>QRFJ01003147.1:0-271552 GCA_006176705.1 Cocos nucifera | reverse complement strand
AGAGGATCTCCAGATCCAGCCTGAGTGGATACCGGTAGAGGCCAGGCACTTGCGTGGCTAGATCCAGAACCTTCCGCTGCATACAGGATCATCAACAGGGTAATAGGATTACCCAACATCAAGGTAAATTAAATTTGATTTAATTTATCTTAATTTTATTTTTATTATTAAAATAATAAGAATTAGATCTAAAATATCTTAGATCTAATTAGGATCAAAGAGAAAAAATTTTAAAATATATCTCTTGATCCGATCAGATCTGAACGAACCTGGTCCGGGAAATCAGGATTTTCCTTCAACTGGTATCAGAGCCAAGGTTCTAAAAGTTATTTAGATCTAATTTTAAATTTATTTTAATTAAAAAATAAGTAATTTTAGATGTCACATGAGATGTGATCAGATCTAAAATCAGAAAAAATTAAAATTAAATGAATTTGGATCTAAGATTAGAAAATATGCATGACTAGTTCTAAAATAGAATAGTTCTATAGAATAGTCTTGCATGTTTTTAATTTAATTTGATTAAATCATATTTTAGATCTATTTATTTACTATTTTTTGATATTATAATTATTATAATAATATCTAAAAAATAGCAAAATAAAATTATTTAATTTTAAATATCATATGAGATATGATTGATGCATGTCTAGACTAGTTGTAGAATAGTTCTACATAATTGTCTAGATTAGAATTTATTTTGATTAAGATCAATTTAAATCTAATTTTTTAGATTATTATGAGATAATTTAGATCTAAAAATATGCATGATTTGATACATGAGATGTATGCAAAATATGCCATGATTAGATCTAATTTGTATATGAGATATATGATATAGATCTAAAACTATTTTGTAGTATTTATGTTCCTGATTAAGGCATTCCTCTTGGCCGTCCGATCATAAGAATGAAGAAGGATTTAAAGGCCCTCTCCTCCCATTCGATGGGGTGTTCTTATGATGTGTAGGGGTGCTGCGTGTTCGTCCTTAATCAGAAACCCAAAACTTACTTTCTGCAAAATCCCTAGATCCTGAAATCCTAGGATTTATTGTGCATATTTTGTTTATGAACCCTAAACTTAATTAAGAATTAAGATTATGGAAATATTAATTAGGTCTAAAATTGAGAATTTTAGATCTAAGACATATTCATAATACTGGGTTCGGGCTTGGGTAGCTCAATTAGGTCTAAGCGGTTGATCAAACCGAATCAAGAGTTGGTTAGATGGGATCAACAATGCTTAAATTGACCAGCCTAATAGGATTAAGTCTGGGTCAAGATCGAGTCACGATCAAGCAAGACCTAATTAGGCTCAGAGGTTAGAGTCTGGATTGTAGGCTAACCCAATTGGTTCTGGCTCAACAATTTGGTGTCTAAGGTAAGTTTGGCACATACGATCGACTGATTTTTAATTGGAAGCTACTCGACCTGAATGCATTCTTGTACGAGTTAATGGCATATCCCTTCCACCGGTCTCACTTACCTGGCCATATCTTGTTGACACAGTTCTGATCTGAGGTGGTCAATAATCCGAGCTAACCCATGCCACTAGGTTAGTCATAATTGTTATGACTATGACAAGTCTAGTTTAATGAGACCTGAATCAATTCTTCCCTAAGAAAAGATTAAGTCTGAGGTCTTCCACCATTGTAGATGTGCGGGCCCTTCCGAGGTTGATTGTTCTCGACTGGATACAGTGGCTCAGTTGCACCGGAAAGATGCAACCATGTCTATTAGGCATTGGATGCTATGGGCTGGAGGATGAGTTGGGCTCAATATTTTGGATACGGTGAGAGACTCAATTAGGAACCCAGTCTATGCAAATGGTGGGTCTGACTTAACTAAGGAGTGGATCAATATTCTAGGATACGGTGAGATTCATGAATTAGAGACCAAGTTTGGGTGCACCATGATTAGAGAATCATTGAACAAGAGTTGTTCACTCATTGGCTAACCCATCACCAATAACTGTTAGGTGAGGTGATGAGTCAGTTGGTGAGACCGCACCACCCACTAGAAATCATTAATCATGGAGATTTTCGCATCTCTACAGAGGGAGTGTAGGGATCTGAGAAAATAGTGGGAGCTAATTTGTTTAAAAATAAAATCTCTAAAATAAATTGGTCAAGTCATAATTACAGTATCTAACTAGAATCTTTGACTCTCTATAGAAAAATGTCTGCGTCCAACCCATTAGCACGTATCCTGGACACACATAGACTGACCGACCCAATTACAAAGATTGGCTCAGAAACTATAAAATTATTTTGGGTTTCTGAGAAGTTAACCCATGTATTGGACCAGGACCCTCCCACCTTACCAGTCCGTCCATCCACTGAACAGAGAGCGTCTCTAGAAAAATGGATAGATGAAGATAATAAGGCCAGATATTACATGTTGGGCTCGATGTCTGATGAGCTCCAGCGCCAACATGAAGATATCAGGACTGCTCGCCAAATGTTGGCTCACCTGCAAGAGATGTTTGGTGAACAGAGTCGCGCAGCCAAGTATCAAGTCACGAAATGACTTTTTAAGGCTAAGATGCATGATGGGCAGTCAGTCCAAGATCACTGTCTGATGATGATCAAGGACTTGGAAGAGCTTGAGAAGCTCGGTGTGAAGTTAGACTTGGATCTGCAGAATGATATTATTCTGCAATCCTTGACTGATGCATATGGGCAATTCATCATGAATTACCACATGCATAAACTTCAAAATTTTTTGGCCGAAATTAATGAACATGCTGGTCACCGCTGAGCTTTCTATGAAAGGTTCTAAAGGCTCAGTTCTTGCTATGAAATAGACTTCTTCCAAAAAAAATCTTTTGGAAAGAAAAAAAAGTCTGCAAAAAAGCAGAAGGTGGAAGGAGCAAAGAAAAAGAAGGCAGAGCTGAAGAAGAAGGACAATATCAAAGGAAAGTATTTTCATTGCAACAGCGACGGCCATTGGAAGCGGAACTGCCCTACTTACCTGGCCACCCTGAAGAACAAGAAGGAAGGTCCTTCTGGAGGTATGCTCGTTATTGAGTCTAACCTTATGGTTTCTTCTGCTTCCAGTTGGATGCTTGACTCTGGTTCTAGTGCTCATCTGTGCACTTCCATGCAGGATCTTGAGGATAGCAGGAGACTGAGGGATGAAGATATGATCCTATGCATCGAAAATGGAGCAAGAGTTGCTGCAGTGGCTGGGAAACATACCCTCTTCGATTACCATCTGAGTTTAGACTTAGTTTTGAAAGATTGTTATTATGTGCCTGCAGCTAGCAGGAATTTGATTTCTTGTTTCATGCTTAGCACTAGAAGGCTATGTGATTACCTTCTTTAAGGACCATTGTAACATTCTTTATGAAAGAAATAAAATTGCAAATGGTTTTCTTATTAACGGTCTTTATCAGCTACATATTGATGTATCTGTTCTAACTATCGAGCAAAACGTGAATGCCAAATGACCTAGGGATAGTCCAAATGATAGGTATCTATGGCACCTAAGATTAGGTCATATAGCAGAAGATAGGATCAACAAATTAAAGAAAAATGGGCTATTGAGTCCATTGACTTTCGAGTCATATCCAACTTATGAATCTTGTCTTCAAGGCAAAATGACTAAACTCCCTTTTGTAGGACATGGGGAAAGGGCCACAGATCTCCTTGCCCTAGTACATACTGATGTGTGCGGCCCATTTGATGTGCCGGCTAGAGGCAATTTTGTCTACTTCATTATCTTTATCGATGATCCGTCTAGGTATGGGTATGTGTATCTTATGAGACACAAGTCTGAAGCTTTTGAAAAGTTCAAAGAATTCAGACATGAAGTAGAAAAATAAACTGAAAAACCCATTAAGGTTCTTCGATCAGATCGAGGAGGTGAATACCTTAGCCAGAAATTCCTAGACTATCTCAAGAAAAATGGCGTAATCTCTCAATGGACTCCACCAGGAACACCTCAACTCAATGGGATTTCAGAATGGAGAAATCGGACTCTATTGGATATGGTCCGATCCATGATGAGCTTCACAGACCTTCCTGATTTTCTTTGGGGACTACTCATTGTTAACTTCAATTTATCTACTGAATAGGGTTCCCTCTAAAATCGTTCCTACCACACCGTATGAGATATGGCATGGTAAGAAACCAAGTCTGAGTCATCTCAGAATTTGGGGTTGTCCGGCTCATGTCAAAAGACAACAAGCGGACAAGTTAGAGTTTAGGTCCTTTAGAGCTCGATTCATAGGATATCCTAAAGAGTCATTAGGATACTATTTCTACATTCCAGAAGACCACAATGTGATTGTGAGTCGACATGCCATCTTTCTTGAAAAATAGTTTATTCAAGATAGTGGCATTGAAAAGCAGATCAAGCTTGATGGAGAAAGTCTCACAAGTAGCAACGAGCTAAGGACCAATTGGAACCAAATCAGGTTGAGCCAATAAGAACACTACCTCCTCCACCTCATAGATCAAAAAGAATTTTCCATCCTCCAAGAGATACTTAGGTAATTATTTTAGAGAAAAGTAGAGAAAATGTTCCTCATAGGTAATGAGATGCTCATGGAGATGATCCTAAAATCCTATGATGAGGCGATATCAGATATCGACTCCTAGAAATGGCTTAGAGGCAATGAAGTCAGAAATTGACTCGATGCACTCAAACCAAGTCTTGAACCTTGGTAGATCCACCAGAAGGTATAGTACCTATTGGGTGTAAATGGATCTACAAGAGAAAGATTGGTGCAGATGGGAATGTGGAGACATTCAAAGGCTAGACTTAGTGGCAAAAGGTTATAGTCAATGCAAAGGCATTGACTATCAGGATACCTTTTCGCCAGTAGCTATGCTAAAATCCATCCGCATATTGCTTGCTATTGCAGCCTATTTCGATTATGAAATATGGCAAATGGACGTGAAAATGGCATTCTTAAATGGATATCTTGAGGAAGATATCTATATGGAAACAGCCGCTAGGTTTCACATCCAGTGATACTTGATCACAAGGTTTGCAAGCTGCAAAGGTCCATATATGGACTTAAGCAAGCATCTCGGAGCTGGAACACTCATTTCAATGATGTGATCAAAATATTTGGTTTCATCAAAAATGAAGAGGAACCATGTGTCTTCAAAAAGGTCAGTGGGAGCACTGTTGTCTTCCTCGTATTGTACGTGGATGACATCCTCCTTATTGGGAATGATATTCCCATGTTGACCATAGTTAAAATATGGTTGTCTAAGGAATTCTCCATGAAAGACCTAGGTGAAGCATCCTTTATTCTAGGAATTAAGGTCTATAGGGATAGACCGAATAGGATGCTAGGACTTTCACAGAAGATGTACATAGAGGAAGTGCTAAAGAGGTTTAGTATGGAAAACTCTAAGAGGGGATTTGGTACCCTTCAGACATGGTATTCATCTTTCCAAGAAGATGTGCCCTAGCACACCTGAGGAAATAGAATGCATGAGCAAGATCCCTTATGCTTCTGCAATAGGGAGCCTCATGTATGCCATGCTATGTACACGACCTGATATAGCCCATGCTGTGAGTGTCACAAGCAGATATCAGTCAAATTCAGATGAAGAATATTAGACTTCTGTGAAATGTATCCTTAAGTACTTAAGAAGAACTAAGGATATGATGTTGGTCTTTGGTAACGAAGAACTCCAAGTCCAGGGATACACAGACTCGAATTTCATATCCGATGTAGATGATCGAAAGTCGACATCTGGGAGTTTATTTATGTGTAATGGTGGTATTGTCAGCTGGAAGAGTTCCAAGCAAACCGTGATAGCAGATTCCACCATGGAAGCGAAATATATCGCTGCATCAGAGGCTGCGAAGGAAGCATTTTGGTGCAAAAAGTTTGCTACAGAAATTGGAGTAATGCCATTAGATGACATTCCTCTATACTGCGACAACAATGGTACCATAGCCCTTGCTAAGGAGCCGAGGTCTCACCAAAAATTCAAGCACATTGAACGGTGATACCACCTCATCCGCGATTACCTCAAGAAGGGTTACGTCGAGGTCAAGAGAGTCGACTGCGTAGATAATGTGGCAGACCCACTTACAAAGCCGTTGGACCAGCAGAAGATCGAAGTCCACCTTAAAAAGATGGAACTTAGACTTATAGCCAATTGGCTTTAGGATAAGTGGGAGATTGTTAGATATATGTGTCCTAGAAGCCAGAATTAGCTGACACTTGTAATATACCTCTAGGGGCAAAATTATAATTTTGACTATAATCAATAAAATGGATTATTTTCTATCATATATGTGTATTTAATGTCTGTGATACATCTTTTGAGTTAATGATAATGATAATTCATATTTTCAAAGTTGAAAATTTAAGACATGAATAATCATTATTAACTCATAAAATACTTTTGACCATAGGATCATCACGAGGATGGTGATTGATCCAGAAGGTTGGTGTACAATCACTTTTCTTTAGTAGATGAGTCTTGAGTCTACGGTGTAGAGACACCAGAGCGAGAGTACAGGTACTCATTAGAGAATGAGGGCACTGACGTGACCACCTCGAGTAGTCATTAGGAAGTCTACCTTCTCGTTAATGACTGACTCGATGCTGTAGTGGTGTCTGGTTCTTTGACCTGACATGCATCGACAGTTCATCTTGAGGGTGTTATAGTTTGAATACACCATTACTTGATCTCCTAGCCATTCGAAATCCTGAGGTGTATATTGGCTATAGCATGTTCATTGTAGAAATTGGATTGCATCAAGATGGAATCTATCTACCTCGATGGTAGAGGAGTAGCCCTATGATGATCATAAGAATCAAGTCCAGAAGTCCATGGCCATGGCAGAGTGAAATAATAGAAAGAGTTTCTATTTAGGTTTTCACATCGAACTTGAATCGAATGATTACATCATATGACAGAAACTAGGGTTTGACGAGTTCACCTTAACCCTAATTTGATCGGGGCTCAAGATAGAAGAACTGAATCACACAGGTAGCTGCACCAAGAGGTTCACATTCAGCTCTGATGGGTTGCCACCATATATTGCTAGGTGTCACTAGTGGATTTTGGGAGCAATTAGAATGATTTAGATAATCGATCATTTTAGCTGTTCGAATCAGAAGAGTTCTGATCCATCGAAAGGAGTTTTGATGATGTCGATGATAGAGATCATGACATATCCCATTACCATACAGAACTGAACCTAACTGGATCACACAAATAAGGGTTTGAATCTGATGATCATCAATTGAACTGATCTAATTCAATTGATCTGAATGAGATTCAATTAGGTTCAAAGAAATCATGCTAGCATCGATTGAACCTAACGTTCTTCTTTTACTATCATAAATAGTTATCCTGACTGAGCCAAAGAAGTTTGTGCTTGATCAGAGGCCTTCACTTGGTCTGACTGGAGCTTGTCCAAGTCAGAAAAGGATTGTCTTATTTTGTAAGACAATACCTGCCATTTTTGGTCATCTGTCATTTCTCATCCTTTGACTTTGGTCAAAAGTTGACCTTTGACTGGTCAAATATTGACCATTGATACTTTGACTTTTGTCCATGTGTCATGTACCTATTGGAGAGCTAGTAGGGGCTTGTCCTCTTGCCAAAACCTAGCAAGGAGGAGGGTGCACGCCACCCTTGGCGTGTGCCCAAGCTGGAGGCGCCCAGGAGTCCCTATTGGATAGGGACTCCATCCCCAATAGGGACTCCATCTCCTTTTTGGATTCCAAATTGACTCCTCCTAAGAATCAAGTTTGACTGGTCTTAGGCGCCATATAAGGAGAAATCTAAGGGACTCTATTCCCACCAATCAGATTTAGATCTGATTTCATAAAGGATTATGATTGGTTGAGAAGAAGAGGAGTTTGATCACGCATAGTCTATAAATAATATCCCGCGCCCAACCCAAAAAAATAAGAATTCCCACGCCCCAAGGCTGGTTCTCTCCTCCATGCCAAGCCCATCCTCTCCCTCTCCTCTCCATGCCTAAAGTTGTTTTGGATCTTGGTTGATGCAATCTAGACGAGAGAAAGACGATAGAAAGCTAGAAGGCTGCGCTGCTGCAAAGGACAACTATTGATCTTCGAAAAGTATTTTGAAGATCCTTCAAATTAGATTCAGATCTAATTTTTGGAGATGTGATAGAGAAGAAGAGGATCTCTAGATCCAACCCAAGTGGATATCGATAGAGGCTAGGCACTTACATGGCTAGATTCAGAACCTTCTGCTGCTTAAAGGATCATCAACGAATAATAAGATTATCCTACATCAAGGTAAATTAAATTTAATTTAATTTTTCTAGATTTTATTTTAATTATTAGAATAATAAGAATCAGATCTGAAATATCTCAGATCTAATTCGGATCAAAGAAAAAAATTTTTGAAATATATCTCTTGATCCGATCAGATCTGAACGAACCTGATCCAAAAAATCATGATTTTTCTTCAGCCATATGGTGGACCAAGACCCTTAAGAGATTTGCAAAAAATTCATTACGGTGTATAGGGATAAAATGATAATTTTATAAGTCAAGCTGCGCGCTGATTGGTTCGGTCTTCAAATGAGCCCAGTCTACATGGTCCGTGGGAATAGTAATTGCGCGATTGTATGGTTGTAGTTTATTCTAGTCAAGATCAAAAGGCTGTGGTGTTTTCCTAATCTGATCCAAATTTCATCTTTTTTCAGTGTGCGATCTGATGGCTCTGAATGCTCCAATGCTTGATCCAGTGGCCAGATTTCACCCAAATCAAAATCCAATAGCTGTGGTTATTTTCGACTCTAATTCAAATACCATCTGCACGATCGAATGGCCAACAGCAACCCAAGCACAATCCGACAGTGGAGAAAGCTCCAGGTGGTTATCAAAACTTTCTTAGCGCAATCCAAGGGCCCAAATTCTCCAGATCAACTCCATCCAATAGCCAGAATTTAATCCAACTTGATCTGAACTTTTAAAACAAGATTTTTAGCGATGTTGGAACTGTTTGATCAAGATCTAATGGCCAGAACTCATGGAACTCAATAGAATTCATCCATAGGCTATTTTAATCCGATTTTCACCAAGATTTCTCCATATTTTTTGATTAAAATTCCTCTTAATCCCACATTGCCTAGAAACAAAGGATCCAACTCTCCAACACCTATTTAAGGAACCTTCAAGCCTCCAAAATTCATTATCTTCAATCATGAAAAAATGATGGTACAGGAAGAAAGCCATGCTTGGGTTAGAGGCTGCTTCAAAGCAACGGGTGCTGCAAAGAAGAGCTATCTTCTACACCATCTCAACGCCAACACCGATTTAAGATCAAAGATTAGTCTATTTTAATTTTAATTTTTATTTTTATTTTCTTTTTAATTTCATATATTTAAATTCTAAATTAAATTTTAATTAATATAAAATTTATTTTTTAGTTATTTAAATTTCATGCTCTTTATCTTTATTGTAAATTTATTTTTTGCTTGTTAATTTTATTGCAAGTAGATGCTAAGATCTAACTAGTAGATCTTAGTATCAAGTTTAATTTCTGCATCATTTAATTTCTACTTTTTATTTATAATTATATTTTTTGACTTTAAATTAATTTTTAAATTTTTTTTTCTTTTTTTATAAAAATTAAAGATTTTAAAACTAAAATATTATCTTCTCTATGGATTTGATCCGACTCACTGCTTTCTATCTAATTTTAATTATTTTAAAAAGTTAAAATTAAACTGATAAACATGATGTTCTAACGACCACATCATGCTCTTATTAGAAATTCTAGGTCATTCGATCATTTCTCCACCAAAATCCTCAATCAACGATCGTTCACCTAGATCTAGTAGCCTTATCCTCCTTGACCCAGCTATCGCACTGCCTATACCCTCTTCTCCACCACTCTTCGACATGGTAAAGCCGTAGTGGAATAACAACAATAACCTTTGGCTATGCATGCTCCAATTCTAACTTCTCTACCACCATGGCAAGTGATATTTGTTGAAAAATGTATCCTAAAATCAATCATCTAAGTAATAAATGATTGAAATTAGTATATAAATTATCTAATAATAATAGTTATTTGGCTAGTTCATCATAAAAGTTTTATCTTTCTTAAATAAACTCCTAAATTATACTGAAGTCCTTAGAATCAATAAATGAGGATTTATCGAATGGTTCTTAAATTATTCATGATCAAATGATAAGTTATTAACAAGAATAATAACTTATCGAGTGTAGATCGCTGTATGCCATATACGTTGATTGTCCTCATAACCAAGTGGTATGAAGATACTGGTATGGCATTCAAGTGAGATATATGAGTATATCTGCATTGAACATGATCAATATAGCACTCTACTATCAAGAGTAGCTAGCTAAGATCAATGGATATAAATCTTCCTCTGATCTGAGATTACTACAGTGACTTGCAAGCAACTCACTGTACTTTGATGTCGGATCGTCTGTATTTTTAATATAGATTCGAAAGATTTTTGGGTACAGTCAAGTAGTTATAAAGTCGGTGTGTGAGTTAAAATGGAATTGACCACTCCTGATTAACTTCAAGAAGAGAATGACTCGCTATGTTTTAATTTAGCAAAATCTAGGCCTAGGTAATCCTCGTGAGGTGTCACGAGATTTGCAAAATTTTGAGATACAATAGTGATGACTTGTATGAGTGCTGACAGCGCACTCGAAGTCGTCTTGAGCATTATTGATCAAAGGGATGAATTATATGATAAACATGGGTCAGGATTCTAAGAATGTTGCTTTGCATCCATTCAACCTATCCAAATGTCAAAAATCATTGCTAGATGGTAACTTTGATTGATACAAAAATTGGTTTCTGTGCTGTCGACTTAGGTTCGAACCTATGGGGTCACACACATTAGAGCTTGTAACCTAATCAGATGGTTAATCGATGATTGAGAATCGTTCTAAGGTCAAACGATCAATATAATTGATGTTTGACCTAATGCAAGTGTTGCAGGAGGATTGATCAGTAAGTGCTAATTAACTCAATTTGATTGAGCAATCGAGCTGAGATTAAGTTTAATTGAATCAAAATTAATTAAAATTAATTTAAATTTAATTAGATTAAATTTAGTTAATTTATTGGATAAGTCAATCGTAAGGAAGAACAAGTTCTTATTAGATCAGAATTTGAGTGCACCTAATTCCTAATTGAGTTAGAATTAAAATTAAAATTAAATATAATATAATTTAATTTAATTAAGCTCCTAATTAGACTAGAATCACTTTTAATTGGTTGTATTTAATCTAATTTAAATATAATTTAAACTGGGCTTTTACCTAGTCAAATAGGAGGAGTCCCAGTTGGACTGAGACTCTCTCCCTTCCTTGCATCAACAATAGCTCATGCCCCACTTTTAATTTCTAGATGTTTACATGATTTTTCCGTACCCCAAAAATGGTTCCCACGCCCCCTTCTTTGGTTGATTTGGAATTGGTTTTGATTTGATCAAAATAAGAAACTTGTTTGGCTTGGTTTCCTTTTGAAAAGAGTCCCTAATCTCCAAAACTCTTCCTACCTTCTTTTGAATTTTTCTCCACAACACCTATTGATGGTCTACCCTATATTTGGTTTTCTTTCAGTGTGATTTCCCAGTTATCTCATGTAGAAAAAATAGGAGAGGGGCGTCCAAGAGTTGGACGCCCCATAACTTCCTAGTTTGACTAGGTCATTTAACCTAGTCAACCCTATTTTTAAGGCACCTCTTTGAGATATCAATATGGCATCAAAAGCTCTAGAATTCTCATGGTAAAAATTATAAGGAAGAGAAGGTTTGGTGTGGGGGTTATGGGTGCCTACTTTCTTGGAGAAATGGGTTTCATTATGACATGAAAAGTTCATGTCTTAATGAAGATAAAGATAAGAGAAAAATCTATTTTCTCTTAGATATTTATTTTCTAACCTTTCCTTATTTTTATGTGTGATTTTTATATGATAAAAATCTAAAAGAGAGAGAGGAAGGGCTTGAGGAAAGATGGTGCCAAGATTCTTAGAGAAAAAGTCTTCATCTGGACATCAATCGTTGATGTCATGAAGGCACAAAGGTAAGAAAAGATTGTCTTCTCTTTATTTTCTTTTAAGTATCTTCTTCTTCATTATTTTATATTATTTTTATATGATAAAGATCTGAGAGAGAGAAGAAAAGGATGTAGGATCTATGCTCCAAGGTGTTGGGACATGGTGATTATTTTTGGACATGATCTAATCATGTCCTGATGCGAGAAGAAGAAGAGAAGATGATCTTCTCTTAGGGTTTCCTTAAGAGCCCTTCTTCTCCATCCTTTTATGAGATTTTTATGAGAAAAATCAGAGGGTGTGAGATCTAGAAAAATATAAAAAAAATTTAGAGAAGAAGGTCTCCTCTGATTCTAGCATAGAGATGTTTTTAGGACATCAACCGTTGATGTTCTGAAGGAAAAGATTTATCTTCTCCTAGGATTTTTTCGATATATTTTATTTCTATTTTTTGGAAGATCCAAAAGTTGGATTTCTCCCTTAATCCTCCATGTATTCTTCATCTCCTAGAGAGTCCAAGAGATCTAAAGAATACTTATTTGATTGACCATCAGGAGGGATCTGCAAGAAGCTAGCACTTCGAGCGGATCTTCATTCGACGAACCTTCGATCTGTGTTGCAGGTTCGTGTGGATCACCTGTAGAGGTCGAATATTTGTGCGACTCTAAAGATAATAATGGATTCAACCATGGAGTTCTCGACCCATGCAAAGATAAGAGATCTGATCTCTTGGTGACCTAGATGCGATTTAGGGTTAGATCTAGAATTATTCTAGATCTAGGTATTGATATGATCAATACCACTTATGATTAATTTAATTTTAGATTTATATTTATATTATAACATATTATAGATCCTTGATGTAGGATTTTGTAATTTGATTATATGCATGTTGTAGATTAAATAGTTTAATTTATTTCTTTCGCTACTCTATATTTCGAAAAAGTTTTGAAATCTATACATGAAACCCTACATGTTCCTCAACAGTGGTATCAGAGCATCTAGGTTCTTTTATAATATGATCATGTTTGCATTAGATTAAATCTGAAAGTTAAAATTAATTACAGATTGCACATAGTGCCATAAGGTTGTCCTATTGTAAGGTTAACCCCTTACAATGAAAAGGTTATCCTAGTATGTGCTGATCTAAATCTAAATCATGAATAATTTAGATTAGATCTAAAAAAATTTATGATTTAATTTTTTAATTTAAATTTAAAATTAAATAGATATTTGATCTATTTTAGATTATTTAGATTAGATCTAAATAATATCAGAATTGCACATACTGCCATAAGATTTTCCTGATGTAAGGTTTATCCCTTACAGTGGAAAGATTGTCCTAGTATGTGCTGATCCGAGAAACCTAAGTCATAAATGTGTTAGATGAGATCTAAAGTAATTTATAATTTATTTTTAAATTTTAAATTTAATTTTAAATGGTTTATGATCTGATCCATATGATGTTTTTTATGTTTAGATCTAAATCCTCTTATTGCATATGTTGATATGTAATTTTTGTTTTGAATCTAGAATGTATATGTATGACATATTTATTTTATAGAATTTAAATTAAAAACTTATTTTTTATAAAATCGTAGATTCAAAATCATAGGATATGATCTAAATAATAAAATAAATTAGATCTAAAATCATGTATTGAATATGATTCAATGTAAATTATTTATAATTTAAAAATATTTTAAATAATAAAATTAGAAACTAGTTTTGAGGTTCCATAAATCTAAACTTTGAATTTAATTAAGAATTAAGTGATTGTTTAGGATCTAGGTTTGTGATTTGAAGATCCTAAGATAATTTTATAAAACTTGGGTTAAAGATTAAATCGGTTAGTTTTGATCAGATCATTAACTGGGTTAGACCTAGAGTTAGATTAAATATGGACTTAGTTAAAAAATTGATCAAACCTAATTAATAGTTAATTAGGATTAGGTCATTTTTTTTTCTATAGATCAATTTAATTATTGTGGTTGATCAAAGTCTATATATCTAACAAATGGATCTGATCTGATCGTGGCTCAGTGATCGAGCCCGAGTCTTTAGGTAGACCAAATCAAAACTGACAAACCAATTGATGTCTAAGGTAAGTTTGGCATTTTAGATCGATGATTTTTAATTGGCAGCCTGCTTATCTAACTATTTTTGATGGTATCTAAGGCAAGCTTGGGCCGATGCTCCCACCGATCTTACTTACCTAGCCAATATGGTTAATCAGATTTTGATTAGGTTGCTTATTGATTCGAGCTAACCCATGTCACATAGAAAATCAGTGAAACTGATTTTATTTAGTGAGACTGATATAGGTGCCCATGGACCAAAATTGATCATAATCCTCATCAGTGACTTATGAAATCAGTGGGAGGACCTGACTTGGTGAAGTCAGTGAAAGCAAATTGATCCATATCTTTTCTATCCTTAAATCATTAATAATTTAAATCTTCTAAAATTATTAGATCCTTAAAATAACAAAGTTATGGAGATAACCGAATCATAGCCTTCCATTAAGGTGTTTAATAATAAGTCCATTAACTCAATAATCATTGGAGGCTCATAGGCCTGGTGCTTATTGACTAATAGAATTATCATTCATCATATGATGATTTGGATGTATCTCTTTAATAGTGGTTAGGTTGACCAACCATAGTTGAGCTTAACATTCGTTAGTTAGATGTACCAAGTATGCTCATGTTAATGGTTGGACCTAATTGGATCCTTACAGTAGAGGTCCTAACGTACTGATTAGATTTTTGGGGCAAAATTAAATTATTAGAAGTTATTTATAGAAATAATTGATTATGAACCTATCCTTAGATGTACATGGATTGACCAACCATAGTTGGGCTTGTGTGTAGTCTATGTGGATTCTAGTACCTACTAGAAAATTAAAGTAATTCTCCGAATTAGAGGTAGAGGCTACCAATTTGAATAAAATAGTGGAAGAACCTTTAGACTAAAGTCCAAGTCTTTAGGCTTAAAATAATTCATATACTTAGGTCATTATTTTCTTTTCTCAAATTAAGGCTAAATCCTAATTGCTCCTATCACTGTTAGACAGTAAAGACTTATGGATCCAACTTCGATAATCAGTATCAAAAGTTAAATTTGGTTCAGCATTACGAATAGGTTCGTATTGGGACTTCTGAGTCCAGTCAAAATAATAAGTCCTAAAGAAAGAAGAATTGTCTTGCTTTCCTTAACCATAATAGGCTGAACAAGAGAAAGAAGTAAGAGTTGTTTATCAAGGATGTTATATGATAACACCTTAAAATTTTTTTGTATGTAATTCTACTACTTGGGTATTAGATACTAGTAGTCTTATGCAATTCGTTACAAGAACTTTAGGCAAGTGGAATATACACACCCTAGTTAGATTATGTCATGGATCTCTATGTTTGGCATTATTGGCTTAGTCATGTTAACAAGAATTGGATAAACGGGTTAGCTTGAGAGAAAAATCTCGATATCAATGATTGTGAATCATTAGTAGCTTATGAATCTTGTCTTCTTGGGAAGATGATAAAGTCACCTTTTACTGAAAAAGGTGAAGGAGCCAATAAAGTTCTAAGTCTCATACATTATGATATATGTGGACTTATGAACTTAAGTGCCAAAGAAAGATATTAGTATTTCATTACAAATGACATATCTAGGCATGGGTGCGTCTGGCCTGAATCATTTAAAATGTTCAAATGATTCAATAATAATAATAATAAATAAACTAAAAAGGGCATTGAAATTCTTCGATCAGATCGAGGAGGCGAATACTTATCTAGTAAGTTTGTGACATATCTAGGAGAGAATAGGATTCTCTCTCAAGTGAATTTTTTTTGGAATATAGTATATCTAAAAGAAAAAATTGAACTTTGTTAGATATGGTTCAATCCACTATAAGGTTCACTTGTCTGCCTATTTCAGGGTTGTGCTCTTGTAGCTACTAGTTTTACTCTGAAAAAGATTCAAAGTAAATCTGTATCATAGATTCCATATGGGATATGGATCGGGCGTAGACCTAGACTCTCTCACTTTTGGGTTTGGAGTTGATCAGTCTATGTCAAATATTTACACACAGATAAACTTGGATCTTGGTCCAATAAGTATTTAAGGGTTATTAATTCTACTATGCTAAAAATTATAAGATATTCATCAATAATAGAGCATTTCTTTTGGAAAGGAGTTTCTTAGAGAAGAAACTAATACCTATCAAGTTGAACTTGAAAAAGTTTGACTGATCGAAAAGAACCAACGTAATCTAGTAAACCTACAGAACCGAATTTGATTAGATCAAATCTGGAATCCATTAAAGTGTCACCTTTAAGAAGATCCGATAGAGTACCACATCAGCTGGATAGATACTTCAGTATCTAGGTTCGAGATGGCGATCCTATTGAGCTTGATGAGAACAACAAGGATCCGATTACCTATAGAGATACAATGCAGTGATTTGAAGCCACATGATCTAAATTGAAGTCCATGAAAATCAATGGTGTATGGACACTAGTTGACTCACCTGAAGGGATAAAATCCGTTGGGTGTGAATGGATTTTCAAAAGGATCAGAGTAGCACAGACAGAAAGGTAAAGACCTTAAAATCCATTTGGCTATTACCTCAGAATTAGAACATACATTTTGAATGTATGCCTTTGTTATGAACAAAGATAAATTCTGAATTTGTAATTGGATAAAATATTCTATAGTGTTAGTCCTTGTGTTGTATGTGGATGAAATTCTCTTAATCAAAAATAACATCTCAGCATTGCAAAAAAATAAAGATTTAGCTATCATCTTATTTCTCCATGTACGTGACTAGACATGGTATACTCACTAGAGATAGTGAGCAAATACCAATCTGATCCAAGTGAGAGCCACTGAAAGATTGTATAGACAATCCTTAAGTATTTAGAAAATACTAAGGTCCAGTGACTCAAATATGAAAGTACTAACTTAAAACATATGGATATTTTAATTTCAGTTAGAACAAGATGACAACTAGAGAATGTAGGCTCATACCCTAATTATAGGAGCAATCTGCTGGAAAGGTTTCAAGCAGGATACTTTAGCCTATTCAGTTAGTGATGTAGAGACATCATGATATATGATGATGCCATGTAAGCTGTATAGTTACTGAGGTTCATTAGTAGGTTGGGAGTGGCACCCTCCATCAATGGTCCAGTCCTATTATAGCACTTGAGTCATAGCTTAGACTAAAGAACCGAAGAACCAGCATATTCTGCATTGCTATCACCTTTGATTTTTTATCAGGGTGACGTCGATCTTTAAAAGATCGATGAAAAAGAAGAACTTGACCGACCCATTTGCTAAGGCCTTGGAACTAAGGAGTTCTATGAACTCGAGTGGAAGATAGGATATTTGATATCATTCTGATTGACTTTAGTCGAAGTAAAAGTTGTTGAAAAATATATCCTAAAGTCGATCATCTAAGTAGTAGATGATTGAAATTAGTATATGAATTATCTAATAATAATAGTTATTTGGTTGGTTCATCATAAAAGTTCTATCTTCTTTAAATAAACTTCTAAATTATGATGAAGTTCTTAGAACCACAATCAATCGATAAAGGAGGATTTATCAAATGGTTCTTAAATTATTCATAATCAAATGATAAGTTATTAATAATGATGATAACTTATCGAGTATAGATCGCTGTATGCCATATGCATTGATTATCCTCGTAACCAAGTAATATGGAGATACTGGTATGGCATCCAGGTGAGATGTAGGAGTACATCTATACTGAACGTGATCAATATAGCACTCTATTGTCAAGAGTAGCTAGCTAAGGCCAATGGGTATAAGTGTCCCTCCGATCTGAGATCACCACGGTGACTTACAAGCAACTCACTATACTTTAATGTCAGACTGTCTATATTTTTAATATAGATTCGAAAGATTTTTAGGTACAGTCAAGTACTTGTAAAGTCGGTGTGTGAGTCAAGATGGGATTGACCACTCTTGATTAACTTTAGAAAGAGAATGACTTGCTGTGTTTCAATTTAGCAAAACTTAGGCCTTGATAATCCTCGTGAGGTGTCATGGGATTTGCAAAATTTTAAGATACAATAGCGATGACTTGTATGAGTGCTGACAGTGTACTCGAAGTCGTCTTGAGTATTATTGATCAAAGGGATGAATTATATGGTAACTATAGGCTAGGGTTCTAAGAATGTTGCTTTGCATACATTTGACCTATCCAAACGTCGGAAATCATTGCTAGATGGTAACTTTGATTGGTATAGAAATTAATTTCTATGCTACTGGCTTAGGTTTGAACCTATGGGATCACATAGATTAGAGCTTGTAACCTGATCAGATGGTTAATCTGTGAGCTCAGAAGTGGCACTCCCAAGTCTTGGAAATATGAGAAGATAGGTCATGAAAAGATGGAAGCGAGCCGAAAGAGAAATTAGCTCTCCTAGTAAAGTTCAAAAATTGGACTGGCTCACCCTAAGACTAAGCCAGCTAAGTTGAAAACTTGGTCAGCTCAGTTCAGGATTGGATCGGCTAGATCTTAAAGAAAAATCTAGATAGAAAGCAGTATTTTCGGACTGTTGGCATGGTATACAATTGGGTCGGCTCAATCTGGGACTGAGCTGACCCAGTCGTAGGTTAGACAGCTCAATTTTCGTGGATTATTATTTTATGTACGTGGGTTAATTGGGTTTGGAGAGTTTTTCTATGAGCTTGGACTTAATCTTTTGTAAAGTATATATGCTGAAAATAGGTCAAGGTTGTAAGAATGCTGAAATATACTGAATAAAAGTTTTTTCTTATGAAAATCTTTTCTTCTCTTCTTTTCTATTCCTTGAATTGTTTGATCGTGCTTCCGTATTAATCTCTGAGAAATACTTTCTTATTGCTTGGCTAATCACCGATGATCACGTCGATCCGTATGTAAAGAGCGCGTATTTCTAATATTTGATATCAAAGCGATGTTGTGTGGAAGAAAGGAAGACACCTAGAGTTTACTACATCCAGGATCTGTTGTATCATATTTTATCCTAAAACTTCTAATTTTCTTCATGATTGTCTCTAGATTGAGGTGGAGATTGTTTACACGGAGGAACGATGATACAGAAGTTTGGAAAGAGGATTTAGGACTAGTTAGATCTTCTTTGAAGGATAGTTTTGTTGGTGTGTGTGATCGTGAAGTGTGTTAGGGATCTATTCTTGACTTATTTGAAGTCATGAGATTAAGTGGATTCTAGATGAATTTTGAGAAGTTCGATGGTAAAGAAAACTTTATCCGATGGCAATAAAAAGTAAAGGACTTGTTGGTTCAGCAGAGGATCTACAAGATCTTGACAAAATAAAGATCGAAAAAGATCAGTGCTGAGAATTGAAAAGAGTTGGAGGAAATTGCTTTTAGCACAATTTGGATGTGCTTAGCCGATCAGGTTTTGCCCAAGGTTTACACAGAAACTACGGCAAAGGGACTCTAGGAGAGACTAGAGAACACATATATGAAAAGGAATATGACAAATAAGCTGTGGTTGAAGAAATAGCTGCATAGTCTGAGGATGTCCGAAGGAGGAGATCTTGTTACACATATCCAAAGGTTCAATCAGATGTGTTCTAAGGTGATGAGTTTGGATGTGAAGATCGACAAGGAGGATTAGGCTTTGCTGCTATTATGTTCTCTCTTAGGTTCATATGATGGTCTCATAACAACTTTAGTTTATGAAAAGGAGATCCTAAACTATGAAGAGGTTGTTGGTGTGCTCGGATCAAATGAGCAAAGAGAAAAAATCTGCAAGGGGAGATCTTGGCTGTGAACGAAAGATAGAAAAGATCAAAGGAGAAGACAAGAGAAAAATCCAAGGATAGATCAAAATCTCGCGATCAGAGGAAGATGACATTGAAATGTTATAATTGTCATCAGCCTAGACACCTGAGGAAAGATTGTCCCCTTTTGAGATCAGAAAAAGAAAAGGCCAGCAAGAAAGATGATATAGCTTCTGTGAGTAGTGGAGAAGACCTACTAGTTATATCAGATGGATCCATAGAGTATGATATTATGTAGATGTTGGATTCAACATGCTCGCACC
Source organism: Cocos nucifera (assembly GCA_006176705.1). Classification (NCBI taxonomy): domain Eukaryota; kingdom Viridiplantae; phylum Streptophyta; class Magnoliopsida; order Arecales; family Arecaceae; genus Cocos; species Cocos nucifera. The sequence goes on along the minus strand of QRFJ01003147.1, from coordinate 251,461 downwards.
ACTATATTTCTCATCGAAAGTGGTTTGCTATCTTCTAGAAGATCGATGGTGGAAGTATCAATCTTGGAGATGATCATCCATATAAAGTGGTTGGAATTGACTCTATCAGGGTGAGGATGTATGATGGAATCATTCGTATATTATCAAATATCAGGCATGTATTAGAGTTGAAAAAGAATTTAATTTCTTTGGCTACTTAGAGGAGCAGGATTATGCTTTTAGTAGTCAGGCTAGGAGTGGATGTCTGAAAATTTTTAAGGAAGCTTTGATGGTGATGAGAGGTAGAAGCTAAGCAATAATCTTTACAGAATGGAAGGCTTAGTGGTAAATGATAGTGTAGAGGTACTAGCAGTGGCACAGGAGGAGCAGATTTTATATCAGCTATGGTATCAGATGGATCATATAAGTAACCATGAGCTCACTAAACTAAGTAGAAGAGGTATGATCCCAGCCCTAAAGGAGGGCACAGATTTTTGTGAGCTGTGCAACTTTGACAAACAGCATAGTTTGCCAGAAGTATCAAGCGTAGGGAAGAAGTGCTGGATTTAGTGCAATTGAATGTGTAGGGATCAGCTCCTGTATCAGCTAGAGGTGGGGCAAAATACTTTATCACCTTCATTGATAATTTCTCAAGGAAGATATGGGTCTATCTGATCAGAGAAAAATTAGAGGTGTTTGCCCGGTTCAGAGCCTGGAGAGCTAAAGTAGAGGAGTCAGGAAGATAGGTGAAGTATCTGAGATTGGACAATGGAGGAAAGTATACTAGCCTGAAGTTTAGGAGGTACTGTGAGGAAAATAACATCAAACGTCATTACATGGTGAAGATGACTTTCCAGCAGAATGGTATCATGAAAAGGATGAATCGAATACTGATCGAGAAGGCACGGAGTTTGAGGCTATAGACATCACTTTTAAAGTTCTTTTGGGGTGATGCTCTAATTTTTTCTTATTTTCTTATGAATAGGTTCCCTCATTATAAGCTAAATGGAGGCATTCTAGAGGAGATCTGGAGTGAAAAAAAGATGGAGCTTGGTCATCTAAAAATCTTTGATTGCACAATCTATGCACATATGGAGGCAACCGAAAGAAGCAAATTGGATCCAAAATCTCAAAAGATGACATTCATAAGGTATCCATAAGGAGTCAAGGGGTATTTGCTGTGGGACTCTCAAGCACAGAAATCAGTGATCAGCACGGACATTATCTTTGATGAGAAGAACATCTTGTGGAGGTCTGGGATAGATGAAACTAAAAAAATAGAGGTGAATAGCGATGGCCAGTCAGAGAATGATGGTATGCAGGTTACATCCACTTACAGGAGTGTTCCTATTGAGGTGAAGTTAAGCAGAAAAGTATTGTCTCAGATTGAAAATTAGTATGGAGGGCTGACAGTTTAGACAGATGTGTAGAAACAGCCACAGACATCAGACAGAGATGTGCTAGTGGGAGTGGCTTTGCACAAGTCCCAGCATACTATTAGGAGATCGATCAGATATGGCATTGATGATATTCTCCTATGCACTCATCACTGCTAATGGAGATCCAGAGAATTATGCAAAGGCCATGGAGAGTGAGCATCATGATTCATGGATGCAGGCCATGATGGAGGAGATAGAATCACTTGAGAAGAATCAAACATGGCAGCTGATGGATCTTCAGAGGGTTCTCGATCTATTGGCTCAAAGTGGGAATTCACAAAGAAAGAAGCACCTTCAGAACAAGATGGAATTAGATTCAAAGCAAGACTGGCAGCAAAGGGATACTCACAAAGGAAAGGGATTGACTACATAGAAATTTTTTCTAACTACATAAAAATTTTCTCTCCTATGGTGCGTCATACATCTATTCGAGTTTTGCTGTCACTAATGGCACAACATAACATGAAATAGGAATAGATGGACGTGAAGATGGCCTTCTTTTATGGAACTTTGGAGAAAAGAATCTACATGAAGTAGCCAAATGATTTCATGAAGATTGGATAGAAAGAAAATGTGTGTTTACTCAGAAAGTCTTTGTATAGCTTGAAACAATCCCCTCGTCAGTGGTATCGAAGGTTTGATAGCTTTATCTTAAGCCTGTATTTCAGCAGATGTGAACATGATTGTTGTATCTATGTCAAGGATGTAGATGAGGAGGATGCCCTGTACTTGTTATTATATATAGATGATATGCTCATAGCTAGTAGAAGCATGGATGTTGTGAAAAGATTGAAAAGGTCATTATCATCTGAGTTTGAGATGAAAAATTTGGGTCCAGCTAAGAAAATCCTTAGAATGGAGATTTGTAGAGATAGGGGCAAAGGAGTGCTCCATTTATCATAAAAAAAGTATGTCCAAAAGATTCTGGAGAGGTTCAAAATGAAAAAGACCAAACCTGCAGAGACGCCATTGCTGAGTCATATATCTCTCTCCAAGTTACAGAGCCCCCAATCAGAAGAGGAGAGAGAGTACATGAAATGAGTTCCTTATGCAAATGTTATGGATAGTATGATGTACACTATGGTGTGCTGTAGACCAGATATAGCACATGCAGTGTGCATGGTTAATGGATACATGGCTAATCCTAGGAAGGAACACTGGAAAGCATTGAAATGGATATTGAGATATCTGCATGGAACAAAAAATTATGGTTTGATGTTTGGTAGGCAGTCGAGAGGATTTGGAGAACAATCTGTGAAGATGTGTGAAGGTTCAGATCTTCTGAAAGGGTTTGTTGATACAAATTATGTTGGTCATCTTGATACAAGGAGGTCTACTACTAGATACCTCTTCTGCATATATGATGGATCGGGGTCTTGGAGATCAATCTTTCAGCCAATTATGGTCTTATCTACCACAGAGGCAGAGTACATTGGGATAATGGAGCCTGTAAAGGAAGCTCTTTAGCTTAGAAGGCTGATTGATGAGTTGGGGATGGAGCAGAGAAAGATTATACTGTTCAGTGATAGTCAGAGTGCTTTGCTATTGGCACAGAATCCAGTCTATCATGCACGCACAAAATATATAGATATGAGGTACAACAGGATCAAAAAGCTGATGGAGGAAGATGAAGTAGAACTGATGAAGGTCCATACCAAGAAGAATCGGTCTGATGCACCCACGAAGGTACTCCCTAGTGACAACATTTAGAGATGTGTGGCACGGATGGGTTTGTTGAGAAGAGATGAGTTCATAAGGACTTGAAAGCATCAAGATGGAGAATGTGAGCTCAGAAGTGGTACTCTCAAGTCTTAGAAACATGAGAAGATAGGTTATAGGAAGACAAGAGCAAGTCAGAAGAGAAATCAGCTCTCCTAGCAAAGTTCAAAAATTGGGTCGACTCACCCTGAGACTGAGCCAGCTAAGTTGGAAACTTGGCTGGCTAAATTCAGAACTAGGTCGGCTAGGTCTCAGAGAAAAATTCAGACAGAAAGCAATATTTTTGAACTATTGGCATGGTACACAATTGGGTCGGCTCAGTCTGGAACTGAGTCGATCCAGTCATAGGTTAAACGGCTCAGTCTGAAATTGGGCGGACTCAGTTTTTATGGATTATTTTCTTGTGTATGTGGGTTGTTTGGATTTGGAGAGTTTTTCTATGAGCTTGAACTTGACCCTTTATAAAGTATATATACTGAAAATAGGTTAAGATTGTAAGAGTGCTGAAATATACCGAATAAAAGCTCTTTTCTTTCAAAAATCTCTTCTTCTCTTCTTTCCTATTCCTTGAATTATTTGATCATGCTTCCACATTGATCTCTGAGAAGTACTTTCTTATTGCTTGGCTAATCATTGACGGCCATGTTGATCCATGTGGGAAGAGCATGCATTTCTGACATAATCGATGATTGAGAATCGTTCTAAGATCAAACGATCAATACGATTGATGTTTGACCTAATGCAAGTATTGTAGGAGGATTGATCAATAATTGGATTGTTGATTAGCTCAATTTGATTGAGTAATCGAACTAAGATCAAGTCTAATTGAATTAAATTTAATTAGAATTGATTTAAATTTAATTAGATTAAATTTAATTGATTTATTGGATAAGTCAATCGCAAGAAAGAACAAGTTCTTGTTAGACTAGGATTTGAGTGTACCTAATTTTTAATTAAGTTAGAATTTAAATCAAAATTAAATATAATTTAATTTAATTTAATTGAGCTTCTAATTGAACTAAGATCATTTTTAATTGATTGTATTTAATCTGATTTAAATATGATTTAAACTGGTCTTTGACCTAGTCAAATAGGAGTTCCAGTTGGACTGGAACTCTCTCTTCCTTGCGCCAACAATAGCTCACGCCCCACTTTTAATTTTTAGATGTTTACATGATTTTTTCATACCCTAAAAATGGTTCCCACGCCCCCTTCTTTGGTTGATTTGGAATTGGTTTTGATTTGATCAAAATAAGAGACTTGTTGGCTTGGTTTCCTTTTGAAAAGAGTCCCTAATCTCCAAAACTCTTCCTACCTTCTTTTGAATTTTTCTCCATGCCACCTGTTGATGGTCTGCCCGATAACTTCCTAGTTTGACTAGGTCATTTGACCTAGTGAATCCTATTTTTAAGGCGCCTCTTTGAGATATCAATATGGCATCAAAAACTCTAGCATTCTCATGGTAAAAACCAAAAGGAAGAGAAGGTTTGGCATGGGGGTTATGGGTGCCTACTTTCTTTGAGAAATGGGTTTCATTATGATATGAAAAGTTTATGTCTTAATGAAGACAAAGGTAGGAGAAAAATATGTTTTCTCTTAGAGATTTATTTTCTAACCTTTTCTTATTTTCTTATATGATTTTTATATGATCAAAATCTAAAAGAGAGAGAGGAAGGGCTTGAGGAAAGATGGTGCCAAGATCCTTAGAGAAAAGGTCTTCATCTAGACATCAATCGTTGATGTCATGAAGGCACAAAGGTAAGAGAAGATTGTCTTTTCTTTATTTTTTTTTGAGTATCTTCTTCTTTATTATTTTATATGATTTTTATATGATAAAGATCTAAGAGAGAGAGAGAGAGAGAGAGAGGGTGTGGGATCTGTGCTCCAAGGTGTTGGAGCATGGTGATCATTTTTGGATATGATTTGATCATATCCTGATGCAAGAAGAAGAAGAGAAGAAGGTCTTCTCTTAGGGTTTCCTTGAGAGCCCTTCTTCTCCATCCTTTTGTGAGATTTTTATGAGAAAAATCAGAGGGTGTGAGATCTGGAAAAATAAAAAAAGAATCTAGAGGAGAAGGTCTCCTCTGATCCTAGCATAGAGATATTTTCAGGACATCAACCATTGATGTTCTGAAGGAGAAGATTTATCTTCTCCTAGAATTTTTTTTATTTGTTTTATTTCTATTTTTTGGCAGATCCAAAAGTTGGATTTCTCCCTCAATCCTTCATGTATTCTTCATCTCCTAAAGAGTCCAAGAGATCTGAAGAATACTTATTTGATTGACCATCAGGAGAAATCCATGAGAAGCTAGCACTTCGAGCGGATCTTCGTTCGACGAACCTTCAATCTGTGTTGCAGGTTCATGTGGATTATCTATAAAGGTCGGACACTTGTGCAGCTCCAAAGACAACAACGGATTCAACCGTGGAGTTCTCGACCCATGCAAAGATAAGAGATCTGATCTCTTGGTGACTTAAATGCGATCTAGGATTAGATTTAGAATTATTCTAGATCTAGGTATTGATATGATCAATATCACTTATGATTAATTTAATTTTAGATTTATATTTGCATCATAACATGTTATAAATCTTTGATGTAGGATTTTGTAATTTGATTACATGCATGTTGTAGATTAAATAGTTTAATCTATGCCTTTTATTGCTCTATATTTCAAAAAAGTTTTAAAATCTATACATAAAATCTCACATGTTCCTCAACAATATCTTCACCCTATCCTCCTCCCTCTCTATTCCTCCTCCTTTTTTCACCATATTTATTAGTTCCTCTTCTTCATCCATGCCGAAATGGTGAGGTAATCACCATCCCTCATCATTAGCTCCTCACTCTCTACTCCCTCTCCTATTTTTGCACTATCTCTCACCATCAGCTCCTTACTCTACTCCCTATCCTCCTTTCTCACCATCACTCACTATCGTTCCCTCACTTTGTGCTCCCTCTTGAATGCCAAAAGTACAATATCTACTTTCTTTCTTTGTCAATCCATATGATCCATCCCTCCTTGAATGGAATTACTTTAAAAAAAAAAAAAATCTAACTAATCCTAATTTGAAGGGAAGGTTGAAGACTTAATGGTTCTGTTTACAGTTTTTTAATTAGTTGAAATGTTTTTTCAAAATCTAGTTTGAAAATAAAAAGATTTTGCATCTATTGTTGTACATTTTTTGTTAATTTTTATCACAGAAAATAAAGAACTTTTTACTATAGTTGAAGAGAAATTCACTGAACTTTTTTTGTAAAGAAAGAGGAAGAACACACCTTCTTGAGTGACATATGTCACATGGTCTACACTTCTCAGCAATCATTATTTTTTCTTTTACCTAATAAAAAAATCACAATATCACCCTAATGATAAAATCCCTATAAAATTTATTTTTTTTTAAAAAAAAGAGGGTCATGCCTCCTTGAGTTATGTGTGTCCCACTGTTTATCCTTTCTTTTTTTTCTACTAGCTCATCACAAAAAAGGAAAAAGAAAAGTGAAATATGGAAGTCTGCGGCCCCTTGGCAATAACCCTCTGTATGGACCTATCAGACGAAAAAAATAGAGGTGGGGTGGAGGAGAAGGTAACTGGGAGCCCAAAGGGGTCTAGAGAGGATGTTGGGAATTGTGTGGGCTGCAACACTCCTGACTAATGACCAAAGGCGATATGTTCAGGTACAACTAATGACCATCTCTATTAGATAGTAGACTTACAAGGCTAAGACAAAGGCTTTGACCTTTACCCCTCATTCTCCTCATTTGAGTATGGTACCTATTGAGAGTAAGGGCTACAATGGAGGTTCTGACCTTTGCCTCTAATTTGATTGGGAGAAGGAAGATTTTCTTAAATCCGCTCAATTTAAATCTTAAAAAAAATAGTAGAAGAAGAGGAGAATTTTTGAAGTAGGGCTTAAGTCTCTTTCTTTTTTCTTTTTTTTTTTTTTATACTAGAAAACTAAGATATACAGCTCTTATTTATAATAGTAAGGTCTGTTCTTACATAATTTGGATCAGATTCCTCTTTTAATCTTGTAGAAGAAGAACGTTGATTTTTGAATAATTTAGGTTAGACTCCTCTTCCTAGCTTAAATAGTACTAGTTCTCTAAAAAATATGATGAATATAAAAAATCATAAAAAATATTACAATTTTATAGAAGATAAATTTCGACTTTGTATATCAACTTTGTCTTTTATTGCTCTATCTAATTCTTCAAAAATTGGAAGATAACTTTCGATCAAAGTCTTTCTCGATAAGAAAAGTTTCAATTTGACCAACCTATTTTAAGACTCAATGATGAAATTTTAGTTCAATTTAGCCACTTTAGGGGCTAGCTCAAAGTCATAGATCTCAAAAAGATATCTAATTTCCACAAAAAAAAAAAATCACCTCAATTGAGCATCATATGACCAAGTTATGGCCTCTTGAAGTTTGGTACATAATTCAACTTATTTATGTGGCAAATCTTACTCTTAGATCCATCCAGCTTTTACTCGTAGTAGTTGAAGTGGTCTATATTGAGTCTAAGGATGTCTCTTAGATTAGGGTTCTCCTATTTAAGGGAATTAGCTCCTACTAAATCAAAATTGAAGATGAAAAAATATATACTTCTCCCTCTAATGATTGAACCACCTGACATTACCCAAAGAAGGTTTATCTTCTTTTGCTTTTAGGTCTCAGCTAGCCACTTCATCTACTCTCGCATTTCAAGTTCATGGTAGGGACGTTTCTTGCTATCGTTCCTCATTCTTGATAATGACTATGATGACTTCTTCTGGATCTCGATCTTGCTTGATCAGTTGGTGGAACCAAAGGATGAGAGCTTAGTCTCTCATGAGTAGTATCGCCTTCTCATACCATCATCATGAACTTGCTATAGGCATTAACAAATTGCTTTGTCTGGGCAACAATCACAAGGTCTATGTTTCCTTATGTTTTGGAGACACTAATCAAGAACTCCTTCCCTTTTTTTATGAGATGATATTTTCTTTGCTATCTATAGAAAATTGTATCTTGATGCCAAAGGTAGGAGCTCCCAAGGATACCCTAGCAAATATCTAAATGAACTATTTTATAAGTTACCTTATCAATATACCTCTCGATGATGGCAAACTTGAAGGTAAACTACTTGGTGATCTTCAATTTGACATCTTTTTAAATCCAGTTGAGAGGATAAGGAAGTGGATGAAGCTTAGTCTACAATACCAACTTCTGAACCAAGTTTCTGGAGATGAGGTTTTTTTGACTCCAAAATCTAGAATAGCCTCAATGATACTATGGTTTACCTGGATCTTCAAGTGGAAGAATTCCTCATGCACCTTTAGATCTATTTTAGTTGTTGTCTTAGATTTTCTCACCATCAAAGCTCAATTTAGAGTTTGCTTGCTCAAATTCAGATCCATAGCATTAAGAATTGTTTTTCATTTCTTCTCTTTCTTCTCAAAATCACCTTTGGCTTCCTTATCTTAGGATGCAACTCTTGGTAATGTTTCCAACACTATTCCTTCATATGTGCATGAAGGTTACAGTGATCATAATAATTTCTGAGTCATATTAATGTATTTCTTGCCCTTCTTATCTTCCTTAGGTCAATTCTTCTTCTCAATCCCTATTGCTTTCATGCTAACTTTGCTAATATCTTCAACTTTTTTGAAGAGCTTTTACTCCTTTTGGATGCTCTCATTGAGACCTCTAATGTACTTCATGAAAACTGTATGATCGTCGATGGAGATTTCAAAGAAAATTACTTTCTTATGAAACTTGATTGTATAGTCTTATACTGATTGATCATACTTTTGCATGGGTACTACTATTTGATCTGCTGATCCTCCTTGTGGTTAATTAGATAAAATTACTTCTTGCTTTATGTTAGCCCTAGAATTGATTTTGATAATATCAAAGGTGTATGAGTATAAATTATATTTACTAATGATGTGCTTGAGAGTGATTGTAGGTTTCTTCAATGTGCTTAATCATTTTACTCAAAAAGGTTGTATCTTTGAGAACTCAATTGAGGACTATATCCTTAATGTGCTTAATTATTTTACTCAAAGTCTCAAACTTAAGTCCTTCAGTTTGGAAGCAAAGAACTTAAAGTTCAAAAGAATATCTAATCTAGAAGTACCTCTCAGCAAGCCCATATTTGCACAAATTAAGGTTAAGAAGGCAAGTCTAGCTTAGAACTCAATTGGTCAAGAGAAGCTATCAAAAACTCCTTGTGACACTCTTAGCATGTAGCAGAGCTAACCCAATCTAAAGCTTAGCCGACCCAGTATCAATCAGAGAAAAAAGATAGAAACCATGAAAAAGAACAAGTTCCTTAGTTGAACAAGTTTTCATCTGAGCTAACCAAGATAGGATCTTAATCGACTCGAGCCTTTGGATAGCCAACCAAGTTTCAGACATAGGATAAAGATAAAAAGTTGGAGATTTGAGATATTTTTCCTGAGCGGACCTTGAAGTCAATGTTAGAAGTGTGCCTTAGAAAGCCAATTGTTGGCTAACACATATATAATTTTAGAGCTTATATTTGTACTTATAATTCTGTTATTATCAATAAAGTTATTTTTATTTTTAATTATGTTTATGTGTTCATGATTTATTCTAAAAATTAACAAAGATGATTTTGTATATTCTCAAGTTGTTGAAAATTTAAGATAAATTATTAGTGGTTAGTTTCTAAATGCTCCCAATCATAGAATCATCATGGAGGATAGTGATTAATCTTATCAAGATCGGTGCATGGATTACCTTTCTTTCAGATAAATGGATCTTGAGTCTACAGTGTGGGGTCATTGGGATCAGAGTATAGATAATTATTAGAGAATAACTTGCACTAAGCATGACCATCACAAACTATTTAGATGTCTACTCACTCATTACTGGTTCTTCTCAATGCTGTAGTAGTATGACTAGTCCTTTGGTCTATGGTACATTGGCTATTCGTAGGTCTGACTGCACGTTTTCTTGATCCCTATCCATTCGGATCCTTGTTGTATACATTGGCTTCAGTGGATTTAGATTTACTATTTAAAGTAGGATGTATTTAGATAGAATCTATTGATCTTAGTAGAAAAAAAGAAGTTCTATATGATCAACAAGATGGAGTTTAGAAAGTCTTTGATCGAAGCAAGTATGAATACTGGAAAAGAGTTTTCATGAGATTCACGAATGAACTCGAGTCAAGCCAATCTGGTATATGACTGGCGATGGAGTTTGATGATTTTTTCATAATCTTTGTCAAGTCGAGACTCACGATAGAAGGACTGAATCACATGTAAATTGCACCTAAGAATTTATATTTTTCTATTCTACCAAATTGCCACTACATACTGCTAAGCATCACTAGTAGATTGTGAGAACTCACTAGGATTATTTTTGGATCAACGATCCTTATTGGATTGAGCTGAAATTATTCAGATCCATCAAAATGAGTTTCAGTGATACTACGATAGAGATCATAGTATGTCTCACTACCAGATAGAATAGAACCTGAGGGATTACATACAAAAGGAGTTCGACTCGATCAATGATTTGGATCATGTTTGAATTATCAATTAGATTGATATTTCAAATTTTGAAAACTACTAAATTATAAATGTTATAGATTTGGCAGCTGCTAATTGTTGGCAGGCTGATTTTATTACACGTATTATAATTTAATTAGGAGCTGATTAAATTATAAATTAATCTTAATTAATTTAAAGTTAATTTAATTTAATTTAATTTAATTTGATTTAATCATTAATTGGGTTCGTTAATCCAAATCAGATTTAGATTTTAATCCTAAAAAATTCAAGTTTGACAACCTTTCGAATTTGATTCGATTCGGGCTCAAATTGGATTCAATTTGAACCTAATTGAACCTAACCTATTAAGCTCAAGTTTCCTAGGTTTCTCTCCTATTGGCCAACCTGATAGAGAGATGGGGTGTTGAGAAGTCATGGTAATTTTCTAGTTGTGCGCATGAGGTGTTTTGGATGTTGCCACCCACTTTCTTGATTAGTTAGGACTCCTATTTTGATAGGAATAAGGCATAACTGATTTAAACCAATTCTAATCTATTAGGAGTTAGTTTTTGAGCATGGAACAATATTTATAGGTGAAAAAATAAATATAAAAGGAATATTGGGCATGCAGCACATTAGATCTGAGGTTTTCTCGTTTCTAGTTGCCGCACCATCCATCTTTCTTCCTCCATACCGCCACCCATCCTCCCTTCTATGCTCCATATCTTCTCTTCTAGATCAAATCTAAGAGAGAGAGCGAGAGAGAGAGAGAGAGAGAAAGAGATCTTTAAGAGAGAGAGAGAGAAAAATCAAGAAAGGGTTCTTATTTTTTTTGGTTTTGGTTCAATCCCTTGAAAGCTGCCAGTGATCTACTTCGAGAAATAGATCTAGATCTAAGCCAAAGAATGAAGCTTTCAAGAAAGCTAGTATCCTGGGGGTTTTAAAGTTCTGAGCAGAAAGAGCTCTGTGTGAATATCAATAGAGGCCAGGTGCATGCGTGGCTATGACGGGAGCCACAGAGATCAAATCGATCCAGTTCAACAAAGGAGGAAAAAGTGAATGGTCTAATTTCTTCCTTTGTATAATTATTTTTAGATCTATAAATAAATTTATTTATGCATGTTAGACAATTTTTAGGTAGTCTTGATTTAGATCAGCATGTTTAGATCAATTTAAAAATTATTTTTAAATCTCTTTCCACTATATTTAATGTAAAAAATAAAAATCAACATATATACTACCTATATTCCAATAGTGGTATCAAAGTCATGTCGTTCTAACATATTTTTAAAAAAAATTAGATCTAAAATTAAGATGTTTAAGATCTGATTTATCATTTATATATATGATATATAAAAGAAAATTAGATCTAAAATAATTAGAATACATGTATTGTCATGAAGATCCTAGGTATATGTATGCGATACATGTTTTAGATCTAGGTTTTGTTTTCAATGCATATGGTTGATGTATGTTTTTAATTAATTTTAGATCATAAAAATTATATATTTGATGTATAGATTTTATACATATAATCTAAAATTTAATTTCTACAAAACTCTAGATCTGAAACCTTAGGACATGTTGCATGAAACCTAAGATTGTGGCTTGGGTCTACTGAGTTGTCACAGGTTTAGTTCGAGCTGATGCGAGTTCTAAGCAATTCGACTTGACCTTTTTGGAGTCAAATCAAGTCCCAGGTGTATTGAATCATTTGCATATGACTCGACTCAATCTGAGCAAGCCAAAGCCTATAATTTTTTATCATCACAGACAAACCAACTCGAGTTCCAAGGTGAGTCGACTTAAATCTGCTGACATTAAAATTGCATGTGATATAATTTAATTAGTTTAGATTATTTTGATATCTAAATTAAATCATGTTCATAATGCACTTCATTAAGAATTTAAAATTAAATCATGTTCTTAAAATTAAGAATTAATGAAGTGCATTAATTCTTATATCCCTCCCACCGATCTCACTTATCTGATCAATTTGGTTGATTAAATTTTGAATCAACTTGCCAATGATTTAAGCTAGCCCATGCCACTAGGTTAGTCATAATTGTTATAACCAATTAAGGATGAGACCTGAACCTAAATCTTCTTAATTAAATATTAAGTCTAGCGGTTTTCCATCACTATAGAGATGTGGGTATCTACTTGGCATTGATCATTCTCGATTGATCATAGTGGTTCAGTTGCATTAGATAGGTACAACTACTCTATGACATTAGATGCCTCGAGATAGAGATCGGGTTGGGCCTAATAATCATTAGGTGAAGGACCTAATGATGACTTTATCCCCATTGATATACGGTGGGTCTAACTTAACTAAGAAATATGCCAATAACTATTAGGTGAGGCCATAGGATTTAGAGACCAAACCTTCTGCATCTTGTTTAGTAAAGCAATCGATAAAGTGTTGTCCACTCATTGGTCTGTATTCACCAATAACTGCTAGATGAGGTGTGCATGGATCAGTGAGAATGCAATATCTACTAGAAACTGATCATGTATAGATTTTCATTTCTCCATCCAAGGAATGTGGACCTATAGAAATAGTGAGAGCCTTGTTTAAATCCTTATAACAAATATTATTATAAGTACAAACTTCTAATTAAAAATTATTTCTCTCTACAATTAACCATGTTAAGTTCAAGTCTCCTAGCTCAAATCCTAGACACTAGCAGGTTGATCGATCCTAATTACAAAGACTGGCTTCGAAACTCAAGAATTATTCTCAATTTAAAAATTTAACCAATGTTCTAGACTAGAAAATGTCTGTGTTACCGACTCGTCCATCCCCTGATCAATGAGCTATACTTGAGAAGTGGACAAATGATGACAATAAGATTAGGTGCTACATTATTGCATCCATGTCCAACGATCTTTAGTTTCAGTAAAAAGATATCAGGACTACTAGGGTGATTCTAACTCACCTACAAGAGTTGTACGGTGAGCAGAGTCGCACGGCTCACTTTGAAGTCTCCCAGAGACTTTTCAAAATGAAGATGCATGATGGGTAGTCTATCCACAATCATTATTTGATAATGATCAAGAACATAGAGGAGCTTCAAAAGCTGGTGTAAACATGGATAAGGAACTGCAGGTGGATTTGATCATGCAGTCCCTTTTTGATTCATATGGGCAGTTCATTATGAACTACCATATGAATAAGATTAATAGCACCTTAATTGCTCGAGTGGTTGAATATGCTGGTGACAGTAGAGGGCACCTTGAAAGGTTCAAGGGATATGGTTTTTACTATGGAGCAGGCTTCTTTCAAGAGAAAGTATACTTGGAAAAAGAAAAATAAGAAGCTTGCAAAGAAGCAAAAGATCGAGAGCGGGAAGAAGAAGAAAGCTCCAAAGAAGGTTAGCGACAAGAAAAATTATTTCCACTGCAATGCCAGAGGTCATTGAAGAAGAAATTGTCCTGCATACCTAGCAACAGTGAAGAACAAGAAGAACGATGCGCCTTCCAGAGGTGCGTCTGATTTGCTCATAATTGAAATTAATCTAATGGTTTCCTCTTCTTCTAGTTGGGTTCTAGATTTTAGTTCGAGTGCTCACTTGCGCACTTCTATACAGGATCTTAAAAAGGTTAGAGAATTGAGAGAAGGCAAGATCACTCTTCGAGTGGGCAATGGAACAAAAGTTGCTCTATCACCATCGGGATCTACTCTTTGAAATTAATGTTAGAAATTAGTTTAGTATTAAAGGATTATTTTTATATACCTGTAGCCAGTAGGAATCTGATTTCCATATCTACGCTGGTATAGGATAATTATAATTTTTGTTTTAATAAAGATATGTATTTAATTTATTTTAAAAATAAAATTATTGCATGCACCTTTTTGATTGATGGACTTTATCATTTGTATGTGGATGCGAGTATAAATATTAACAAGCAAATCATGAATACCATAGGATCTAAAAGGCTTAGAGATAGGATTAGCCAAAAGTATCTATGACACCTTAGGCTAGGCCATATTGGAGAGAATAGACTTAACAAATTGAAGATAGATGGTCTACTCAGGTCATTGACTTTCGAGTCTTATCTGGTTTGTGAGTTCTATCTTTAAGAAAAGATAGCTAAACTATCCTTTGTCGGACAAGAGATAAGGAACACTGATACATTAGCCCTGGTGCACATTGATGTGTGTGGTCCATTCGATGTACAGGCCAGGGATGGCTATATCTATTTCATAATCTTTATTGATGATTATTCATGGTATGGATTCGCATATTTGATGCACCATAAGTCTTATGCTGTTAAAAAGTTCAAAGAATTCAAACATGAATTAGAAAAAAAATCAAAAAATTCATAAAGATTCTTTGATCTGATCGAGGAGGTGAATATCTTAGTGAAGAATTCTGGACCTATTTTAAAAAAATAGTATAGTCTCATAGTAGACACCTCCAGAAAAACCTTAGCTCAATGGGATATTTGAAAGAAGGAATCAGACTCTATTGGATATGGTCAAGTCCATGATGAGCTTCATAGATCTTCCAACTTTTTTCTGGGAACATGCATTACTTTATGCTATTCACCTTTTAAATTGGGTTTCCTCTATATCAGTTCCTACCACACCATACAAGTCATGGCATGGTAAGAAATTGACTCTAGGTTATATCAAGATTTGCATATGTCCGACCCATGTCAAGCAACAACAAGTGGATAAGTTAGAGGCTAGGTCGCTTAGGGCTCATTTTATAAGATATCTTAAGAAATCTATAGGATACTATTTCTATCATTCAAAGAATCACAATATGATTATGAGTCATCATGTCATCTTCTTGGAGAAAGAGTTCATCCAAGATGGAGGCAATGGGAGGAAGATTAAGCTTGAAGAAAAGTTTCTAAAAAGCATCGAGTCCAAGAGCCTGAACCTATTAGTGAGCTAGTTGATATTGTACCTTCTCTACCTCGTAGATCTAGTAGAGTCTCCCATCCTCCTGAAAGGTACTTAGGTATTCTTATAGAGAATCTAGAGGAAGCATTCCTTGTGGAAGATAGGGACATTAGGAATGATCCCAAAATCTATAAAGAAGCAGTGTTAGATGTAGACTCCGAGAAATAGATGGAAGCGATAAAGTCTGAGATTGACTTCATATTCCAACCAAGTTTGATCCTTAATAGATCCATCTAAAGGTATTATACCTATTTGATCTAAATAGATCTACAAAAAAATTTTTGGATCGGATAGTAAGGTAGAGACCTATAAGGCAAGGCTGGTGGCAAAAGATTATAGTCAATGTGAAAGCATTGACTATCAAAAAATCTATTCATCTATAGCCATGTTGAAATACATCCATACCTTACTTGCAATTACAGCCTATTATGATTATAAAATCTGGCAGAATGATGTAAAAACTGCCTTCCTAAATGGATATCTTGAAGAAGATATCTATATGGAGCAGTCTATGAATTTTACATCTAATAATAGTGATCACAAAGTTTGCAAGTTGCAAAGATCCATTTATGGACATAAGCAAATGTCTCTGAGCTAGAACACTCGCTTTAATGATGTGATCAAATTATTTAATTTCATCAAAAATGAGCAGAAATCCTGTATGTACAAAAAGATCAGTGGGAGTACTGTCACATTCTTTGTATTGTACATGGATGATATCCTCCTGATTAGAAATGATATTCTCATATTAACATCGGTCAAGGTTTGGTTATCCAAGAAATTCTTCATGAAGGACCTACGAGAAGCTTCCTACATTCCTGGTATTAAAGTCTATAGGGATAGATCTAAAAAAATGATATGACTCTCACAGTACATGTACATAGAGGAGGTGCTAAAGTTGTTCAATATAAAAAACTTCAAGAGAGATCTTTTTCTTCTTAGACATGGTATTTATCTCTCCAAAAAGATGTGCCCTGACATATCTAAGAAGATCCAACACATGAGCAAGATCCCTTATGCTTCAGCTATAGAGAGTCTCATGTATGCCATGCTATGTACTCGACCTGATATAGCTCTTGCCATGAGTGTCATAAGTAGATATCAGTCAAATTCAGACAAAAAGAACTAGATAGCTATAAAAAATATCTTTAAGTACTTAAGAAAAACTAAAAATTTGTTCTTGGTCCTTAGTGGAAGTTTGGAGCTGAAAGTAGAAGATACACCAATTCAGACTTTATGTCTAATGTTGATGATAAAAGGTCTACATCAGAATATATTTTTCTATATAATGATAGATTAGTCAGCTAGAAAAGTTTCAAACAAATGGTCATTGCAGATTCAATCATGAAAGTTGAGTGCATCGCTACCTCTGAAGCTGCTAAGGAAGCCTACTGGTTCAAAAAGTCTATTATGGAGCTAGATGTGATGCTATTGAATGCTATTGCACTGCATGCACTATGATAACAATAGCACCATAGCACTCGCTAAGGAGACTAGGTCTTACCAGAGGTCTAAGCATGTAGAGCAACGGTTTCACATTACACGCAAATACCTCGAGAAGCAGTTTGTTGAGGTGCAGAGAGTCGACTCCATGCAAAATGTGGCAGACATGCTGATAAAGTCTCTTAGCCAACAGAAGATCGAAGCTCACTTTTGAGAAAATGGGTCTTAGATATATGGCCAATTGGCTATAGATCAAGTGAGAGTTTGTTAGAAGTGTATCCAAGAAAGCTAATTGTTAGCCGACACATGTAATTCCAGGACTTGTATTTATACTTATAATTTTTTTATTATCAATAAAGGTATTTTTATTTTCAATCATGTTTATGTGTCTATGATTTATCCTAGAGATTAATAAAGATGATTTTGTATATTCTCATGGTGTTGAGAATTTAAGATATACATTATTAGTGGTTAGGTTCTAAATGCTTCCGATCATAAGATCATTATGAAGGATAGTAATTGATCTCATCAAGTTGATGCACGGATCACCTTCCTTCTGGGTAGATGGATCTTGAGTCTGCAGTGCGGGGAGATTGGGATGAGAGTGCAGGTGGTTATTATTGAAAAATATGCAGGATTTCATGTATGAATTTTAAAATATTTTTGAAAAATAACAAAGCAAAAGTTATAAATTAAATTATTTAATTTACAAATGCATATAATTCAATTACTAAATCCTACATCTAGGATCTATAACATGTCATAATGCATTCTAAATCTAAAAATCAAAGAATTTGGTATTGATCAAATCAATACCTTAGATCTAGAATGATTCTAGATCACATCTAGGTGAGAGAAGAGATCAAATCTCTTATTTTGCATGGGTTGAGAACTTCATGGTTGATTTTTATTATTATCTTTGGAGCCGCACACGCGTCCGACCTCTACAGATGATCCACATGAGGCTGTAACAAAATCAGAGATTCGTCGAACGAAGATTTGCTCGAAGTGCTAGCTTCTTGTGGATCCCTCTGGATGGTTAATGTAAAATTTATTCTTCGAATCTCTTGGACATTCCAAAAGATGAAGAACATAAGAAGGAACAAGGGAGAAGTCCAACCTTTGGATCCCCCAAAAAATCTAAAATAAATACATATAAGAAAAGCTCTAAGAGAAGACAAATCTTCTCTTTCAGGACACCAACGATTAATGTCCTAAAAATATTTCTATGTTAGGACAAGATGAGACCTTTTCCTCTATGTTTTTTCTATGTTTTCAAATCTAACATTATTAGATTTTTTTCATAAAAAAATCTCACAAAAATATGAAGAAGAAGGGTTCTCAAACAAACCCTAAGAGAAGACCTTCTCTTCTTGTTTTCTCATCAGGACATGATCAGATCATGTCCAAAAAGATCACTATACCTCAACACCTTGGAGCATAGATCTCCATGCCCACTCTCTCTCTCTCTCTCTTAGATTTTATCATATAAAAATCATATAAAATAAATAAAAGAAAAGTTTTAAAAAGAAAAATAAAGAAAAGACAAACTTCTCTTAACTTTGTCCCTTCAAGATATCAACATTTAATGTCTTGATGAAGACCTTTTCTTTAAGAAACTTGGTTCCCCAAACCTCCATGCCTTTTCCTTCTTTTCTTCTAATTTTTTCAGATTTTACACATCCTAAACCTGATAGGAGGCATCCTTCCTTTTATATACAGAAGACTAGATCAAAATCTAGTCTTAAAGGAGACCGAGGAGGAGTTTTAGGGGACGTCCAACTCTTGGATGCCTCCCTCCTTATTTTTTAGGTGTGAAGATCAGGAAACCACGTGCAAAACCAAAGGAATTAAGTGTACAAAAGAAAAGGAGGAATGGAGAAAAAAATTTCATAAGGAAAGGAGGTGTTTTGGAGAATTGGGACTCTTTCAAAAGGAAACAAAACCAAACCACTTACCAAATTTGATCAAATCAAATTTTAATTAATCTCTTTAGACATTTGGTGCATGGAGAAGCTCTTATTGGTATGGAGAATATCATATAAAGATCTAAAAATAAAATATGGGTGTTGACTTTTATTGGCGCAAGGAGTGAGAGTCCCAGTCCAACTGGGACTCGTTTAACTAGGTCAAAACTATTTTGAATCTAATTCAAACCAAATTAAATGCAACCTAATTATGGATGATCCTAGTCTAACTAAGAATATAATTAAGTTAGGTTTAAACTATATTTAAATTTGATTTAAATTCTAGCTCAATTAGAAATTAGGTACACTCAAATCCTAGTCCAACTAGGAATTATTCTTTCCTTATAATTGGCTTATCTAATAAATTAATTAAACTTAATCTAATTAAGTCTAAATCAATTTTAATTAAATCTAATTCAATTAGACTTAATCTTAATCTAAATGCTCAATCAAATTAAGCTAATTAGCAATCTAATTGCTAATCGATCCTCCTGCAACGCTTGCATTAGATCAAACATCAATCGTATTGATAGTTTGACCTAAGAATGATTCTCAATTATCGATTAACCATCTAATTAGGTTACAACCTCTAATGTGTATGACCCTATAGGTTTGAATCTAAGTCGGTAGTATGAAAATCAATTTTTATACCAGTCGAAATAACCATTTAGCAATGATTTTCGACATTCAGATAGGTCGAATGTATTCAAAGCAACATTCTTAGAACCTTGGCCCATGGTTACTATATAATTCATCCTTTTGACCAATAATGCTCAAGACGACTTTAAGCATGCTGTCAATCACTCATAAAAGTTATCTCTATTGTATTTCAAAATTTATAAATTTTGTGACTCCTCACGGAAATTACCCAAGCTTAGGTTTTGCTAAATTAAAACACAACGAGTCATTCTCTTTTTGAAGTTAATCAGGAGTGGTCAATCCCATCTTGACTCACACACTAATTTCATTAAGTACTTGACTGTACCTAAAAATCTTTCGAACTTATATTATAAATATATACAGACTGACACCAAAGTACAGTGAGTTGCTTGCAAGTTATCATGATAATCTCAGACCGGAGGGACACTTATGTTCATTGGCTTTAACTAGCTATTCTTGACAGTAGAGTGCTATATTGATCACGTTCAGTACAGATGTACTCCTACATCTCACCTGAATGCCATACCAGTATCTTCACACCACTTGATTATGAGGACAACCAACGTATATGGCATATAGCAATCTATACTTGATAAGTTATCATCCTTATTAATAACTTATCATTTGGTCATGAACAATTTAAGAACCATCCAATAAATCCTTCTTTATCGATTGATTGTAATTCTAAGAACTTCATCATAATTTAAGAGTTTATTTAAGAAAGATAAAACTTTTATGATGAACTAGCCAAACAACTATTATCATTAGATAATTCATATACTAATTTCAATCATCTACCACTTAGATGATTGGCTTTAAGATATATTTTTCAACAACTTTCACTTGGACTAAAGTCAATCAGAATAATATCAAATATTCTATCTTTCACTTGAGTTCGTAAAACTTCTTAGTTTTGAGGCCTTAGCAAATAGATCAGTCAAGTTCTTTTTTTTCATTAATCTTCCAAAAATTGACGTCATGCTGATCTAAAATCAAAGATGATAGCGATACAAAATATGTTGATCCTTCAATTTTTTAGCCTGAGCTATGGCTCCAGTGCTATGATAGGACTGAACCATCGATGGAGGATGCCACTCCCAACCTGCTAATGAACCTCAGCTACTACACAGCTTACATGACAGCATCATATGCCATGATGTACTCTACACCTCTAATTGAGTAGGCTATAGTATCCTGCTTGGAACCATTCTAGCAGATTACTCCTGCAATTAGAGTATGATCCGATATTCTCTTATTGTCATCTTGTTCTAACTAAAATTAAAAGATCCATATGTTTTAAGTCAGTATTTTCATATTTGAGTCATCGGACCTTAGTATTTTCCAAATCCTTAGGAATTGTCTGTATAATCTTTCAATGATTCTCACTTAGATCAGACTAGTATCTACTCACTACCATTAGTAAGTATACCATATCTGATTTTGAATATAAAAAAATAGATGATAGTCAAATCTTTATTCCTTGCAATACTGAAATATCATTCTCGATTAAGATAATTTCATCCACAGACAACACAAAGAATAACACTATAGAACATTTTGCCTACTTATAAATGCAGGGTTTATCTTTATTCATAACAAAGACATATATTCAAAACGTATGTTCCAAAATTGAGATAATAGCCAAACAGGCTTTACAGGTCTTTACCTTCTTATCTGTGCTACTCTGATCCATCAGAAAATCCATTCACACCTAATAAATTTTATCCCTTCAGGTGAATCATCTAGTGTCCACACACTATTAATTTTCATGGACTTCAATTTAGATTATATGACTCCAAGCCACTTCTCAGAGTCAGACCACTACCTTGCATCCCTATAGGTGATCGAATCTCTGTTGTTCTCATTGAGCTCAACAAGATCGCCATCTTGGACCAAGACATTGAAGTATCTATCCAACTAATGCGATACTCTACCAAATCTTCTTAAAGGTGCTACTTTAATGAGCTCCAGAATTGATTTGATCAAATCCGGTTCTATAGGTTTACTAGATTATGTCGGTTTATTTTTTATCAATCAAACTTTTTCAAATTCAACTTGACAGGCATCAGTTCCTTCTTTAAGAAACTCCTTTCCAAAAGGAATGTCCTTCTGCTAATGAACATCTTATGCTTTTTAGTATAGTAGAATTAATAATCCTCAAATACCTATTGGACCATGACCCAAGTTTATTTGCATGCAAACCTTTGACATAGGCCAATCAACTCTAAATCCAAAGGTGAGAGAGTTTAGGTCTACGCTTAATCCATATCCCATATGAAGTCTTTACAATAGATTTACTTGGTATATTTTCAGAGTAAAACTAGTAGTCACAACAGTACAATCTTAAAATAGGTAGATAAGTGAATCTTATCGTGGATTGAACCATGTCTAACAAAGTTCAACTTCTCCTTTCAGATATACTATATTCTAAAAAAAAATCTACTGAGAGAGAATCCTATTCTCTCCTACATATGTCACAAACTTATTGGATAAGTATTCGCTTCTTCGATCTGATCGAAGAGTTTAAATATTATTTTTAATTTATTTTTTTATTTTATTATTAAATTGTTTAAATATTTTAAATTATTCAAGCCAGACATATCCATTCCACTTACCTAAAATTCTTGCAATAAATTGCAAAGGACTTTCGGTATCCCACACCCAGGTAGCAGAATTACATATAAAAAAATTTTAAGATGTTATCATATAATATCCTTGATAAGCAGCTTTTGCTTCTTTCTCTTGTTCAACCTATTATGGTCAAGAAAAGCAAGATAATTCTTCTTCTTATGATCCTACTTCTAATAGTATAAGCACTATGCCTGATTTGGATCAATATTGGACTAATTATTTTGACAATGGTCAGAAGCTCTAGTACGAATCCATTCGTACTGCTGAATCAAATTCAACTTTCGATACTAATTATTGAAGTTGGATCCTATAAGTCATCATTATCTAACAATGATTGAAGCAATAAGGGTTTAGCCTTATTCTAAGAAAAGAGTACATTGACCTAAGTATATGAATTATATTAAGCCTAGAGAATTAGACTTTAGTCTTAAGGTTCTTTCACTATTTTATTCGAATTGGTAGCCTCTACTTTTAATTCAAAAAATTACTTTAATTTTCTAGTAGATACTAGAATCCACATAGACTGTACACGAGCCTAACTTTGGTTGGCCAATCCATGTACATCTAAGGATAGGTTCATAACCAATTATTTCTTTAAATATTTTTTAGTAATATTATTTTATCTCAGAAATCTAATCAGTAGGCTTTGGCCTCTACTGTAAGAATTTGGTTAGGTCCAACCATTAACATTACTATACTTGATGCATCTAACCAATGAATGATTAGGCCCAACTTGAAGAAAATCGAGCAGGATAAAAGCATGCATTTTCAAAATATTTTTGAATTATATAGTAGCAAAAAAATTAGATTAATCTAAAATTAATCTACTGCATGCATTGATCTAATCAAATAAATCCTACTCAGGATCTAGACATGCTAATATGTAATTTAAAATTTAAATGTGATCGATCAGTAAATTGAATCTGCTAATCAATATGAGTCAGAACTCGATACCTATGCACGGGTAGCTGATCTCCATGATCTGAATCCACCAAAAGAAGTTATGGTGTCATGCTATAGCCACACACTCATTCGACCTCTATGGTTGGTCCACACGGAGCTTCTGATCCCGACCAACTCCATCGGAGTGCTAGCTCTTCGCCGGAGCCTTTGACGGTTGATCGCAATTGATCCAATCGATCATCTTATTTTTAATTTCTCGTATACTTTAAAAAATCAAAACATAGAGTATGGAGGATGATGAGTCGGTGTCTGAAGTTTGGTGGCGATCTAATTCTCACAGCAATCGATCTCTTTATCCAAACCTAGGGTCCCAACCCTAGAGTTTTGCACTCATCGAAAAAAACTTGACACGCCGAAAACCCTCTCACTTCCTCTCTCTTTGGAGTTTTTTTGTGAAACAAATTTTCATGGGAAGAAGGACTCTTCCTCTATCACACACCTACCTTAGATCCTCTTAAGATGGATGACATAAGGGGAAAAAAAAAGAGAAGAGGCATGTGAGAAAAGTTGGCATAGGAACTATAGTTGACCCTTCCACACATAGGACAAGCCCCTCTTCTCTGATTTTCTCTCTCTCAAAAATCCCTCTACATAGCCCCACTCCCCTCCCATGCACAAACAAAAAAATACCCTTCAAAAGTTGCATGCAACCCATGAAAAAGCCGCATGAGATTGGATAAGAAGAGGGAGGTTAAGTGGTTTCAACCACTTGCTTGAATTCAAAATTCAAGCAAGTGCTTATCCCATTCCCAACACCCACCCCAGGAGTTTTACATGCAGAAGGACTCTCCTTCTACACGTCCACTCATTAAAATGCACAAAAAAATTTTGTGAAAATATTTGGTGGGCGTGGGAATCAGAAAAGAATAAGAATGGGTTCAAACTACTCAACCAATTAAGTTGAATTCAAAATTCAACTAACTTTGAACCAGTCCAACCCTTGGACTAGGTAAAAAGTAGATAAGAGAGAAGGAGTAGAAACCTTTTAGGCATGAAAAAAGTTACGTAAAAAAATTTTAGGACATGGAACAAGAATGGAAAAGTCAAAGATGGTGGGCGCATGGGAGAGTTTGAATTCAAACTTTATTTGACTTGGTCCTAATTGGTTTCAACCAAACCAATTTAACCAGACCATATTAGACTAAGTCAAATCTAATCATATTAGGTTTAACCTAAATTAAATAATTTTTAATCAAATTAAAAATTAATTAGATCCAGGTCCTGATCAAATTAGGATCAAAACTCCCAAAGTGATTAGGTCATCTTATGATCTAATCGGGTCAAACCCAATTGAATCAAATTCAATCCTCATCACTCAATCAAATTGAGTTAATCAGTAATCGAATTGCTAATTAATCCTCCAAAAATATTAGAGTTCCAATCAAATGGGTGTCCGGGCAATAGAGTTCCATCAACATAAAATTTCTGAAGAGTCCCAAGCCAGTAGGACTCTTGAACCCAGTATTCCAAATGAATGAAATTCATGATCTTAGAGTTTCAGATCAATGAAACTCCTAATTAGAGAGTTCTAAACAAGTAGGACTTAGAGTTCTAATTCTATGGGACTCTTGATCATAGAGTTTCAATCCAGTGGGACTCTCGACCATAGTATCCTAGGTCATCAGGACTCATGATCAACCATCAGATCAAGTAGAAACTCCTTATGTATGTGACCTCATAGATTCAAATTCTAAGCCAGTAGTACCGAAATCAATTTTTTATACTAATCAATGTGATCATCTAGCAATGGTATCCGACGTCCGAATAGGTCAAAAAGTTGCAATGCAATAATGACGAACCTGTGGAATATGGTTACCGTATAATTCATTTCCTTAAACTCGATGCTCAAAAGGATGATCTAGGATTTACTGTCAATCCTAAAATTTATCCATATTATATTTCAAAATTCAGTGTCCATCGAATGGACCATCCTGATCGAGGGTTTGCTAAACTGAAATACAATGATGCACTTACTCCAACATTTGGAGGGGTTAATCCTATCTTGACACATACACCAACTTCATAAGTATTTGACTGCACCCAATAGCCTTCCATCACTGAATTAAAAATTCAGATAGCCCGATACCTAAGTACAGTAAGTTGCTTGCAAGTCACCATGGTGGTCTCAGGTCTAAGGGACATGTTTGAGGACTAAATGATAAATTCTTCTTTGTCGAATCTAAATAGTTCTAAGAACTTCATCATAGAAGAGTTCATTATAGAAAGATGTACAAAATGATGGAAAGGCTAAAATAATAATTTTATTAATTAATAATTTAAATATAATTATATTTAGCTCAACCATCTATAATCTAGATGATTGGCTTTAGGATACATTTCTCAATACAACTTTGGTTGGCCAACCTAACCACCATTATAGAAACACTTTCAAGTTATCATATTATGAATGATAACTCCATTAGTCAATAAGCACCAAGCCTTTGGGCCTCTAATGATTATTGAGTTAATGGATCCATTATCATCCAACTTAATGAAAGGCTATGACTCAATTATCTTTATAACTTTATCATTTTAAGGACCTAATAATTTTAAAAAATTTAAATTATTAGTGATTTAAGGATAGAAAGGACATGGATCAATTTGTTCCTACTGACTTTCTCAAGTCAAGTGCTCCCACTGACTTCTCAAGTCTTTGACAAGAACTAGGATCAAAATTGGTCCATAGGCACCTAGATCAGTCTTACTGAATAAAATCAGTCTCACTAATTTTCTATGTGACATGGATTAGCATGAATCAATGAGCAACCTAATCAAGACCTGATTAACCACATTGGCCAGGTAAGTGAGATCGATGGGAGGATCTGCCAAGGCTTACCTTAGATACCATCAGAAATGGTTAGATAAGTGGGCTGCCAATCAAAAACCATCGATCTAAGATATCAGACTTACCTTAGACACCAATCAATTTATCAATTTTGATTTGGACTGCCTAAAGATTCGGGCTCGACCACTAAGCCACGATCAGTATCCATTTATTAGATATATGGACTTTGATCAACTACAACTATTGAAGTGATCTATAGAAATGACATAATCCTAATTAACTATTAATTAGATTTGATCAATTTCTTAACTAAGTCCATATTTAATCTAACCCTGGGTCTAACCCAATTAAAGACCTAATCAAAGCTAACCCATTTTTCTTTAACCCATGTTTTATGAAATTATCTTAGGATCTTTAAATCATAAACCTAGATCCTAGACAATCACTTAATTCTTAATTAAGTACAAAGCTTATGGGTTTGGATTTATGGAACCTCAGAACTAATTTCTGACTTAATCATTTGAAATATTTTCAAGTTGGTAAACAATTTACATTGAATCATATTCAATATATGGTTTTAGATCTGATTTATTTTAATATTTTGATCATATTCTATGGTTTCGAATCTAGAGTTGTGCAGAAAGTAAGTTCTCAATTTAAATTCTATAAAACAAGTATGTCATACATATTCTAGATTCAAAATAAAAATTATATATCAATATATGCAATAAGAGGATCTAGATCTAAACATAAAACACATCATATGAATCAGATCATAAACCATTTAAAATTAGATTTAAAATCTAAAAATAAATTATAAATCACTTTAGATCTCATCTAATATATTTATAATTTAGGTTATTTAGGTCTGCACATATTAGGACAACCTCTCCATTGTAAGGGGTAAACCTTATAGCAGGACAATCTTATAGCAGTATGTGTAATTCGATATTATTTAGATCTAATCTAAATAATCTAAAATAGATCTAACATCTATTTAATTTTAGATTTAAAATTAAAAAATTAAATCATAAATTTTTTTAGATCTAATTTAAATAGTTCATAATTCATATTCAGATCAGCATATACTAGGACAATCTTTCCATTATAAGAGATTAACCTTACAACAGAACAATCTTATGACAATATGTGTGATCTTGAATTAATTTTAATTTTTAGATTTATCCTCAAGCATATATGAATATGTTATAAAAGAACCTAGCTCCGATACCACTGTTAAAAAATATGCAAGATTTCATGCATGAATTTTAAAATATTTTTGAAAAATAATGAAGCAGAAATTATAAATTAAACTATTTAATTTATAAATGTATGTAATCTAATTACTAAATTTTATATCTAGGACCTATAACATGTCACAATGCATTCTAAATTTGAAAATAAAATAGTTTGATATTGATCAAATCAATACCTTAGATCTAGAACGATTCTAGATCTGAAACCTAGATCACATCTAGATAAGAGAAGAGATCAAATCTCTTATCTTGCATTGGTTGAGAACTCCGTGGTTGATTTTTGTTATTGTCTTTAGAGCCACACATACGTCCGACCTCTATAGATGATCCACATGAGGCTGCAATAAAATTGGAGGTTCATCGAACAAAAATCTGCTCAAAGTGCTAGCTTCTTGTGGATTTCTCTCGATGGTTAATGTAAAATTTATTCTTCGAATCTCTTGGACATTCCAAGAGATGAAGAATAAAATGAGGAACAAGGGAGAATTTCAACCTTTGGATCTCCCAAAAAATTTGAAATAAATACATATGAGAAAAGCCCTAAGAGAATATAAATCTTCTCTTTTAGGACACCAACGATTAATATCCTGAAAATATTTCTATGTTAGGACAAGAGGAGACCTTCTCCTCTATATTTTTTTTATGTTTTTAAATCTAACATTATCAAATTTTTATCATAAAAAAATCCTATAAAAATATGGAGAAGAAGGATTCTCAAAGAAATCCTAAGAAAAGACCTTCTTCTCTCATCAGAACATAATAGATCATATCCAAAAAGATCACTATGCCCCAACACCTTGGAGCACAGATCCCCATGCCCACTTTCTCTCTCTCTTAGATTTTATCATGTAAAAATTATATAAAATAAATAAGAAGAAAGTACTTAAAAGAAAAATAAAGAGAAGATAATCTTCTCTTACCTTTGTCCCTTCAAGACATCAATATTTGATGTCTTGATGAAGATCTTTTCTTTAAGAAACTTGGTGCCCCAAACCTCCACATCTTCTCCTCCTTTTCTTCTAATTTTTTCATGACTTTTTTAGATTTTACATGTCCTAAACCTGATAGAAGGTGTCCTCCCTTTTATATATGGAAGACTAGGTCAAAACCTAGTCTTAAAAGGAGACCAAGGAGGAGTTATAGGGGGCGTCCAACTCTTGGATGCCTCCCCTCCTTATTTTTTGGATGCGAAGGTAAGGAAACTATGTGCAAAACCAAAGGAATTAAGTGCACAAAAGAAAAGAAGGCAAGGATAAAAAAATTTCATAAGGAAAGGAGGTGTTTTGGAGAATTGGGACTCTTTCAAAAGGAAACAAAACCAAACTACTTACCAAATTTGATCAAATCAAATTTTAATTAATCTCTTCAGATATTTGATGCATGGAGAAACTCTTATTGGTATGGAGAATATCACATAAAGATTTGGAAATAAAATATGGACATTAATTTTTATTATTGCAAGGAGTGAGAGTCCCAATCCAACTAGGACTCTTCTTGTTTGACTAGGTCAAAACTATTTTAAACCTAATTCAAACTAAATAAAATGCAACCTAATTATGGATGATCCTAGTCTAACTTAGAATCTAATTAAGTTAGATTTAAATTATATTTAAATTTAATTTAAATTTTAACTCAATTAGGAATTAGGTGCACTCAAATCCTAGTCTAACTAGGAATTATTCTTTTCTTATAATTGGCTTATCCAATAAATCAATTAAACTTAATCTAATTAAGTTTAAACTAATTTTAATTAAATTTAATTCAATTAGACTTGATCTCTATTCAAATGCTCAATTAAATTGAGCCAATTAGCAATTTAATTTCTAATTGATCCTCCTACAACACTTGCATAAGGTCAAACATCAATCGTATTGATAGTTTGACCTAAGAATGATTCTCAATTATCAATTAATCATCTGATTAGATTACAACCTCTAATGTGTGTGACCCTCTAAGTTTGAACGTAAGCCAATAGCATAGAAACCAATTTTTATACCAGTCGAAGTAACCATCTAGCAATGATTTCCGACGTTCAGATAGGTCGAATGTATGCAAAACAACATTCTTAGAACCTTGGCCCATGGTTATCATATAATTCATTTTTTTAATCAATAATGCTTAAGATGACTTTGAGTATGCTATCAATTACTCATACAAGTCATCTCTATTATGTTTCAAAATTTTGCAAATTCCATGACTCCTCACGAGGATTACCCAAACCTAAATTTTACTAAATTGAAATACAATAAGTCATTTTCTTTTTGAAGTTAATCAGAAGTGGTCAATTCTATCTTGACTCATATACTGACTTTACAAATATTTAACTATACCCAAAAACCTTTTGAATCTATATTAGAAATATAGATAGTTCAGCACTAAAGTATAGTGAGTTGTTTGCAAGTTATCGTGGTGATCTCAGGTTGGAGGGATACTTATATCCATTGGCTTTAACTAGCTACTCTTGACAGTAGAGTGCTATATTGATCACGTTCAGTGTAGATGTACTCCTACATCTTATTTGGATGCCATTTCAATGTCTCCACACCACTTAATTATGAGGACAACTAATGTATATGGCATATAGCGATCTATACTCGATAAGTTATCGTTCTTATTAATAACTTATCATTTGATCGTAAATAATTTAAGAACCATCTGATAAATTTTTTTTTATTGATTGATTATAGTTCTAAGAATTTCATCATAATTTAGGAGTTCATTAAGGAAGATAGAACTTTTTATGATGAACCAACCAAATAACTATTATCATTAGATAATTCATATACTAATTCCAATCATCTACTACTTAGATGATTGGCTTTAGGACATATTTTTCAATAGTTATTAGAGAACAACTTACACTAAGCATGATCATCTTGAGAAATCATTTGGATGTCTACTCACTTGTTAGTGGTACTTCTCAATGCTGCAGTAGTGTGACTGATCTTTTGATCTACGATGCATTGGCTATTCGCAATGAGACTACTAAATTTAACTTCATATTTTTTTTGTCCCTAGCTATTTGGATTCTTGTTGTGTACATTAGCATCAGTGGATTCAGATTTGCTGTTTGGAGTAGGATGCATCTAAATAAAATTTATCGATCTTAATAAAAAAGAAGAAGTTCTATGCAATTAACAAGACTGAGTTTAGAAAGTCTTTGGTTGAAACAAGTGTGAATACTGAAAAAGAATTTCCATGAGATTCATGAATGAACTTGAGTCTAACAAATCTGGCATATGACTGATAATGGAATTTGATGAGTTCTCCATGACCTCTAACTACACCTAGGGGTTCCTATTTTTTTGTTCTACTAGGTTGCCATTAATATACTGCTAATTATTACTAGTAGATTGTGAAAACTTACTAAGATTGTATTTAGATCAATGATCCTTATTGGGTTGAGCCAGAATTATTCTAGTCCATCAAAATGAGTTTCGGTGATACTATGGCAAAGATCACAGTATATCTCACTATCAGATAAAATAGAACATGAGAAGTCACACATATAAAGAGTTTGACTTAATCAATGATTTGGATCATATTTAAATTATCAATTGAATTAATGGTTCAAATTTTGGAAACTGCTAAATTATAAATGTTATAGATTTGACAGCTACTAATTGTTGGCAAGTTGATTTTATTACAAGTATTATAATTTAATTAAAAATTGATAAAATTCTAAATTAAGTATTAATTAATTTAAATTTAATTTAATTTAATTTAATTTAATGATTAATTGGGTTCATTAATCCAAATTAGATTTGGGTTTCAATCCTGAAAAATTCATGTTTGACAGCCTTTCGAATTTGATTTGATTTGGACTCAAATTAGATTCAATTTGAACCAAATTTGAATCTAATTGAATCAAACCTATTAAGCTCAGGTTCCTTGAGCTTCTCTCTCCTATTGGCTGACCAAATAGAGAGATGGGGCATTGAGAAGTCATGATAATTTTTTGATTGCATGCGTGAGGTGTTTTGGATATTGCGGCCCACTTCCTTGATTAGTTAAGACTCCTATTTTGATAAAGATAAGGCCTAACTGATTTAAATCAATCCTAATCTATTAGAAGTTGGTTTTTGGGCATGGAACAATCTTTATGGGTGAAAAAATAAATATAAAAGGGGTATGGGGCGTGTGGCACATTAGATCTGAGGTTTTCTCATTCCTAATTGCTGCACCATCCATCTTTCTTCCTCCATAATGCCACCCATCCTCCCTTCTACACCCCATATCTCCTCTTCTAGATCAGATCAGAGAGAGAGAGAGATCCTTAAGAGAGAGAAAAAAAAAGCAAGAAAAGGTTCTTGATTTTTTTTGGTTTTGGTTTAATTTCTTGAAAGCTGCCAGCGATCTACTTTAGAAAATAGATTTAGATTTAAGTCAAAGAACAAAGCTTGTAAGGTAGCTGGCACCTCAAGAATTTTGGAGTTCTAATCAGAAAGAGCTTTTGTGTAGATACCAGCAGAGGTTGGGTACGTGCGCGGCTACAACAAAAGCCTTGGACATCATATCAATCTAGTTCGATAAAAGAGGAGGGAAAAGCAATAGGTATAATTTCTTCCTTTGTATATTTATTTTTAGATCTATAAATAAATTTATTTATGCATGTTAAACGATCCTTAGGTAGTCTTGATTTAGATCGGTATGCTTAGATCAATTTAAAAATTATTTTTAAATTTCTTTCCACTATATTTAATGTAAATAGTAAAAATCAACATGCATACTACCTGTATTCCAATAGTCAAGATAGCTGATAAATCTAGATCTTAGCCAACCAAGATACCCGGCCAATGTCAGAGAAAGATGAACACAGAAAGCTTTATAAATTAGCAAATCTTCTAAGTTGATCCAAAAAATTAGTGAGTCGACTAAAACAAGATCTGAGCCAATCCAATCTCGAGCGAGCAAAATATGATAGAATGTTGGGTTTTTGGCATCTATTGCTGAGCCATCTCGGAGTTTTACTTAGCCAACCTAGAGCTAAAGATTAGCCAGCTTAGAGCTTGGGTGAGCCGATTTAGCAAATTTTGACAGAATAATAGCTAGTTTTTAAAATTTTCAAAATATGGCTAAATTAATTTCAATGGCTATTTTCAAGCCACCAACAGCTAGAGCATTAAATAAATATATTTTTGAGCCAATAAATATGAAGGACTCCTGGAGGGAACATAGCTTTGAATGTCCAACATATTTATTAAGCTATCTTAAGAGAATAGAGAGAAGAACTCAAAAAGAAAAAGGAAAGAATTAAAGAGTATCATAAATTCACTTCTTCCTACATTCATTTAGTCTAAAAGAGAGGAAGAGTATTTAATTCTAGCTAAATACCATTGAGAAGAAGTATGAAAGGTTGCCTTAACCTCTCAAACATTCAAGAAAAAAATCCAAGCATTGAAAGCTCAACTATATCAACTTCTTTAGATTCCAAAAAGGTTTTATTATTCTTAACTCTTATTATTGTAAATCTTTGTTTATTTACAACAAGTTTCTTGGTGTAGAAACTTGGAGTTGGTCTAATCCTTAAGTTGGATGTTTTTGGTTTTGATTAGTATCTCTAAAAAAGCCAATAAGATTGATTGTAAGCCTGGAAAAAAACAATCATGATTGATTATAAGCCCAGAAGTAAACAATCATGGTTGATTGTGATCCCAGAAGAAAACAATTGATTGTAAGATTGTGGTTGGTGATCCATTGAAAACAAACTACATTGGATTATGAATTCGAGAAAACAAATGGACTGTAATCTTTAAAAGGTTATAGTTGAATTTTTAAGTATGGTTATTTGGAGAGTCGATGTCATGCCGAGTTTTATGCCAAATTACTAAAAAACCTTCTTGTGTTTATGATTGTGATTGTTGTGCTTTCTTTATTATTTCCATCACAGTTTATATTTGTTGTTTGTCCCTTCACTTACACCATTCAAATTATTTTTGGATGCATATTATTTTAAAGTTAAATTTTTATTTTTAAGAAACTCAATTCATCCCTTATCTTGGGTTGCTACCTCTAAGAAACAATTAAGCTCTTGAATTTACTCCAAATCATACTAGAAACATCATTGTTTCTCATGTGTGAATTCTAACATGTGAGAGCATGGCTAAAAGGCGGGAGACAAGCAAAAGTTATCTTTTGGATACTAAAGTATCTAAAGATAGTAAAGTATATCTCTAATTGCTCTAGCCAGTTAGCTAGCTTTTCTGCATCAACAATCCCATCATACATGGGGATCTCGAGAGCTTCAACTTTAAATGATTAAAGAGTGGGATTTTGCATATCTTTAGATTGCTTATCCTCATTAAATGGACAATCTTCATCTACAAGCATGAGAGATAGCTTCGTAACGAGAGTTATTGGTGCTTGTATTTGCACTGAAGGTACCATCAATTTGGAAATGATCTCTATGAGTTGGATAATCTTCTTCTCTTGTTGTGTAAAACATCCTTTCATCTCATAGTCTACTAGGAAGAACTAATAGCCATATTCGCCTTTATCCTTTGATGCACTTGAAACATGGATAGCCTTGCTTTTGATTGCTTATATTGCCCGCATGTCTGAACCATGCGCTAAAGCCTTCCATAGATGCAAATGACTAGCACTTTGATACCAACTTTATCCGATTAGAAAGAAAAAATATTTATCTCAACCCACTCAACTTCACAAAGGAAAAAAAGAATAATAGGAGAAATTTTGAAAGTAGGGCTCAACTCCCTTTTCTTTCTCTTTATTTTTTTATTCTCTACAACAAAAAACTAAGGTATATAACCCCTATTTATAATTATGAGATTCATCCTTACATAATTTGAATTTGATTCCTCTTATTATCTTCTAGAAGGGCATCCATCCTTGAACAATTTGGATTAGATCCTATTTGGGATTGCTGTTAAAAGTAGAGCTTTTAAAGCTTTTAAAAGTAGAGCTTTTAGAAAAAGTTGTTTACTATTTGATAACCATATTTCTAAAATACTATGAAACTTTAACATGTATTTGCTAACCAAACCATAAAAATGCTTTTGATATAACAAAATGACCATAAAAGACATTACATAATATTATACAGTTGAACATAATAAAATATAATATGCATTGTTATATAAATATATTATATATTATAATATTACTATAAGATAATAGAATATTATTATGATATAGTTAATATAATATTATATACTATAGCATAAAATATAATATAACAGTATATGATATAACACAGCAATGTATTATTATATATTATAATATTATTATAATGTGATATAATATAGCATATTATTATAATATAATGTAAAAGATTATCATATAATATCATAATAGTATGATAATTATAATATAATATTATATTTATATTATAATATAGATGTATGCAATCACACTTAAAAAAAAAAAATTTTAGAATATTTTTTATCCCATCTTTCCCTATTATTCTTACTTCTCTTATGCACAATGAAATAATATCAATAAATATTGATAAATCGAATATATATTTAATGCCACCATATCCATAACAAAGAGAAATAAGAAAGAATATCTTGATTGCATGAAAATTGTAGGAGCTAAAATAGATTAAAATTCCTTTTGTTGGTTTATTAATATTTTTCTAATCCAAAATTTTGGGATTTTAAGAATCTCATAAATATAAATAACCTTCTTTAATTTAGACTCCCAGATAACTTAGTTTTATAAATTGATAAAATTTAGTATTTTATCTTTATTTCTCTCTCTTCTCTTAAAGTCTACGAAATTCTATAGACACGTCTCTTAATTTCTGTTATGAGATATTTTAAAAAGTCACCTT
The DNA here is from genome assembly GCA_006176705.1 of Cocos nucifera. Classification (NCBI taxonomy): domain Eukaryota; kingdom Viridiplantae; phylum Streptophyta; class Magnoliopsida; order Arecales; family Arecaceae; genus Cocos; species Cocos nucifera. Next base: position 216,395 of record QRFJ01003147.1, on the reverse strand, counting down.
TTTCTCTGTAAATAAAAAGATATATTTTAACGAAAAGATGCATCCAATCTAATAGTAATACCAAAGGATACAACTCTTGATAAATGAATAGATTATGAGAAGGGATGTATCTAATGAAAGAATACCTAAGCATCCAATCGTACTCACCCTTTCATATCTATAAATAGGAAAGGGATCGTACTTTCCATCCATTAAGAACAACATTTCCTTCCATCCAAATAGCATCAGATTATAGGAGAGAATTAAGACTACTAATTGAGTGAACTCAAATGCAACCATTAAGCACTTGAGAAGAGGATTGTGTCCACATAAGAGAGGATTGAAGGAGAAATTATTTCAATCAAGTTTGCTGATTTTTAACATATTGGATTTGGCTAGTTCGGCTTCAACTTTGATTCTTCTTCGTTAAACTGCACTTCAAGGAGCACATGAAGTGGTTCATTATATCTTAAGAGTAGACTGCCATCAACTATTTGTACCTGGACATGATGAATTTTATTCTAAAGGAAGCACATTCTAAAGCATGCCTCAAATCGGGCAACATCAAATCTTAGTTTATATATTTATTATGTGCAGAAAGCTATTAATTAAATATCAAATATAAAATTATAATCCTAAATAATAAAATTATTTTTTAATAATTTTAGAGTAGAATTTTATTTTAGCATATGGCATCCTTAGATGATTATACCTCCACCAAATCATAAAAATTCTTTGGACAAAATTTTAGCCACTAGCAGCACTAGAGCGCTATTGGCTGACCCTCCTAGGATTGTATTCTATTATTAAAAATTCTAATCCTAGTAAGGACACTATCACCTCTACCACTACATGATATGATATAGAAAAGAATTTTATTTATCATGGTAGAATTCTATCTATTCTTTCTGATATATTTTATAATATTTATATTTTATGATATTTATTATACTATTTTCACTGCACGTGAGTTATGGGATGCATTAGAATAAAAATATGGTAAAGAAGAAAAAGGTCTAGAAAAATAAATTGTAGAAAAGTTTCTGGACTATAAAATGATAGATGAAAAATCTGTGGTGCAACAAACTCATAAAATATAAGCTTTGGTTCATGATATGATCCAAAAAGAAATAAATCTTGATGAGAAATTCCTTGTAGCTGTAGTTGTTGACAAATTACCTCCTAAGTGAAAATCATTTGCTTTATCATTAAAACATAAAAGAGATTTGTCAACTATAAGTGATTTAATAATTTCTCTTCAAATAGAAGAAAAATATAGAGAAAAGGATAAATTGTATAATGATTTTCAAAATAAGATAAATTTGGTAGAAAGAAATAAAAATCAAAAATTTAGAAAAGAAAAACATAATAATAATATTAAGCCTCAATCAAAAATTAACAAAAATATAAATATAAATAAAAGATGTTATGTTTGTGGTAAACCCAGGCACTTTATAAGAAATTGCCACTATTTGAAGGATAAGTCCCTAAAAAGAGTCAAAAAATCAGAATAGCCCAGAGGTAAATATGGTGACCACCAGATCTAATTCACCTGGAGCCGATGAAAGGTTTGTTTCTATGAACTTTAAGATAAATCTAGCATATCAATCTACTGATTAATTAGTAGATTGATACTAGTGCTAATGTATATGTTTGTGCTAATAAATCCCTATTCTCTACTTATTAGGTCTTCGATGCAAATATTGTAAAGATGGGGAATGCTAGTGTTGTGTATGTGAGAGAAGGAATAGTAGATTTGATATTAACATCTACTCTCACTCTCTACAAGGTGCAACATGTACCAGAAGTTAGTATCTGATCAGTGGTTCTTTATTAATAAGGGATGGCTATAAAATGATTTTTGAGTTGAATAAAGTTGTTCTAACCAGAAATGGTAATTTTATTAGAAGGGGTTATGTGTCTGATTGTTTATTTAAATTAAATGTAACAAAAGTTGAAGGCAATAAAATTAGTTCTTCTTTTGTTTACAATGTTATATCTTTTGATTTGTGGCATGGTAAACTTGGTCATGTAAACCATAATATCATTAAGAGAATGATGAATTTAAATTTGATTCCTAAGCATGATGTAAATACAAATGAAAAATGTGAGATATGTATACAATCTAAACAACCAAGAAAATCATTTCAAATAGTACATAGAGAAACTGAACTTTTAGAACTAATACATAGTGATGTATGTGACTTGAGCATTCTAAATAGAAGTAAAAAAAGGTATTTTGTTACTTTTATATATGATTTCTCTAAATAGTACCATGTCTTTCTTATTAAAACAAAAAGATGAAGCTTTAAATAAATTTATGGTATAATTTTTATGAAATTAATAGTATTGTTCATAAAATCATCCCTCCTTATTCATCCCAATCTAATGGAGTAGCTGAAAGAAAAAATAGAATTTTAATTGATATGGTTAATTATATGATTGTTGGTTCCGTTGTATCTTTTAATTTATGGGAGGATGCTCTTCTATCTACTTGTTAATTCTTAATAGGATTCCTCATAAAGGTTCTAACCTAACACCTTATGAAATGTGGAAAAGTAGGAAACCTAATCTAAATCATCTTAAAATATGGAGGTATTTAGCCAAGGTTAAAATGCTTGAAAAAAAGAAAAGAAAGTTGGGTCCTAAAACTATACATGGTGTATTTATAGGTTATTCTCAAAATAGTACTAGTTATAGAATTATGATCATAAAATCAGAAATTAATGACATTGATGTAATATAATAAAGTCCAGAGATGTTGTTTTCTTAAAAATATTATACCTCTTAAAAATAAAGTTAATAAATCTTTTAATTTACCTTCTAGTACAATTCTAATATAGAAGATATTAGTAGAAATACTAATTCTTCATATTTAGATGGACCAAGAAGAGGTAAAAGACAAAGAATTGAAAAGAATTATGGAAATGATTTTTATATTTATTTAATAGAAGATGATCCTAGGTATTATAGTGGTACTATTAATTCAATAGACTCAATGTTTTGGAAAAAAGCTATTAATAATGAAATGGAATCTTTAATAAATAATAGAACTTGGATTTTTGTTGATCTACCTGATGGATGCAAACCTATAGGCTATAAATAGATCTATAGATAAATTTAAAGCAAGATTAGTTGCTAAAGGTTTTATCCAAAAAGAAAATTTTGACTATTTTGATACATATTCTCTTATTACTAAAATTGCATCCATTAGGACTTTAATTGCTCTAGCTTTTATATTTAAAATAGAAATTCACCAAATGGATGTGAAAATAGTATTTCTTAATGGTGATCTTAAAGAAAAATTTATATGAAATAACCTGAAGACTTTGTTGTATCTAGACAAGAATATAAAGTTTGTAAACTACTTAAATCTTTGTATGGGCTAAAACAAACATCAAAATAGTGGCATGAGAAATTTAATTCAATAGTTTTATCTTATGGCTTTTCCATAAGTGAGGTTGATAAATGTACATATACTAAGATAAATTATGATTCATGTATTATTATGTCTCTATGTTGATGATATTTTAATTTTTGATACCGACATAGAAATTATTTATGATACTAAATCTTTTTTATCTAGTAATTTTGATATGAAGGATTTAGGATCAATAGATGTAATTTTAAGAATTAAATTGATAAGATTACCATAAGGAATTGTTATTACACAATCAAATTATATAGAGAAAATGTTAAAGAAATTTGATATATTTGATTGTAAACCCCTGAGCACACCTTATGACCATAGTGAAAAACTGAGTAAAAATAGAGGTAAACTAGTGACACAACTAAAGTACTCTCAAATTATTGGATCATTAATGCATGTTATGAATTGCACTAGACCAGATATTGCTTATGATGTAGCAAGACTTAGTAGATATACTAGTTGTCCTAATACACGGTATTGGAAAGCACTTGATAAAGTACTTAGATATTTAAAAGAAACTATGTTTTATGGCATTCAATATACTAGTTATCCCACTATATTAGAAGGATACATGTTAGATAGCCATGGTTTCATGCATACAGATTTTTAACTTTTAAAAATTTAATGCAACAAATATAAAATCAAATTAAAATCCTTTTTAATCTAAAAGCATACACAAGATATAATCTTAAAACCATACTAAAGGATCTTCATATGATGGATATGATTCAGAAAATGAAATCAAAAATTGAAAGAATATGGATAGAAGATTTAATCTTCATACCTTTGCACCAGTAGTTCTTCACCATGAACAGATGATCATAGATGTCTTCTAGATTTCTTGAAGCTACACAAGCATCTGGCCTCTACAAGTATCTACATGAGGCCTTGATCTGATCAGAAGCTTCTTGATCTTACCGAGATGCTGGCTTCCTTATAGAGATCGCTTTCTAAATAGATCTTCTTCTTTTCTCTTGGACTCTCTCAAAGAAAGAAAAAGATCCAAAGGATGAAGAAGAGAAGAAAGAAGAAGAAGACCCTCTCTCCTTTTTCTTCCTAAGATCCCATGCCCCAAAAGATTCACATAACACTAAGAACCTCCAACAAGAAGAAGACTTCTCTTACATCTCGCATTCCCTTTCTATGGATCCTGCATCCCCTCTCTTTGGTCTCGCATCCCATCACTTAGGCATGGCTTCTTAATGTGAAAAGGGGTGGGCGGTGTGGATTTATTATGAGGTGCAAGGGAGAGAGAATCCCAGTTCACTTAGGTTCTCTCTTAATGCCCTAACTAATCCTTAACCAACTAGAAATTGGTTGCACCCAAATAGAAGAAAATCCTAGTCTAACTAAACATTCAATTAGGAATTAGGTGCACTCAAGTTCTAATCAAATAAGAAATTGATCTTTCTTTTGATTGGATTATCTCATAATTTAATTAGGCTTGATCTAATCAAACCAAAACCAAACTAAATTAAATTCAATTCAATTAGACTTGATTTTAACCTCATTGCTCAATCAAATAGAGCCAAATTATAATCTAATTGCTAATTAATTCTCCTATAATTTACTAACTCTTAGTGAATTTCTTTATTATAATTTTTGCATTGGATTAATCATCAATCATATTGATAATTAGATCTATATGTGATTCATAATCGTAATTCAACCATCTGATCAATCAAAAATCTCTATTATGTTGATCCCATAAGTTCTATTTTATCTGGTAGTAAGATATGCTGTAATTACCATCACAATATCATTGAAACTTTTTTCAATGGATTGGAATGATTCTAACTATACATAACAAGGATCATCGATCATTGAGATAATGCTTGTGAGTCTCACAATCTACTAGTGATACCTAGCAGCATGGAGTGGCAACTCAGTAGAATAGAAGAGATGAATCTCTAAGTGTAGTTACTATATAATACAATTCTTCTATCATAAGTCCCGACTAGATGAATGTCAAGGAATACTCGTCAAACCTCATTGTCAATCATATATCAGGTTTATTTGACTCGAGTTTATCCTATGAATTTCTGTGAAAACTCTTTTTCACTAATCACACTACCTTAGCCAAGATCTTCTAAACTCAGTCTCATAAATCACATAGAATTACTCTTTTCTACTAAGATCAATAGATTTCATCTAGGTACAATGTGCTCATACAATGAATCTACTGTAGCCAACATGCACCATAAGGATCCGAATAGCAGGAACCAAGTGTATGTACAGTTAAACTATAGCAACCTTATCATGAATAGCCAAGGCACCATAGGTCAAGGATCAGTCATATACTGCCACATCGAGTAAGTAACTGATGAGTGAGTAGATATCCAAGTGACTTCTCGTATTGATTAAGCTCAGTACCATTATTCTCTAACAATTATCTACACTCTTGCTCAGTATTCTCATACTGTAAACTCAAGACTCGTCTATCCAGAAGAAAGTGATCCATGTACCAATCTTACCGGATCATCCACCATCCTTATGATGATCAATCGGTTGGAAGCAATTTATAAATTAACCATAAATAACCCATGCCTTAAATTCTCAACTTTTAAGAATATGTTTCATCGTCTTATTAATTTTTTGGATGATTTATGGATACTAAAACACAAACATGAATGAAAAATAATCCAATATTAATAAGTCAAAATTATAGACTATGCACTTAGAGTGTACAAGTATCAGCCAACTTGGTTTCTAGAACATATATCTAACATACAGTAATGCTAATTGAATTACCAATTTAGAGGACTCAAAGTCCACTACTAGATATGTATTTACACTCGATGGAGCTAGTATAGCTTGGAAATCAGCCAAGCAAATTTATATATGAAGATCTTCTATGGAACTAAGATGATTGTACTTAACAGTATTGGACAATATGTAGAATGGCTTAAAAGTCTGTTAACAGATATTTTGCTTGTAGATAATCCAATTTCTATGGTGCCCATACATTATGACAATCATGCAGCTATAGTTAAAGCTAAGCAAAAACACTCCAATGAAATTAAGAGGCACATACGCTTGAGATTAAAGATATTAAAGTATCTTCAAAAATATGGAGTAATAGCATTGGAGTATGAAAAGAGCATGATGTTGTTATTAAGACACCCTGTTTATTAGTTTAATCTAGCTTTTTAAAATAATTAAAAATAGATAGAAAGTAGTGAGTCGGATTGAATCCATAGGGAAGGTAGTGTTTTAGTTTTGAAATCTTTGATTTTGAGAAAAGAAAAGAAAGAAAAAGAAATTTCAAAGTTGAAAAATAAATAAAGAGCAAAAATTAAATAGTATGAAATAATAAACTTAGTACTAAGATCTACTAGTTAGATCTTAGCATCTACTTGCAGTAAAATAAAAAGTAATAATTAAAGTATAAAAATTAAATTATAAAAAAATAAAAAAGCCAAAATTAAAGTGCATAAAAATAAAATTTATATTAATTAAAATTTTAGAATTTAAATATATAAAATTTAAAGAAAAATAAAAATTAAAATAGCCTAATCTCTGATCTTGGATCGACGTTGGCAGAAAGATGGTGCAGAGGCCCAGCCCTTTCTCTTTGCACCAGTTGCCTTAAAGCAGCCATTAACCAAAGACTGGCTCTATCCTGTACCAAAGCTTCACCTTGATCGAAGATAATGAATTCTGGAAGCCTGGGATCATATTTATAGGTGTTGGAGGGTTGGAGGATTTGTTGCCGAGCAATGTGGGACTAAGGAGAAGTATAGATCCATATTTGTTGAAGAAAATAGCAGAAAATTATTGGATCAAAGGTCTTGTAAAGTCTCTGCATGTTCTGACCATCAGATGGTGATCCAAGGCTTCAAAAAATACTAAAAATGGAGTTTTATTAGCCCAAATTGAGCCAAAAAAATATTCTAATTGTTGATCATATTGGTCATGGCTCCTCGAATCAGGGTTGGACCAGACATAAGTCATGGTGCAAACCAGATCGAATTGCTGGATGAGTTCGAGGTCTGACTACACTCTCTTAAGATTTAGGCAACTTGGAGATCAAATCTGAGCTCTAGAATTATCAAAAAAAATGTGTACAAGATCTATAAGGAGTACTCAAGAGAATGGGGCTGGGGGCATATGTCTCAAGATGTACGTTGGTCAGCAAAGAAGCTAGTGCAATGAAGTATAACAAAATATAGTTTACCCATGCAACTTTGTGCAATATTCTATGAACTCCACAAAAGTTGCTTCAAAGTGGGTAAGGCATTATCTTAAAGAATTTTTTGTTCTGAATCCAACGGATCAAGTTTCGTTGCAATCCAAATTTGTTTGAGTCACGAACTTGATAGTTTTATCTGACTACATAGAATCCTATGGGAACGGGGATTCTGAGTTTATCCTTATCTTGTACTTAGAGAGTTGAGTTCGTGAGGGACTTGTAACCTAGGGTTATTCTTATATAAAAGGACACTCAAGGGTGGGGTTAGAGATCAAGATAGAGAGGGAGAGAAAGAGATCATCTAAGGATCCTCTTATATTTTTGAGAGATTGAGAGACCGGCAGAGCTTCTATTGTAAACCAACGAGTAGTTATTTAATAAAAGTTCTCTTCTCCTTATTTCTTCTTCTTCTTCATAATGTTTCCTGGTATCGTGTTCCGTTGTGTTCTTATTATTGTTGGGCTTGGCCTAAGTCATAGAGACTAGATTTTCATGCTAGGAAGGCTGATCGGTTCTCTTCTGCCCTGTGAAGAGCTGACCGAGCCGCACGTTGTTGAAATTTGTTCTGAGATCCCTTCATACATAATAGTTGATATCAGAGTGATACCAAAAATGAAGAAGATAACCTCTACATCAGCATCCATGGTGGGAATGGGGGATTCATCATCCTCGACCTTGGATCCCAATCCTATCTCAGGAGGCACGGCAATGGGTGGAGCGCATCTAGTTGATGATTTTCTGCAAGGGCTATGGATTACATCTCCGATTATCTCCATCGATAATCGACTACGAAAGTGTAAAGCCCAAATAGCTAAGGTTGAAGGACGAGTGGAGGACCTTGAGGGTAAGGATGCAATCCTTCGAGGTGACATCGCTGCTCAACTGAATCAAATTTTTTTCGATATGGAGCGGCGCTACGAGGAAGTGCTGTAGCATAATAAGAAGTTGGGGACCATGGTGAAGGCTCTCCAAATACAGGTGGTTGATCTTTCAAAGGAAAAAATCATCATGGACGTGTCCTCTTCTACCTCGATAATGGAGGTCATAAGTGAGGCTATGCATTCCCTGCACAAGCTTGATGTTTCCAAGCTGCAGGAGTTCTGTAGACAGTGGTCTGCAAAGGAGGTAGATAACTTTCTTTTCATCGTGGAACAATACCTACAGATTACCGGTATAAGGGATGAAGCTATGAAGGTAAGCACGGCAGTCATGTTCTTGAGGGATGTGGGATGCTTTGGTGGCGACGTTGGGCTGACGATGTGAAGCGAGGGGCTGTTCCAATCACTACTTAGGCACAGTTCTAAATTGAACTTTGGAAGCAATTCTTACCCAAGTTCACTAAGGATGATGCTCGAACATGACTATGATGGCTCACGCAAAAGGGTGATGTGCGTGAGTATGTGTGAGAGTTTAGCAAATTATTGTTGGAGGTACTAGATCTCAGCCAGGAGGACTCTCTCTTCACCTTCCTTGATAGGCTCAAACCATGGGCCAAGATAGAGTTGCAGCGAAGAGGAGTCAAGAGTTTGAATGAGACGATAGCTCAAGCGGAGGCTCTCATCGAGTTCAAGACTCAACCCACAGCTCCCAAAGTCCAGGCATCCAAATAGGACAAAGGTGGGGGAGCAAAATTAAGTCACAAGGGAGGTGGAAAAGGCTCGAATCCAAGAGGATGGTGCAAGGTACCAGCACTATCTCAAGCAAAACCAGCACTATCTCAAGTGAAGGGGCTTCTCAAGTGGGTAAGTTGGTTCAAAGTGGGTAAGGCATTATCTTCAAGTGGAGGGGCTTCTCAAGCAAAGGGCAAAGGGATGGTGCAAGGTACCAGCACTATCTCATGCTATATTTGTAATGGACCGCATAAGGTGAAGGATTGTCCATTGAGGGTAAAAATGGCATCTATGATGGTGGAGGAGCAACAAGAGATCGACCAAAGGATGGGTTCACTTAGTCTCAATGCCTTGAAGGCCAAGGGGCCATGAGGCCTACTCTACTCACCTATCAATATCAATGGCCACACCTTTTAGGCACTCATTGATATGGGTGCCACTGACTTCTTCGTGGACTTAGCAATGGCGAAGAAGCTCAACCTAAAGATTAAATGTGACGAATACACATTCAAGGCTGTCAACTCCATAGAGGTAGCTACAAGCGGAATAGCCAAAGATGTTAAGATCCAATTCGGTACATGGATCGAACAAGTGACAACAGTGGTCGCCCCTATCAATGACTATGAGGTGGTCATCGGTATGTCTTTGCTAACCCAGCTACATGCCATGGTAAAGGCAGATTCAGATGTAGTGGTGGTCCTGAATTCGAGTGGATCTTGCGTGGTTTAAGGAAAGTGAGTTAGAGGAACTCCACAGCGAGTCCTATCGATAATGCAGCTTGCTAAGGGGCTGAGAAGGGGACTTCCAACATACATTACGTCCATTCAAGAGGAAGACCTGCTGAAGGAAGAAGAGATTCCAGCACCCATCAAGGGTGTTCTCACTAAATGTGGGGATGTGATGCCCTCTGAATTATCCAAGCGATTGCCGCCAAGAAGAGAAATCGATCATCGGATTGATTTGGTGCAGGGAGCACATCCACTAGCTCAAACACCATATAGGATGGCCCCACCTGAACTTCAGGAGCTAAGGAGACAGCTAACGAAGTTGGTGGACAGCGGATTCATTCGATCTTCGAAGAGTCTGTATGAAGCATCGATACTTTTTCAGAAGAAGCATGATGGTTCGTTGAGACTCTGCATCGACTATAGGGCCCTCAACAAACTCACGATAAAGAACAAGTACGCCATTCCATAGATTAATGACTTGTTCAATCAACTTGGTAAAGCATGATGGTTTTCCAAGTTGGATCTTCGCAGTGGGTACTATCAAGTTCACGTGGTGGAGGAGGACATTGAGAAGACTGCATGTGTGACAAGGTATGGAAGCTTCAAGTACCTTATCATGCCTTTCGACCTCACCAATGCTCCAACAATCTTCTGTGCTTTGATGCAATGTGTACTTCATGACTTTATCGATAAATTCATAGTAGTATATTTGGATGATATTATTGTCTACAGCCGAACATTGGACGAGCACGTGGCACACTTGAGGCAAGTCTTTTCCACCCTACAGCAACACCAGCTCTTTGTGAAGAGGGAGAAGTGCATGTTTGCGCAGCGGAGGGTGCCATTCCTCAGGCATATCATTGGGGATGGAAAGCTCATGATGGATCCCTCGAAGATTTCAGCCATAGCCGAGTGGGAGGTACCTACATGTGTTACACACTTATGCTCTTTTCTTGATTTGGCAAATTATTATAGGAGGTTAATCACTAGATATTCGAAGTTATGCACCCCGTTAATGGATTTGTTGAAGAAGGGTCGGCCATGGTGGTGGTCGGATCAATGTTAGGAGGCATTCGATCGTCTCAAGCAGACGGTCATAGAGGAGCCGGTCCTCATGCTACCAGACTTCTCAATTCCTTTTGAAGTTCATACTGATGCATTAGATTTTGCCATTGGAGGGGTGCTCATACAGGAAAGACACCCAGTGGCCTACGAGAGTCAAAAGTTAAACGACACCAAGTGCAGGTATACGGTTCATGAGAAGGAGATGATAGATGTTGTGCATTGCCTTAGAACCTAGCGCCAATACCTCCTCGGATCCAAGTTTGTGGTACGCACAGACAACGTGGCCATAAGCTACTTCCAAACCCGGCCAAAGCTCACTCCAAAGCAAGCGAGATGGCAGCAATTTCTCGCTGAATTTGATTTTCACATCGAGTATAAGCTAGGCCGAACTAATTCGATTCCTGATGCCTTAAGTAGAAAGGCATAGTTGGCTGCAGTTTCTTCCACTTCTGGACCAGCAAGTGACTTAATGGAGAGGGTCAAGATCGAGATGGAGAAGGATCCATGGGCCGCATCCATGGGTGAACTCATCAAGGATGGCAAGGCACATCGTTTCTGGATCGAAGGTGGGCTGATTTTGATATGGGGATGACATGTCTATGTGCCTTCAGGCGGAGGGCTGAGGCATGAGGTGCTGCAAGAGCATCATGATTCTATATGGGTAGGACATCATGGGGTGCATTGGATCCAAGCTCTCATAGAACATAGCTACTATTGGCCAAATATACGAGATGACATCGAGGTGTATTTTCGCACTTGTTTAGTATGCCAACAAGACAAGGTTGAACATCAGTGGCCCATGGGATTGTTGGAGCCATTGCCTATACCAGAGCATCCATGAGAGAGCATCTTCATGGACTTCATCATCGGGTTACCTCCAGTGGAAGGGTATAACTCCATCATGGTAATGGTGGATCGCTTCTCGAAGTATGGAGTCTTCATTCCAGCACGTACTACTTGCCATGCGGAGGATATGACGCAATTGTTCTTCATATATATGGTGAAATATTATGGGATACTATGGAGCATTATTTCTGCTCATGATGCTCGCTTCACGAGAAGATTCTAGACTGAGTTATTTCGGATACTCAGAATAGAGCTAAAGATGTCCGTGGCTTTCCACCCTTAGACTGATGGCCAAACAGAATGAACAAATGCATTACTGGAGATGTATTTGAGGCACTATGTGAATGCCAACCAGCGGGATTGGGTGCGACTCTTGGACCAAGCCCAATTCAGTTACAACTTGCAGCGATCGAAGTCGACCGATAAATTATCATTTGAGGTGATAACAGAGCAGCAACCAGACACTCCAGGGAGTATCTTAGCGGACTACATGGGATGTAGCCCAACCATCTATAGGTTCATAAGAGATTTGAAGGAGGATATAGATTTGGTTCAGGTCTCCTTATTGAAGGCGACCAAATGGATGCAGAAGTGGGCTGACATAAAGCGGCGTGCAGCTGAGTTTCAGATTGATGAAACTCTACCATCATATGAGATTGAAGTCGGGCTACCACAAAGCACTTGTGAGGAGGTATGAAGGCCTCTTCATCATCACCCATCAAATTGGAGAGACCGTGTACCGATTGTCGCTGCCTTCCAAGCTGAAAGTGCATCCGATGTTCCACGTGTCTCTATTGAAGCCATTCAAAGAGGACACAATCAGCCCTTCTCGAGCTCAAAGTGGGAGAGCTCTAGTGGCTGTATGAGTTCATTATACCAAGAAGATTTCTAAAATCAAGATGGATAAGAAGAAGGACAGTCGGGTGCAGTACTGAGTCTGATGGAGAGGACTAGCAGACTTAGAAGCGAGTTGAAAGTATGGTGATGAACTATGGCAGTTTGAAGACATCATCAATAAGTACCGCCTAGCCTCATCAGGGGTGACTTTGACTTAGGTAGGGGAGGGTATCATGGCTCCTCAAATCAAGGATGGATCAGACACGGGTCAAGGTGCAAACCAAATCGGATCGCTGGACGGGTTCGAGGTCTGACTACACTCTCTTGAGATTTGCACAACTTGAAGATCAAATCTGAAACCTAGAATTATCTAAAAAAATGTGTACAAGATTTACAAGAAGTACTCAAGAGAATGGGATCGGAAGCATATGTCTCGAGATGTACGTTGGTCAACAAAGAAGCTATTGTAATGAGGTATAATAAAATATAGTTTATCCATGCAACTTTGTGTGACATTCTAGGAACCTCACAGAAGTTGGTTCAAAGTGGATAAGGTATTATCTTAAAGAATTTTTCATTCCAAATCCAACGGATCAAGTTTCATTGCAATCCAAGTTCATTTGAGTCATGAACTTGATAGTTTTATCTGACTGCATAGAGTCTTATGGGAATGGGGATTTTGAGTTTATCCTTATCTTGTACTTAGAGAGTTGAGTTTGTAAGAAACTTGTAATCTGGGGTTGTTCCTATATAAAAGGACACTCAAGGATGGGGTTAGAGATCAAGAGAGAGAGAGAAAGAGATCATCTAAGGATCCTCTTGTATCTATAAGAGATCGAGAGACCGGGAGAGCTTCTATTGTAAACCAACGAGTGGTTATTTAATAAAAGTTCTCTTCCCCTTATTTCTTCTTCTTCTTCATGGTGTTTCCTGGTGTCGTGTTTGACTGTGTTCTTATTATTGTTAGACGTGGCCTAAGTCATAGAGACTAGGTTCCCATGCTAGGGAGGCTGATCGATTCTCTTCTATCCTATGAAGAGCTAACCAAGCCGCACATTGTTGGGATTTGCTCTGAGATCCCTTCGTACGTGACATGTTAATCAGGAGAAAATCTAGCCATTGATCGTGCCTTGGGTGCCCTGATCACCGTCGAGAGCTCTATCAGTCGTTGGATCATCGCTTAGAGAGCACGACCATCAAATCGAAGTTCTGGTGCTAATGGCAATCAAATCAGAGTAGGAGAAATCCCTGCCATCCGATATTGATCGGCAACAACCACAACCGTACGATCATGCACTTATTATTCTCATGGACCGCGTAGATTGAGTATAACACACATCGCAACCAATCAGCACACACATTTCGATGAGTAAAATAATAAAAATATCCCGTGCATTGCGACAAAAATATTGTAAACCTCTTAGAGGTCTTGGTCCACCATGTGGCAGGCTCCGATTGGCTGACCTTTGCTAAGCTGGCGGTCTACGCTTGATTTTATGGATTGACTTCGCGGCTAAGTCGACTTTGATGGCTTGGCTTGGCTTAGTGGCTTTGCTTGCAAAGTCGGCTGAGCCATTTTGCTTTTTTTATATAATTTTTTTTTAAAAAAAATTATATCTGGTCCATTTTAGCTCCAATTTGCTTCAAACTTATTTTATTACGATCAAAAAAATGAGTTTTTTTCATTGATAATAATATTTTATTTTTTATTTTTATTATTTTTTAATTATTTTTTTAATTAATAAAAATATTAATTTTTTAAAAATATGTATAAATTAATTATTAATTTTTAAAAATAAAAATAAATTAATTAATAAATTAATATTTTTATTGGTAATTTTATGGTACTTATCATATCCCTCAACTTAAGCTTTGCTCGTCCTCGAGTAAAGAAAAAATTTAATTTTAGATACCTTTTAAATTTAGAGTTTCAAATTTTACATAAACAGTTTTCAAAATGGCCATTGATATTCAGTAGAGTATAAGTGATGTATGTCATTAGGATATTAATATTTTTTAAAAAAAATTAAGTAAATAATATTAAATTTTTTAAAACTTTTTTCTAAATTATCCTATCTTTATCTTTTTAAATCATCTAAATTTTCATATGGACTAGTATATTGCTACTTCTATCCTTCATTTATTGATTTTTATTTTCATATTATCCACTTTTTGATACAAATATGATTGCTTACTTAGGCAATGGGATCCGATTACTTGATGAAAAATTAATTTTTTTTAACGTTGTATCACTATTGAGTGTCTTAATCCCTTAAGCTTTCTATTTGATCTATATAGCGAGTCTTGGACCAATGACTCCCAAACCAGTTAGCTTTAAAGCACTAGGTATAAAATATCCCTCGGCTTACTAGCTCGAATCAAACAGGCTATAAGTTAAGACTAGCTTTACAACGAGCTTCTTTGCCCTTCCCATCTTTTGATGCAAAACTCAATGCTTACTTAGACAAAGAGATCCAGTTACTCAGTGAGAAGTACTTAAAAATTATTTTATTAAAATAATTTTTTTATATGAAGAAATATATAGTTATCCTACACAAGCCCATAAAAAGTAGACTTTTCTTTGATTCTAGTAAAAAAATTAGAAATACTCAAAGAAAAAAAAATTTATATTCTAGACTTAACTCTTTATTATATTTTCTTAATACTTGATCCCTCAATATCTCATAAATTCTCTGATCTATGCATCAATTTTTTTAAAAAAAATACTTAGTTTAATTCGATTCTTAAGCATAATCAGATGTCTAAATACTAAATACTAACTTCTTTAAAGATTTAAAAAAATTAAAAATTTTATTATTCTTTCCTCCAAATTTAATCAACATTATCCTCAATGGAGAAAAAAATAAGGGGTGTAATAAAGAACATAAAAAAATACACCTGACTCGGTATATTTTTGGTCCAGCACATGTCTTTAAAAATTTGGGCTCTCCCTCTAACTTATTCAACATATCCTAAAAAAAATAAACTAAAAAAAATTAAATTAGATAAAAGAAAACTAAATATTGGGTTACCTCCCAACAAGCGCTAAGTTTACCATCTTCAGCCAAACACATGGCAGTCTATCTATCCAATGTCAAATATTGGATTGACAAATTTCAATGATTTTGGATTACGAATCTTAGAAAGATAGTTAATGATCCCTTTATTAATATATTTATTATTAATTTTGAGAAGATAGTTTATAACCTCATTTTCAGTTCCATGTTTTTCAAGAATTTCTCCTATTTATTCTTCTAAAATACTCATGAATAGAGTTTTTGAGTTAGGAGTTAAGTTTAATTCAATAGATACTAGAAGGATAACTAAAGATGATTTTAATTTTGAAGATAAATTAATATGATCTTGCTTAAATAACTTCATTGACTTTTCATTATATGCCTCTTGATTTTTGTGAGAACCGACTTCTAGGATTGAAGGGAATAGGACATTAGGTTTATAGGACTCAAAATCATCCACTCTCTTCTTTCCTATGTCTATCTCATTTAAACTAGAACCAGCATCAGTACTAGTTTCGAACTTAGATTCTTCTATGTGGTTAGTCTCAGTATTAACCTCTTCTTCAATATTTTCATCTTAGCTAGCATCAGTACTAGCCTCTTTCACCTAGTCTTGGTATGGGTCCATAAGAATCCTATAGTTTTTAAGTTCAGAAATTACTATGGCATTCTCTAAATGGAGATTCTTAGGTGGGACATTAGATTGATAATTTAGTTTAGATGGTTGGTGGATAATGGATGGATTGTTTATAAGATTTATAATTGATAGGCTTGGCAATTGACCTAGTTCTCTCCTCATATTAGACTCAGTTAATTATTCTATTTGAGCTTCTAGCCAGATGATAGATTGTTATTGAGTCAAAATTAATTATTAAGGTTGGTTAAATCTATTATCAGCTAGATTAGTCTGTTGAGAAGATGGGTATGATGGCTGATTATAATGCAATGACTGAGTAGATTGACTAGGCTGACCACTATTATAGGCATAATTTTTATATTGGAGCCTATTTTGATAGTTTTGGACATGTGAAATTTGGGTCTGAGCTTGAGTCTATTGAGGTATCCAAAAAAAATTATGGTGGTTGCTCCAACCAGAGTTATATGAATTTGAAAATGGATCATTAACCAGCTTGGAGTAGCCTTGAGCAGCTTGGACTTGTTCTTGGATAAAAGGTAGAAACTATGTAGCCATAGGACATTCACTCACATGATGGGTTGGGCTAGCATAGATTGAATAAATTTTCTGATAATTAGAAGGTGATGTGAATTATGCAGGAGATTATTGACTTAGGGTTAGAACTTGATCTAATTTTTGAGCAAGAAGGTTCACTTTATTTATCAAATTTGAATCAGCCTTAGGACTAGATTCTAGATGTTTAAATTCATGGATCCCTGCTCAGATTTGATAGAAAGATAACGAAACATGGTTAATTGAGTTTTTATATAGAATTTTAAATAAGGTATAGGCTTCATCCTCACTCTTGTTTATGAATGAACCTCCACAAGATGCATCTACCAATTATCTATATTGGTCTCCTAAACCCTTATAGAAAGCTTAAATTATTTGCCACTTAGACAGACCATGGTGTAGGCATTTTCTAATGAGTTTCTTAAGTCTTTTCCATTACTCATGAATTTGTTCCTCTGGAAGCTGAGCAAATCCAGTGATAGCTCATCTTATAATGTTGGTTCAGTCTATGGGATAAATTTTTTTAAGAAATTTACTTTGTAATTCAGCCCAAGTTTTAAGTGATCTTCTTATTGTGCCAAGCCAGTACTTGGCTTTATCTTTTAATGAAAAGAAGAATAAGATTAGTCTAAGAGCATCCTCAGTTAAATTTTAAATCCTCACCATAGAGCAGATTTCTAAAAACTCATCCAGATGCTTATAAGGATCTTCGTTGGTACTTTCATAGAAAGATAAGAGCATCTGGATTATGGTCGGCTTGATCTCATAATGGATAGCATGAATTTCAGATAATTGGATACAAGTCGATAGATTATAGGTGGAAGGAATAAAGTATTTCTTCATCTGCCTAGATAGTTCTCTAAAATTTTCAGCCATTTGGTTATTAGATTTAATGCGATTCAGTCTTTCAATTTTATGGTTGGATTCAACTAGATCAAGTAAAGCAATTTCTTACCGTGTATGTATTAGTGCAATCCTAATGTATGGTTAAAATTTTTTTAGATTTTTTATTATTTTTTATATTTTTTATTATTTTTTATATTTTTTATTATTTTTAATTATTTTAATTATTTTAATTTTTTATTATTTTATTTATTTAATTATTTTTTAAATTTAGTTTAATTTTATTTAATTATTATTTTTAATTAATTTTTTAGTTAGTTTAATTTAATTTAATTTAATTTTTATTTTATTTTATTTTATTTTTAAAGAAGAATTCTATAGAAAAGGTCCTAAGGAGTCCTATAGCTAAGAAGAGAGAGAAGAATTAGTTTTAATTAGATTTAATATTGGTCAGCAATCAAGTTGGTTAATCAATCTTGACTAAGCATTATCCTAGATCTATACAGCTTCTAACTGTCAAGATCACCTTCAGGCTCTCCAAGTGTAGGATCAACCAATCAATTGGCCAGATAAGTATAAGATCGATGGAAGTCCCTCCGTTGCTTGCCTTAGACATCAATTGTGCTTGATTAGGTAAGCTAACAGAACCAATTAAGTAACTATTTTTCTTTGGGCCCAATCGTTCCTGAACCACTTTTCTAGGCATCAGTTAAATTGATTAAGTCTAATTTGGTCCAACTTTTAGGATTTCTTGTCCTAATGAGCTCGAGTTCCTAGGAATGATGTCTAATTAATTTTAAAATTAAAAACTTAGATCAATGCAGGTTGCTGGTTGGTTGTCTGTAAGCCAAGAAAGGATGATCAAATTCCCATCTTATCTTATTTAATGGGTGTTGTCTTTAAGTTGATTTAAAGATGCATATACACAATCACTATCAACAAGGGATTCTATGCAACTTAAACTAAATGCATGCAATTTAATTAAACTTGAAGAATTTACCTTGTCTCTAGTGATCACCAAAAAAAAATAAAAATAAAACTAACATAATGCATGCTCTAAGCAATTAGGGTTTCTAACCTTGTCATGAAGCTTTTAATTAGATTTAAGTAGGTATTTTTTAAATTAATTTAAAAATAAAAAAGAAAGAGATCTAAGGTTGGGATTGATCTCACCAAACAATATTAGATGATTTGTTTTCCTTAATTTTTTTCTTCTTTTCTCTCTTTTCCTACAAAATAAATAAAAAAAATTAATAACTAATATTTATAAAAAAAATTTATTTATAATTAATTTATAAAAAAAATTAAAAAAATCAATAAAAAAAATAGCATCTATTCTTTCTTCAGCAATGATGCCAAAAATTTGATAAGAGCACGATGTTGTCATTAAGATATCATATTTATCAGTTTAATCTGACTTCTTAAAATAATTAAAAATAGATAGAAAGTAGTGAATCGGATCAAATCCATAGGAAAGATAGTATTTTAGTTTTAAAATCTTTAATTTTAAGAAAAAAAAAAGAAAAAAAAATTTAAAATTAAAAAATAAATAAAGAGCAAAAATTAAATAGTATAGAATAATAAACTTGGTACTAAGATCTACTAATTAGATCTTAGCATCTACTTGTAGTAAAATAAAAAGTAATAATTAAAGTATAAAAATTAAATTATAATAAAAATAAAAAAATTAAAATTAAAATACATAAAAATAAAATTTATATTAATTAAAATTTTAAAATTTAAATATATAAAATTTAAAAAGAAAAAAAAATTAAAAATTAAAACAAGCTGATCTCTGATCTTGGATCGACATTGGTAGAAAGATGGTGTAGAAGCCCAACTCTTTCTCTCGGCATCAGTTGCCTCGAAGCAGCCATTAACCATAGCCTGACTCTATCCTATACCAAAGCTTTACCTTGACCGAAGATAATAAATTCTAAAGGTCTGGGGTCTTATTTATAGGTGTTGGAGGGTTGGAGGATTTGTTGCTGGATAATGTGGGACTAAGGAGAAGTATAAATCCATGTTTGTTGAAGGAAATAGCAAAAAATCATTGGATCAAAGGTCTTATGAAGTCTCTGCATGTTCTGGCCATCAGATGGTGATCTAAGGCTTCAAAAAATACTAAAAATGGAGTTTTATCGGCCCAAATCGAGTCAGAAAATATTCTGGCCATTGATCAAGTTAATCAGGAGAAAATCTAGCCATTGATCGTGCGTTGGGTGTCCTGATCACCATCGGAAGCTCTGTCAGCCGTTGGTGTTAGATATATGTGCCCTAGAAGCCAGAATTGGCTGACACTTGTAATACACTTCTAGGGACAAAATTATAATTTTGACTATAATAAATAAAATAGATTATTTTCTATCACATATGTATATTTAGTGTCTATGATACATCCTTTGAGTTAATGGTAATAATGATTCATATTTTCAAGAGTTGAAAATTTAATACATGAATAATCATTATTAACTCATAAAATGCTTCCAACCAAAGGATCATCACGAGGATGGTGATTGATCCGAAAGGTTGGTGTACAATCGCTTCTCTTTAGTAGATGAGTCTTGAGTCTATGGTGTGGAGACATCGGAGCAAGAGTACAGGTACTCGTTAGAGAATGAGGGCACTGAGCGTGACCACCTCAAGTAGTGATTAGGAAGTCTACCTTCTCGACAATGACCGACTCAATGCTGTAGTGGTGTGTCTGGTTCTTTGATCTAAGGTGCATCGATAGTTCACCTTGAGGGTGTTATAGTTTGACTACACCATTACTCGGTCTCCTAGCCACATGGAATCCTGAGGTGTATGTTGGCTATGACATGTTCATTATAGGAACTGGATTGCATCAAGATGGAATCTATCTAGCTCGGTGGTAGAGGAGCAGCCCTATGATGATCATGAGAATCAAGTCCAGAAGCCCATGGCCATGGCAAAGTGAAATAATAGAAAATATTTTTATTTAGGTTTTCACATCGAATTTGAATCGAATGATTACATCATATGACAGAAACTAGGGTTTGACGAGTTCACCTTAACCCTAATCTAATCGGGGCTCAAGATAGAAGAATTTAATCACACAGACAGCTGCACCAAGAGGTTCGTATTCAGCTCTGATGGGTTGCCACCATATACTGCTAGGTGTCACTGGTGGATTTTGGGAGCAATTAGAATGATTTAGATGATCGATCATTCTAGCTGTTCGAATCAGAAGAGTTCTGATCCATCGAAAGGAGTTTCGATGATGTCAATGATAGAGATCATGACATATCCCATTACCATACAGAACTGAACCTAACTGGGTCACACAAATAAGGGTTTGAATCTGGTGATCATCAATTGAACTGATCTAGTTCAATTGATCTAAATAGATTTAATTAGGTTCAAGAAAATCGTGCTAGCACTCGATTGAATCTAACGTTCTTCTTTTACTATCATAAATAGTTATCCTAATTAAGCCAAAGAAGTTTGTGCTCAATCAGAGGCCTTCACTTGATCTGACTGGAGCCTGTCCAAGTCAAAAAAAGTTGTTTTATTTTGTAAGACAATACCTGCCATTTTTGGTCACCTGCTATTTCTCGTCCTTTGACTTTTGACTGGTCAAATATTGACCATTGATACTTTGACTTTTGTCCACATGTCATGCACCTATTGGAGAGCTGGTAGGGGCCTGTCCCCCTGCCAGAACCTGGCAAGGAGGAGGGCGCACGCCACCCTTGCTGTGTGCCCAAGCTGGAGGCACCCAGGAGTCCCTATTGGACAGGGACTCCATCTCCTTTTTGGATTCCGATTAGAGTTCTCCTAAGAATCAATTTTGACTAATCTTAGGCACCATCTAAGAAGGAATCCATAGGACTCTATTTCCACCAATCAGATTTAAATCTGATTTCACAAAGGGTTGTGATTGGTTGGGAAGAAGAGGAGTTGGATCACAGATAGTCTATAAATAAGACCCTGCGCCCAACTAAAATTGCAATTGGAAATTTGAATTAGAGAATTCTCCACACCCCAAGGCTTCCTCTCCTCTCCTCCTCCATGCCAAAGCATCTTCTCCCACTCCTCTCCACATCCAAAAGTGTTTTGGACCTTGGTTGGTGCAATCCAGACGAGAGAAAGGCGACAAAAAGCTAGAAGGCTGCACTGCTACAAAGGACAACTACTGATCTTCGAAAGATGTTTTGAAGATCCTCTAAATCAGATCTAGATCTAATTTTTGGAGATGTGATAGAGAAGAAGAGGATCTCCAGATCCAGTCTGAGTGGATACCGATAGAGGCCAGGCACTTGCGTGGCTAGATCCAGAACCTTCCGCTGCATACAGGATCATCAATGGATAATAGGATTACCCAACATCAAGATAAATTAAATTAAATTAAATTTATTTAGATTTTATTTTTATTATTAAAATAATAAAAATTAAATCTAAAATACTCTAGATCTGATTAGGATCAAAGAAAAAAAATTTTGAAATATATCTCTTGATCCGATCAGATCTGAACGAACCTGATCCAGAAAATCAGGATTTTTCTTCAACTGGTATCAGAGCAAGATTCTAATGTGTTTAGATCTGATTTTAAATTTATTATAATTAAAAAATAAGTAATTTTAAATATCACATGAGATGTGATCAGATCTAAAATTAGAAAAAATTAAAATTAAATAATTTGGATCTAAGATTAGAAAATATGCATGACCAGTTCTAAAATAAAATAGTTCTATAGAATAGTCTTGCATATTTATGATTTAATCTGATTAAATCATATTTTAGATCCATTTATTTACTATTTTTTGATATTATAATTGTTATAATAACATCTAAAAAATAGCAAATAAAACTTATTTAATTTTAACATCATATGAGATATGATTGATGCATGTCTAGACTAGTTGTAGAATAGTTCTACATAGTTGTCTAGATTAGAGTTTATTTTGATAAGATCAATTTAAATCTAATTTTTTAGATTATTATGAGATAATTTAGATCTAAAATTATGCATGATTTGATACATGAGATGTATGCAAAATATGCCATGATTAGATCTAATTTGTATATGAGATATATGATATAGATCTAAAACTATTTTGTAGTATTACATGTTCCTGATTAAGGCGTTCCTCTTCGCCATCCGGTCATTTTACAAAGAAGGGTTTAAAGACCCTCTCCTCCCATCCGATGGGATGTTCTTATGATGTGTAGGGGTGCTCCATGTTCGTCCTTAATCAAAAACCCAAAACTTACTTTCTACAAAATCCTAGATCCTAAAACCCTAAGATTTATTATGCATATTTTATTTATGAACCCTACTTAATTAAAAATTAAGATTATGGAATATAAATTAGGTCTAAAATTGAGAATTTCAGATCTAAGACATATTCATAATACTGGGTTCGGGCTTGGGTAGCTCAATTAGGTCTAAGCGGTTGATCAAATCGAATCAAGAGTTAGTTAGATGGGATCAACAATGCTTAAATTGACCAGCCTAATAGGATTAAGTCTGGGTCAAGATCGAGTCACGATCAAGTAAGACCTAATTAGGCTCAGAGGGTTAGAGTCTAGATTGTAGGCTAATCCAATTAGTTCTGGCTCAACAATTTGGTGTCTAAGGTAAGTTTGGCACATACGACCGACTAATTTTTAATTGGAAGATACTCGACCTGAATGCGTTCTTATAGGAGTTAATGGCATATTCCTTCCATCGGTCTCACTTACCTGACCATATCTATTGACACAGTTCTGATCTGAGGTGGTCAGTAATCCGAGCTAACCCATGTCACTAGGTTAGTCATAATTGTTATGACTATGATAAGTCTAGTTTAATGAGATCTGAATCAATTCTCCCTAAGAAAAGATTAAGTCTGAGGTCTTCCACCATTGTAGATGTTCGGGTCTTTTCCGGGGTTGATTGTTTTTAGCTAGATACAGTGGCTCAGTTGCATCAGAAAGATGCAACCATGTCTATTAGGCATTGGATGCTATGGGCTGGAGGATAAGTTGGGCTCAATATTCCGGATACGGTGAGAGACTCAATTAGAAATCCAGTCTATGCAAATGGTGGGTCTGATTTAACTAAGGAGTGGATCAATATTTTGGATACGGTGAGATTCATGATTAGAGACTAAGTTTGGGTGCGCCATTATTAGAGAATCATTGAGCAAGAGTTAGGTTCACTCATTGGCTAACCTATCATCAATAACTGTTAGATGAGGTGATGAGTCAGTTGGTGAGACCGCACCACCCACTAGAAATTATTAATCATGAAGATTTTTGCATCTCTACAGAGGAAGTGTAGGGATCCGACAAAATAGTGAAAGCTAATTTATTTAAAAATAAAATTTTTAAATAAATTGGTTAAGTCATAATTATAGTATCTAACTAGAATCTTTGACTCTCTATAAAAAAATGTCTGCGTCCAATCCATTAGCACGTATCCTGGACACACATAGACTGACCAGATCCAATTATAAAGATTAGCTCAAGAACTATAAAATCATTTTGGATTCTGAGAAGTTAACATATGTACTGGATCAGGATCCTCCCACCTTACCAGCTCGTCCATCCACTGAACAGAGAGCGTCTCTGAAAAAATGGATAGACGAAGATAATAAGGCCAGATATTACATATTGGGCTCGATGTCTGATGAGCTCCAACGCCAACATGAAGATATCGGGACTGCTCGCCAAATGTTGGCTCACCTATAGGAGATGTTTGGTGAACAGAGTCGCGCAGCCAAGTATCAAGTCATGAAACAACTTTTTAAGGCTAAGATGCATGATGGATAGTCAGTCCAAGATCACCATCTGATGATGATCAAGAATATGGAAGAGCTTGAGAAGCTCGATGTGAAGTTAGACTTGGATCTACAGAATGATATTATTCTGCAATCCTTGACTGATACATATGGATAATTTATCATAAATTATCACATGCATAAACTTTGAAATTCCTTGGCCGAATTAATGAACATGCTGGTCACCACTGAGCTTTCTATGAAAGGTTCTAAAGGCTCAGTTCTTGCTATGGAATAGACTTCTTCCAAAAGAAAGTCTTATGAAAAGAAAAAGAAGTCTGCGAAAAAAGCAAAAAGGTGGAAGGAGCACAAGAAGAAGAAGGGCAGAGCCAAAGAAGAAGGCCGATGTCAAAGAAAAGTATTTCCATTGCAACAGCGATGGCCACTGGAAGCTAAACTGTCCTACTTACCTGGCCACCCTGAAGAACAAGAAGGAAGATCCTTCTAGAGGTATGCTCGTTATTGAGTCTAACCTTACAATTTCTTCCGCATCTAGGTTGGGGTGCTTGACTCTGGTTCTAGTGCTTATCTGTGCACTTTCATGCAGGATCTTAAGGATAGCAGGAGGCTGAGGGATGGAGACATGATCCTATGCATCGGTAATGGAGCAAAAGTTGCTGCAGTGGTGGTGGGAACATACCCTCTTCGATTACCATCTGGTTTAGACTTAGTTTTGAAAAAACTATTATTATGTGCCTGAGCTAGTAGAAAATTTGATTTTTGTTTTATGCTTAGCACTTAGAAGGCTATGTGATTACCTTCTTTAAGGACCATTGTAACATTTCTTTTATGAAAGAAATAAAATTGCAAATGGTTTTCTTATTAATGGTCTTTATCAGCTACATATTGATGTACCTGTTCTAACTATCGAGCAAAACATGAATGCCAAACGACCTAGGGATAGTCCAAACGATCAATATCTATGGCACCTGAGATTAGGTCATATAGCAGAAGATAGGATTAACAAATTAGAGAAAAATGGGCTACTGAGTCCATTGACTTCCGAGTCATATCCAACTTGTGAATTTTGTCTTCAAGACAAAATGACCAAACTTTCTTTTGTAGGACATGGGGAAAGGGCCACAGACCTCCTTGCCCTAGTACATACTGATGTGTGCGGCCCATTTGATATGATGGCTAGAGGCAATTTTATCTACTTCATTATCTTTACCGATGATTTATCTAGGTATGGGTATGTATATCTTATGAGACACAAGTCTGAAGCTTTTGAAAAGTTTAAAGAATTCAGACATGAAATAGAAAAACAAACTGGAAAACCTATTAAGGTTCTTCAATCAGATCGAGGAGGTGAATACCTTAGCCAGAAATTTTTAGACTATCTCAAGAAAAATGGCATAGTCTCTCAATTGAACTCCAATCCTGAAAAAAAAAAGAGAGCCATTTGTAAATAGCATTCTCAAGAGCAGGGGATTCAGGTCCACCTAAACTATAATTACTCAGTTCCAGATTTGTAGAAATGCAACATCCAAGAATCAAGCTGAAAACTTCTAGTTGCCATACAAAGGGGTGTGAACAATGGGATGAGGCCAGTTCACAAAGCCATTTACAAATGCTAATTTCATTTAAAAGGAAAAATACAAGCTTGTATAATAGATAGAAATCCCTTTGACAGGACGCAGACATGAGCAAACTTGTTGACCCGGCATCGCCATCCGCAAAAGAAAAGGGGCAAGGTAAACTGGTAAATAGAGCTAAATGAGATATTGACTTCCTGTGACATTCATATACAACTTTTAGTGAAACACCCAAGGAAAAGAAAAACATATAGATCTAATATGACTAAGCAGCATTGCTCTGGCTAAAGCTCTTTTGACCTTATTGCCATTCCAATATGCACCTCCTAAAATTGTGGTCCTAGTTCCACAAATTACTTTGTTTGAAGGATTGTACTTAAAAATGAATTTCTCGTACCATGCTCGTTTCATGGCAGTTTTTGTAACTCTTTGAATTAGTTTTGCTTCCAAATAATAAAGAAAACGTTAAATTTCATAACCCAAAATTAAAATGGACGTTCATTATCCATTTTAATAGCATATGGCACATATAATAGCACTACATAAGACTGAAATGAAATGCTTCAGTTTGAAGTGGATTAAGGATTTGCCTCTCCAAAAGAAATTTCAGCCTGTTGTTTCCCCTTCTTCATCAAGCATCCACACAATTGATTAAACAAAATTTCTAGTGGTATTTTTCATTTTAAACAAATGTGGCATAGCTTGGTTAACACTAATATTTACCTGCAATTTTAAAAAAGGAACAAGAAATGTTCAAAATCATCACCCATTACATCAGAAGCTTAAGATCTGCATCACTCTAATGTTCTCCTTAAAAACAGAAGGTACCAGCCATCTAAAGGGGATGGTCACTTTCTTTGTTTTCATGATGACTGAGGTGATGCATTAGCAAAGACTAAAATTTCAAAGCAAAACTGACCATGCCATTTGGTATTGGTGCATGACAATTAGCACCAGTTCTTGTCATTGGTGCATGAGGACCAGCATCGGTGCTTGTTATCTATTGAATTCTTATCTTTTTAGTTATATTACCTTTGACCCTTCAAACACAATAAATATTCTTAAAAATCCCCGCAGCCTTATTTATTCTCTATAATGTGATCTAAGATAATAGAGTTTGAAACCAACAATTTAACATTGTGGCCTTCTAATCTAATAGTGTAGCCAATCTCTGTCAAAACTAATGTGCCCACTGAACCACAAAAGTTCTATAATGTTTTCAGCTAGGCATAAGCAGTAAAATGTGAGCAGACTGGATTGAGAGTTGGAATTTCCAGAAATTGCAGTAGTTCAACCATAATTACTATAGACTTACTCAAAACTATAGCTGATCAAGTTCTAAACTAAGAGGACCTCAGGCTTTCATCTTCCTAAAAGAAGGTAACTTATAAAACTAATAATGGTTGACCTGAACTATCTTTAAACATTTTTAACTTCTAGACCGAAGGTCAGAGAATGCAAATTAGATCAATCTGGTATCATTCAATTACCAGCTCAGGGCTCCAGTACCACGCAGCAGTTTATTTACTTTGCTTAGTCATTGTTTCACTGACATCATGTGATCTTAAACTACCTTAATTTTGATTCCCAATTATTTTTCCTAGTAATCCTAATGCTATGGTAGAAAGCAAGAATATACTGAAAAAGGAGTTCTCTTTTTCATTACAATATACATTGTGCATTCTGTCCTTCAAACATGGGAAGTACAAAAATCTGAGGTTGCCATCACCCATTCCCTACAACTAACTATCTTACAACGGTACACACGATACACATTTGATTTCAAAATTAAATACATGTATGTTTCTGGGGCAGTTTAAGCTTGTTCCCCACTTAACATCCTGGAAGGGAAAGTTTTGCTTGCATTCTCTTGTCAAAGTAATTTCAGATAATTCAGAAGTATTAATTCATTATGCTAAAACATTAGTTAGACCATGTCAACAAACCTTGGCTGCTACCCCTCTCTAAACAACCAATTCGTGCTCTAACTGAGTGATGTCATTTCAAAATTTGCGACTCTCTACTGGCACTGTAGCTATCAGTATCTTTGCAGCAGCCACAAGAGTTCGCACTCAACATTTTGCATTGAAAGGAACAAGCAAACATATACAAGGCATGCCATGATAGAATGTATAGGCACACTCATTTCGCTTCAATAACATGCAATAAGATAAAGGGTATGCATGATCACGATCAGGGCATAATAAGACAGGAAAGATTCTCAAGAGAGAGGAGAGAGCAGGAACATATTAAGATTTTAATGAGAGAACAGCAAGGGGCAAAATCCTACCTCCAGTGACTCACTAGCAAAGGCTGGGCATAAACTATATCGCAAAGGAGAACTGTGATAATGGGAATGTAGCTCTCCATAAGATCCCAATGCGGATGCCACCTGTTGGGGATAAACCCCGCTCCCGCCGAAGTTCGGCCTGGGGCTCTACCTAATGCAGCCAGTAATCGCGAAAGAGTTCCAATCGAAGATTCTCTCGCAAACATCCGAACTCCCTCCGACCTCCTCCTTCAGTCGGTCTTTTACGGAAGCTGAATTTCTCTCGGACCTCTCCTCCAATCGGACTCCTATAGGAGCCGAACTCCTTCCGAGCTCCTCCTTCTGTCGGACTCCTACGGAAGTCAAACTCCTTCCGAATTCCTCCTCCAGTCGGACTCCTACGGGAGCCGAACTCCTTCCTAATCCCTCCTTCAGTTGGACTCCTATGGAAGCCAAACTCCTTCCAAGCTCCTCCTTCTGTCGAACTCCTACGGAAACTGAATTTCTCCGGATTCCTCCTTCAATCGGACTCCTACGGGAGCCAAACTCCTTCCTGATCCCTCCTTCAGTCAAACTCCTACAGGAGCCAAACTCCTTCCGAATCCCTCCTTCAGTCGGACTCCTATGGGAGTCGAACACCTTCCGAGCTTCTCCTTCTGTCGGACTCCTACGGGAGCCGAACTCCTATCGGATTCCTCCTCCAGTCGAACTCCTATGAAAGCCAAACTTCTTCCTGATTCCTCCTCCAGTCGGACTCCTACGGCAGTCGAACTCCCTCCGAACTCCTCTTCAGTCGGACTCCTATGGGAGCCGAACTCCTTCCGAGCTTCTCCTTCTATCGGACTCCTACGGGAGCCACACTCCTTCCGGATCCCTCCTCCAGTCGGACTCCTACGGAAGTCGAACTCCTCCCAGATTTCTCCTTCAGTCGGACTCCTACGGGAGCCGAACTCCTTCCTGATCCCTCATTCAGTCAGACTCCTACAGGAGCCGAACTTCTTTTAAGCTCCTTCTATCGAACTCCTACGGAATCCGAACTCCTTCTGGATCTCTCCTCCAGTCGGACTCCTAACGAAAGCTGAACTCCTTCCTGATCCCTCCTACGGAAGTCGAACACCTATGGAAGTCGAACTCCTTTCGGATCCCTCCTCCAGTTGGGCTCCTACGGGAGTCAAACTTCCTTTGGATCCTATGGGAGCCGAACTCTTCCGGATCCCTCATCCAGTTGGCTCCTATGGGAGCCGAACTCCTTCCAGATCCCTCCTCTAATCGGGCTCCTACGGAAGCCGAACTTCTTCTGAGCTCCTCCTTCAGTCGGACTCCTACGAAAGCTGAACTTCTTTCGAGCTCCTCCTTCTGTCAGACTCCTACGAGAGCCGAACTCCTTCTGGATCCTTCCTCCAGTCGGACTCCTACGGGAGCCGAACTCCTTCCTGATCCTTCATTCAGTCGGACTTCTATGGGAGCTAAACTTCTTCCTGATCCCTCCTTCAGTCGGACTTCTATCGGAGCCGAACTCCTTCTGAGCTTCTCCTTCTGTCGAGCTCCTACAAGAGCCAAACTCCTTCCAGATTCCTCCTCCAGTCGAACTCCTACGAGAGTCAAACTCCTACGGGAGCCGAACTCCTTTCGAGCTCCTCCTTCAATCGGACTCCTATGGGAGCCGAATTCCTTCTGATCCCTCCTCCAGTCGGACTCTTATGGGAGCCAAACTTCTTCCTGATCCCTCCTTCAATCGGACTCCTACGGGAGCCGAACTCCTTCCGAGCTCCTCATTTTGTCGGACTCTTACGAGAGTCGAACTCCTTCCGAGCTCGTCCTTCTATCGGACTCTTATGGGAGCCAAACTTCTTTCTGATCCCTCCTTCTGTCGGACTCTTACGAGAGCCGAACTCCTTCCAAGCTTCTCCTTCTGTCGGACTCTTACGAGAGCCAAACTCCCCCGGGACTCCTCCAGTCGGGCTCCTACGGGAGCCAAACTCCTAAACTCTCCTGAGCTCTCCACCCCTCCATGCGGTCCCGAGCGGCTCAGTATCGGACAGCCACGGCCATCACTATCGGTCCACTGCACGCGACAGCAATCCGCTATTAGACGGCGATGGCTGTCACTATCGATCTACTGTAGACGGCGCTATAGGCGGCACCCCCTTTTGATAGACGCCTCTAGACCTCGAGCGGCCCGCTACCAGATGGCTGCAGCTGTCACCATCAATCCGCTACAAGCTCCACCTATAAAAAGGATCCTCCAGATATATTTTCTCGAAGCTCACTTCTCATTCTTGAGCACTCTATTTCTGTTGATCAGAAGAGTTGACTTGATCGTCGGAGAACCCTACCGGAGCCACCATCACCGACTCCAGATAAAACTTTATTTTATAGGTCACCGATAGCGACCTCATCTCTCTCAGCTCCAGCTTGATTCGATATCAACTAAATTCTGCACCAATACCATCTAAAATACTATTGTCGTCTAAGAAATCCTAATCGACAAAGTAGATGCAATTTCCTCTGAACTGTGGAAAATGTTTTGCCTGCAGAAAAGGTTATTACTTTCACCCAGAAACTATATATCATCACCCAGCCTTCTTACTTCCAACTCCTTCGGTGGTTGCTTGTCAAAATCCAATCTGTAAGCTCTGAATCTCTCTATCTCAAAATGCGCATGATGCCGTTTCGGCAATGTCCTACCGGACATGAAGTCCCCCAAGTTTTCCAGAATACCATACGGTTTAGAACTTCCCTCTGTAGAAAGATGGCAGGACACCGCTCGATCATCAACAGCCAGCCGCAGAGGTGCCCCGGAGCCACTTGCCGTGGGCTTCGGGAAGATGGAGAGTGTGGAAGTCAGAAGAGGGGAGGGTGGGGTTATCGGACTCGCAGGGGATGAAGACGGTGGACTTGGGAGCAGAGACGACGAGGGCGGGCCCATAGGCCGAAAAAATAATACTATTTTATTTAATAAAAAATTTACAGAAAGTATAGTATTGGTTAACCATTATTTTGCATTATAATTATAACAAAAGTCATTATTCAAGAATTATTTAACACTGAAAAAATAAAATAAATAATATTTATAATCAATAATAATTTCTTTAGCAAAAAATAATAATAATAATTTTGATGAGAATTAATATCGTGACATGAAACTTGACCGCACCTCTCTTACCTAGAGCTATAAACCAATTATGCTACTCGCGAGCTATTCGAGCTTAACGTGATTAATTACTATTAAACTGAATAATTTTTTATACCGAGCTCGAGCATCAAGATATTCGATTCAAATACTCGTAAACTATTTAAATTTATATATATATATTTAATAATATAATTTATAATATATATATATTATTATTATATATATTATTTATAGGCTAATATTCAATTTCGAGTTCGAGTATGGTTTAATAGATATTCAAGTTAAATCGAGTCAATCTCAAGTTTTACTTATTTTTCATCTAATCGAGCTTGAGTAAGGATGTTAAGGCTTAATCAATCTCGAGTAGAGTTCCAAGTTAGAGCATTTTTGAATTGAATTAAGCTTAAGCTTTTAACTACTTGATTTGGCTCGATTGCACCTCTAATCCTAATCCTTAACTTTTCATCATCCATGTGATCCTTGATCTTATAATCATTATAATAATCAATAACAACTTTTATTACAATTTATTATAATTTTGATCATTATAATTATTTTAATAATTAATAATAATTTTCTGTTGCCATACCTCCCACTCATACTTTAGACCTTTCCCATCCATGGGATCCCTTTCATACCATTACCATCTATGAGAAGATCAGCACCTTTTTTATGTCTTTCCCGTCCATAGGAAGAATCGTAGAGGTGGGAATTGTATTGCCCAGAGGATAGCAACCCAAGAGGAGAAAGAAGGAATAAATTCGATTCTTATAAAATTTTAATTAAATTTGAGTATGTATTTTAATTTAACTTAAATTAGTGTGATTGTGAGGTGAATGTAATATACTATAGTGGAATTAAGATATTAAAGTACTAAAGCAAGAAATAAATGTAAGGAAAGCAAATTATTAAAGTAAAGAAGAAACAAGAGCACAACATAAGTATACAAAAATTTTATAATGATTCGATGCAGCTCACACCTACGTTCACTCTCCAATTTCTTCTTGAAAATTCTACTATAATTTCTCTAATTATAGTGTGTTTATTTTTTCGAGCTCACAAATAAGTTCAGTTAGTTTTTGGATATCACTAACAAAACCTTACACCAATAATTTTTTGGGCTCGCTATCAATTCAGTTGATTTTTTGGGCTCATCAACTAAAATCTATATAGTCCAATTCCAAGCTTGGATGGGCCTAATTCCTAAATTTTTTTCAAAGAAACTTATAAAAAAATAAAGATACAAGAAAGAGTTTATAACTCAAGAACAAATTAAAATGGAAAAATAAACTCTTTTAAAGCTTGGAAAAGTTGCCAAATGTGTGCTCTTTTGAAGCTTCACTTTTCTTCAAATAATGCCGAGAGGATGTACTAAATGTTGGTAAAAATTGCTCTTCAATGCCCTTAGAAATCACTGCTTAGTTCCTCTCTTTTTCTCTCTTTTTGATGCGCAATGTATTTCACTCTAATTCAAAAAGATTTCTCTTTAAACTTTCTTAATCTTGCTTCCAAATTAATTTTTTAGTCTTAAATATCCTTGGAGATGGCTAGAGAGGCAGTTCTAGCCATTGGAAATCTTGAAATAGCTGTTGGAGTGGAGAAATAGTCATTTGAAATGTTGCAAAAAACTAATCGTTATGCCTGTCTCGACATTGGGGTTGACTCTAATTCCATAAGGGTCATCTCCAATTTTCCTCTAATCGACTTGGATTATCAAAGAGTCAACTTGGCCTCAGGGTCCAAAAATTCTGTACTCCATATTTTTCTAAAAGAACTAGCTTGCATATTGCTAGAGTTGGCTCGGTCATTGGGGTCAACTCCAATCAGGTAAAATCTAAAATTGCAGTTTTCTATTTTCTTTGAGAAAGTCGACTCCTGCTGGGCTTAAGTCAACTTGAATTTATGCCCGACATCTCCAACATACTAGAATCGACTCCAATCTTCTTAGGATAGACTCCAATCCATCTGAAACTTAAAATAACTCATTTTAAGCCTTGTTTCATTTAAGGGATCGGCTTCTTTTGCTCTAGGTTCGACTCCACTAAGTTTGAATTTGAATTTTTCTTTTTTGAAGATCTTGACTTAGTAAATTTTATGAAGATCATTTTTAAAGATTATTTCTTCAATTTTAACATCCAGAAAAACCTACATACAATCTTAAAATAAATGATTAGTATCATTTATATTTAATATTTTAGAATCATCAAAATCAATTATATGATCAATAATCTCCATCCTTTTGATGATGACAAAACCTTAAGTATATGCTAATAAAAGCAAATAACATATTTCAATATATTTTGCCAAAATACATCATAAGTATAGATTACACATATGAATAAGTATTTCATAAATATTATTAATTAATCTTTTGGTTCATTGCACATAATTAGTTCATTGCACATATTTTATATACTCATATCAAAATAATGTTTCAATTTAAATTAATGAGTATTAAGTTTTCATTTTAAGCCTCAATTGATTGTGTTTTTTAAGGATTAATCCTTTAAGTATATACTCAACATTTCTCTCTTCTTTTTGATAGCATCAAAAAAGTTCATGGAAAGAAAAAAATATTATCAAAATCAATATCAAAGTATCAAATTGAAAGATGTATCGTATTCAAAAAATTAAATCAAATCAAATGAATCATCTTCCCTTTAAAAGCTTCTTTTATGAATTTTTTTTTGAAAAATTAGCTTGAATTCAAATATCAAAGGTTCTTCTCCTTTTTAAATAAATATGACTTTTTAATCAGATTTTTAAATATGCACTTCTAAGCTTTAAAAAAAATAGAACTTTATAAAAGATTTTATCATAAAATCAAACATAATATGTACTTTAATATTCAATCTTTTCTTTACATAACAAAAATTAGCCATTTAAATTTGACAAAGATATATATCAAAAATATATCAAATAAATTAAAAAATAATATCAAAGCAAATGATAGTTACATTTTCAAATTTATTTCTTTGAATAAAGAATGCTTCAATATAAATAATTTATAAGAATTTTATAATGCACATCAAAAGTTCAGTATTATATTAAAATTTATAAATATATTTCAAAATTATATTTAGAAATTTATTTTTAAGTAGGATTATGCTTCAAATTCTATTTTAACTCCAAACAATCAAATCATGTAAATCATTAAAAGTACATGAAGGTCCAAATTAAGAAGATTACAAAGTAATTGATGAGAATTTAAGCTCAAAACTCAATTTCTTTTAACACAAGTTAATTTGAACTTTCAAACAATTTGATATGATATGCAACAAACACCACTTCTCTTATTTTTGAGATTGAATATCAAAAAATTTATTTAAAAATTTTCTCCTCCTATTTTTCATAATTAAAGCTAGTTAACTTATTTTTCAACTTTTCTCTCCTTTTTCTTTCAAATTAAGCATTTTTATCATGAATTTAATTGATACCAAATTTAACATTTAAATTTGGATAATTTAACTTTCAAATTTAGATTTTTAAATTTAAGAGTATTTTTAATTAAATAATTATATCTTCTTTAATATTTTCTTTTCTTTTTTTTGCAAACAAAGTCATTTAAAATTAAGCATAATCTAATAGTATAAGCATCAATTGAGTGAACTAAGTATCAAATTAAGTATTTAATTAATTCAAATATTAAATATATATAACATTCACTCAAGAAGATACCAAATTTTAAAAAATTTTGTTTATCATTAATTTTCAAGGATGTCTACAAGATTGACAAACGTCAAGATGATCAAAATGTAAGGCACCTATAACTAACAAAAATGAATTACTAGGGAGTGCTAAAGCTATACAGGTCACGTCTTAGAATCCTAAGGAGGTAAGATCAGTGAAGCTCTAGGAACTAGGTCTAGGATGAGATGGGGGTGGATGGATGTCTCCAGATGGCTGACCCTAAGCACCTGCCCTTGCAATGGAAGTCTCCTGCATCAGTTGTGCAGCCTCCTCTCAAAGCAGTGAGATGGTCTTTGAAGTAAGCCGTTATATCTTAGAGCTAACTACAAAAATGATCCTTAAAGAGATCCTCTCAACTAGTGAATCTTCATCCAACTTGAATGATGGTCTATCTGAACTCTCTGGATGATCATCAACCTCTATTTTTGTCTCTGCTGTCTGCTCAACTAGCTTCTCAATAAGAATATCTGGCACTGATACTACAGGTAGAGCCTCATCTAAATCTAAATCCGCAACCTCTTGTCTAACCGAACAAACATCATATCTCTCGAATTCCATGCGGTGTGATGAGTGCTTGTTGTATGTGTCTATGTGCACCAAGAAGCTTGCATGGTCTCTCCCTCAATATCTATCTCATGCTCTTGGAAGGTCTCTCCCTCAAGATCTATCTCATGCTCTTGGAAGATTAAAGTAAGAACCATGCCGTAGGATAGTGATGTCCTCGATCTTCTTACTATATCCTGCATCTACCTGATGATAAAGGGAGGTAGACTCAATGAAATCTCTTGGATAATATGATACATAAGAATGGCATCCTTCTCTGAGACAAAGTCAAATCTTTCCACCTTCAGGAAGAAGATCCTGCTGATGATGTGGTGAAGTAGCCTCATCTCTATGCTCAGATGGCTGGCCGTCACCTCTCTGATCCCTCTGACATCAGTATGCTCAAGAATAGCTCGCACTCCTTGATGTTATTTGAAATAGATCCAATAGTCGGCATCTAAAGGGTGTGTCCAAGACTCTCAGAATCTAACTAAATCCACATACCCTTCACCTCGAAAACAATACTACATACACCCACTTTCACATTTAAGTAAAATTCTCCAACTAAGTAGGGATAGGTCAAAACATCCAATGAACAGAGGTGCTCCCATCCTAATCTCTGAATCTTTTGTCCAATTGTAAATCCCTCACATTCAAAAAAAAAAAAACCAAAATCTACTTTCCTTCCTGTGCAAACAACCCTAGAGCTAATGGGTGTCTGTGAGGGGGAGTAGATGGAGGAGGAGCTATATAGGCTCCTTCTTGCTTTGCTCTGAACTTAGAGTGCTTTTCTTAGACTAGAGATGACGTGGAAGAGGAGCTAGGGCTCCAAATTCATGCACGGATCATCTCTCCTGCTGGGCCTTCCACTTTGTGGGAGCTATTGGACATCAAATCACCAGGAAATCCAAGAAAAAAGGGAGTGGGTGGTTTGGTTTGGATAGAGAAAGATATTCGAAGGAGTCTCGATTCGAGTGAAATAGAATGGAGCGAACAGGGCATCGGGATGGCTTCACTTAAAAAATTCCATCCCGACATAAGGGTCGACTCACCTCAAACATGAGTCAACTCCTGAAGAGGGGTCGACTCTAGTAAAAATTGGGGTTGACTCCCCACAAAACTATTTTAACTTTTCTATTCAGTACTCGAGTTGACTCCTCTATTTCAAGAGTCAACTCCTTGATACAAAAAACACCTCAAGGAGTTTCAAAAATTAGAATTTAGCTCAAATTGATTGGTAATTAATTTTCAATCGAATTGATGATTAAGAGTGATATTCAAAATGAATTGGGGGATCAAAAATAGATCAATTGAGGGCTTTATAAATAGTCAAATCAAGGGTATCAAGAAATGGAATCTAAATACTAACTCTATATGTTTTGGTTCAACTATGAAATTTTAAATCCTTAGAGATAAATCTAAGATGCAATGCACATCAATCAAATACTTGATTTTTATGATTGAATATCTCATCTTCAAATACTTAGATTATATAAATTTTTTGAAGAATTTTCAATAATTAAGCATTCTATAGGAGAATGTCAAAACTTAGTTCAATTTATCATTTTAGCAATCAAATAGATCTATGGGCAATCATGCTTATTTTAATTTAAGTTTTCAAAAAATGACGTGGGAAAGCTAAGATGCTGAATTTTAAGATAGTTTTAATTCATATAAATTTAAACATGATACATAGAAGAGCGTAAGTTGATTTTGATTTTGATATAAAATTAATAAATTCAAGCATTTGAATGATAAATCATTAAAATCAATAGATTATTCTAAACAAATTCAGAAAATATTGATGGTGTAATGTAAAAAAAAGTTTAGCTTTTACCAAACAACATCATCCATTTAATTTCATTTTCAAGGCATCCATTTAAAAGATTTTTTTTTTATTTTATTGGATGTTTGGTGTACCTACAAAAATAATTTGCTAAATTTTGGTACTTAAGTCATCTTAGGTCCATAGATTTAGAGCACATAGTTTCTTTTGAAATCCAAATTTATTTGACTAATGTATGGCCAATTTTTTTAATATTGTATTATAAAATTTTATGACCAATTTGGTTACATTTAAAATATTTAATAAAATAATTTTCAAATAAAGCTTTTATGAACTTATTATTTATTAAATTTTTAAAGGATTATACCCAATTCCTATATTGTTGAAAATATATTTTTGATTTTTCAACATTAACTAAAGCTTTTACTAAATATAAACTTTAAAGCAATGGACTTCAATTTTTTTTATCTTTTTTCTTAATTTTGCATTTTGTTTCGTAAGAAATTTTTCAGATTTCAAAAGTTTCTCTTTTTTTTCAACTAAAAATTTTTCAGATTCAAGAAGTTCTTTCTTTTTTTAGCTAAAGCATTCTTTTCTCTTACAATATCTTTTTTTTTTAATAAGAGTTTACTTTTTTTTATCAGTTAAAAAATGGTTAGACTTTTTGAGCTTTTTATTTTTTTAGTCTTAACTTTTTGAATTTATCCATTAAGTCATTAAAAGCTTCTAATAATTTATCAAATATAAATTAGAAAGAGTTTTCAGAATTTACCTCATCCTCAATGGCCATGAGGCAAAGATTTGCAGCTTTCTCTTCCTCATCCAAACTTGATAAGTCACTATCTCCCCAAATTCTAAGCATTACTCTTTTCTTGGCTCTTTTCGGATGCTTTTTAAGTATAGGACAATCCAGTTTGCACTGTCCCTTTTGTTATAATTATAATAAGTGATACTCTTTCTTTCTTTTTCTTTTTCCTTTTCTTTCTCCTTCATATTTCTCTTTATGAGGAACTTCTTGAATTTTTTTATGAGAAGTGCCATGTCCTCATCGTCTTCACTCTCTTCTTCATCTTCTTTTTCCTTATCTGACTCATCATTTTCTTCATAGTGTACGGTGGATTTGAAAGCAATGATCTTCATCTTCTTTGGCTCTTCTTCTTCCTTCTTTTGAGCCTTATTCAACTTATAAGTCATGAGTGAATCCATCAATTCTTCTAAAGACAGCTTGATGAGGTCTTTCACTTCTTGTATAGCTATTACTTTTACTTTCCATTTCTTTGATAAAAATCCTAAAATCTTGCAAATAAGTTCATAGTTAGTATAGGTTTTGTCAAGATCACTCAAAAAATTAATAATATCAATAAATTTAAAAAATATATTAAAAATTGACTCATATTTTTTATTTTAAATATTTTATATTTATGAATAAGCAAATTAATTTAGGACTCCTTAACTTAGCTCATTCCCTCATGAGTAACTTCTAATCTTTTCCAAATTTTTTTGGTTGATATACATGTAGATATTTTATTAAACTCATATACATCAAAAGAGTAATAAAGTATATTGATGGCTTTAGCATTTAATTAAGCCATTTTTTTATTATATTCATCCTAATCTTTTTTCAGTTTAGAAATAGACATACCATTTATTACAATTATGGATATGTGTAGTCCTCTAATTATAACTCTCCACATATCATAATCTAAAGCTTGCATAAAAATTTTTATTCTAGCGTTCCAAAATATGCAATTTATGTAATTAAATAGTGGTGGTTTAGATGTGGATTGGCTTTCAGCAAATGATATACTAATCAGGGTTGCCATGATCTTTTTCTTTAACTGCTAGATTAATAATCAAATATTAGAGCACCCCTCTGATATCAATTATTGCCAAAAGGATAGCAATCCAGGGGGGGAGGGGAGTGAATTATATTCTTATAAAATTTTAACCAAATTTGAGCTCTTAACAAGTATGTACTTCAATTTAACTTAAGTTAGTGTGATTGTGAGGTGAATACAATATACTACAACATAATTAAGATATTCAAGTACTAGAATAAAAAATAATGCAAGTAAGAAAAGCAAGTTAATGAAGGAAGAAAAAAACAAGAGCATAACACAAACATATAAAAATTTTATAATAGTTCGGTGCAATCCGCACCTATGTTCACTCCAAGTTTTTCTTAAAAATTTTACTATAATTTCTTTGATTACAGTGTGTTTGTTTTTTCTGGCTCACAAATAATCTTAGTTGATTTTTTGGAATCACCGACCAAAACCTTCCACCAATAATTTTTCGGACTCACTATCAATCTAGATAATTTTTTAAGCTTACCAACTAAAATCTATACAGTCCAATTCCGGACTTAGATGGGCCTAATCTTCAAATTTCTTTTCTCCTAAAAAAATTTGTAAGAAAATAAAAATATAAGAAAGAGTTTATAGCTCAAGAACAAAAACAGAAAAATAAACTCTTTTAAAGCTTGGAGAAGTAGCTGAATGTATGCTCTTTTGAAGCTTCACCTTTCTTTAAATAATGCTAAGAGGATATGCTAGATGTTGATGAAGATTGCTCTTGAATATCTTCTAAAATTACTACTTGGTTTCTCTCTTTTTCTCTCTTTTTGATATTCAATATGTTTTACTCTAATCCAAAAAGATTTCTCTTTAAACTATCTTAATGTTGCTTCCAAATTGAGTCTCCAGCCTTAAATATCCTTTGAGATGACTGGAGAGACAGTTCTAGCCATTAGAAGCCTTGAAATAGATATTGAAGTGAAAAAATAGACATTTAAAAGATTGCAAAAAATTAGTCATTATGCCTGTCCCGATATTGGGGTTGACTCAAATTTTATAGAGGTCGACTCCAATTTTCCTCAAGTCAACTTGGATGACCAAGAAATCGACTCAACCTCAGGATCTAAAAATCCTATGTTCTATATTTTTCTGAGAGAGCCAACTCGCTTGTTGCTAGAGTCAGCTCGGCCATTAAGGTCAACTCCAATTCTACTAGGGTTAACTCCAATCAAGCAAAACCTGAAATTATAGTTCTCTGTTTTCTCTGAAAGAATCGACTCTCGCTGGGCTTGAGTCGACTTGAACTTGTACCAGACATCTCCAACGTGCCGAGATCAATTCCAATTTTGCTTGGGTCGATTCCAAGCCATCTGAAGCTTGAAATAACTCATTTTAAGCCTTATTTTAGCGAAGGAATCGGCTCCCTTTGCTTTAGAGTCGACTCCACTAAGTCTAAACTTGAATTTTCCTTCTTTGAAAATCCTTCGCTTAGTAAATTTTGCAAGAATATTTTTCAAAGATTATTTCTTCAATTTTAATATCTGAAAAGACCTACATATAATTTTGAAACACATGATTAATATTATTTATATTTAATATTTTAAAATTATCAAAATCAGCCAAATAGCCTATTCATAATCTAGCAATTTGTTTCTTTCCCTCAAAGAAAAAATAAAAAGGGCCAACAACCTTACCCAACAGTAAGATATTTAACATATCACCTAGGCCAGCAACCCTCCCCAACAGTAAGATATTTAACATATCACCTACAAGCTGAAAACCTAGTAGTTCACCCTCTAAACATGAGGTGTCGTCATAGTTTCTTTTTTTAAAAAAAGAATTTTTATGTACATACCCTTAATTTACACAAACAACTTTTCAAATTTAATATTTATATATGTACGTTCTACACACCACGTGAAGCTGCTAGCAATTTAATTGGTGCCAAGATCTAGTTAATGTGAATATTCATATATTCCTCCAACAAAGAAACCACTTTAACACAAATTATGTGGTAATCATTTGCCAAGTTAATTATTTCACCAAGCACTTTAAATTGTTAACACAACATAGTGACTTGTTAAGCATCCAATCAACTTATCCAAAACCGTGGATAAAAATCATGGACAAACAATATGGTGATGACAAGCACCAGATGACACCCTATACCAATGAACTCTTCCACCTCATAATTCTAATAACTCCCCAAAAGCAAAAAACCTAGGTAACCCGTCAATCACAACATGCATCAGTATATACTCTTATAGATACTGAAACAGATACTACATCCATTGTCATTATTTACACATTACAGATGCTTATTGTAAATGTAATCAAGAAATCGTGTTATTTACAAATGCTTGGCAGAAATGGAATCCCCAACTTCACAAAGTCAAATGCTTCCGCTTCACGGTAGAACCCCTCTTCTTTTGCGTTGCATTGCCACATGTACGTATGTATATAAACACAGGTTAATATCTCAGGGTAGCATAAAAGAATCGCTGCTACACGCCTGTTGAACACAACCCAGAATTAAGAAACAAGCTAAATCACAACATTCACATTATAGCAAGGGACCATAATTTGAGACAATTGAAGTTCAATCATTAAAATACACATTAATAATCCACATGAACCAGTAATAATTATTATTAAAGACTATCATAAAGATGGCAATATTAGTTGTGTGATTTTTGTGTAACCCAGAAAAAGGATCTAAAATTAAGAGCGTTCCTTTGGGGCAGAGGGAATCATTTAATTACTGCTACACTTGTGTTTCAACATCTGGAGCAGAAACAAAAGCTTATATTGGCTTTAAGTTCATACTTTTTCAGGGTCTGACAAAACCAAAATTATTGACTCTCCTAAGTCAGAGGCTGAGGGAAATAACCCGGCTATTATTATAAGGAAAACTGGTTGGCACCACATCATATATAATAGAACACATCATACAAAATAGATATGCTGAAACAAATCAATACACCACAGCCAATCATCAATGTTCAAAAATCAAAAAGAATGTGCTATAAACATTAAGCACAGAGAGCACAAATACTAAGCAAAAAGGGCCACAACAAAGAAGTAAGAGAGAACTCAACCAAGGTAAGAAGTGTTTCTGTGAGGTTCATCAGGGCACCACGTACAACCAACTGATGTATGAACCACAAATCACAGAAGAAGCAAGCAACAGAGCACATAAATTAAGGAAGCTTGGGAAAATGGAAACTAAAATGTGAATTTCAAAGTTTGGTAGATCAAGAAAACTCACATAAGGAGAACCTCCTGCTGTGACAGTCAAAAGTTGTAAAACTTATAAATGCTGCAAGAGCATAAAAGGCCTTGATTTTTTTCCCCAAACCAAAAAGGAAAAAAGACATCACAGTTTGGCCTTTGAGAGATGACTGCCACCTGGGTATATCCTCAACCACGCTAAGGGAAAAAGGTAAGTCATAGGCATTGCTAATACAACTCATGGAGGTAAGATGGAAGCAAAGGAAGGCTATAAAATCCCTAAAATGATCTCACCTATCCCTGCATTAGGAAATCAACATTGCAAGAGTTAGGCATGACTTGCAGCTAATCTAAAGCCTGGAAAAGGAATTATAGTTGTCACATTACATGCAAGTTAAATATAGTCCTGAAGCTTTTGACTTCATAGTAGTAAAAAGAAGAAACATCTAAAAAAAATGTTGACAATTGACAGCAATTTGCACATCAAATGGATACAGTATGCTCTTTGTTTTCCATGATTAGCTGTATCAAGCTACTACAGGCAACCAACAAGTGATTTCAAATCAGAAAAATGCTAAGACAGTCAAAATATTTACCTTAGTCAATATCATTATCATAATCCTCAAAGTGGGTTTCCATCTTCAGGTTGTCATTGTTATCTACAGACTCGAGCTTAGCCTCCATCTTCAGGCCTTCACTATAATTTACAAACTCAAGTTGAGTTTTCATGTTTGGGCTATCCATATGGTTATTTACAAAGCCCTCCTTAGCTTCTGCTGAGGACTGATGCCAACCATTCTTGTCAAGGGCACTGGGAAGCTCGGTCACTGCAGCATTTTCAGGCATACAGTCCAGTGAACAACAGCTGCTTCTGCATGAGAGCCTTCCTTCTTCCGCCAGTCCAGATTTTTGGCACAGTAGCGGGCCATTCCTGCTCATATTAAAAGAATTTACTCTAAATAAAGGATACAAAATGGAAAAAAAAAAATGCTTCAAGTAGCAGGATAAAAGTTTGTAACTAGTAATATACATATATTGGTGCCGATCAACATCAACAAAGAAAAGCAAGGAAGAGTAAGGGTTTCAAGATGTAAACATCAAGCATTCCACAGAAAAATGAAACAAAGAACAAGACGGCATTTGTGATCAAAAGCAACTTTGCAAAACCAGCAAAAAGAAACTCTATAATATACTAAATGAATATATAGAAAGAGAAAAGTCAACATTTGGGAGCACTAGGAAGTCAATGGGAGCCTCATAACTGAAAATATTCACTTCAGAGGTGTAACCTGACGATCTCACTGAATGCCACAAAAAGATAATTTAGCATCATTACCAGATAAAAAAGAACCATTCAGGTTAGACAATAAATCATGAGAGTGAAATTTGAAACATCAGCATAAGGGTGGAACTACGATATTCATAAAAGCGTGTTCAGAAGCTAAGGCCGGGTTTCTCATAAATTAAGAATATGGATTTATATGTAGCTATATTAATTAATACATTAGCCTACCATATGTAACATAAGAAGCAAAGGCCAACTAGCAAAATAAAATAAAAATTAGCAATGAAGTGGCTGGTTACTATGACAAATCAGTCCATCTCGTAGTGGAAAATATGATAGGAAAAAAGAGGAAAAAAAATGATGTAAGCACCACTAAGTACCTCTCTTATTTCATCAAACAAAGATGCTTAGTAAACTTGAGTACTCCCATAATGTTACCCAACATCACCATCATCTCTCCCTACCTCAGCAGTATTAGTAGGTCCAAGATCCCCGTAGCATCTAATAGCAAACAAAACATATGTACTCAAATGAAGATGCCTGGTAGACCTGAGTACTTGCATAATGTTACCCAATATCATCATCTCTCCCTACCTCATAGGCATCCATAGGTCCCAGATCCCCGAAGTATCTATCAGCAGAACTAAAACATACATACTCAATGAAGTTGGGTCTCCTTTGGGCTCATTCATGCTTAACTACAAATAACATATAGGGAGTTCTCCTCCTTCAAGAAGCAAAATAGAAATGATATGACTTCCTCAATAATATCCTGGTGGTTGCGAACGCTTACCATCTCCACCCACAAACCCCAACCCACCACTTTAGATATCATATTTCACAGCTCCCCAAGATAACAAAGGTTCTATTATCATATTGTTACTAGAGAAGTCCTAATGTTTTGATGCATGTAGCAGAAAGATAGCAAACCAAAACATGTCACCTTGAAAACAATAAGGAGCCCTTGGTCTATTCTTCATCTACCAGCAAAGTCCAAAACTTCAACCAAGCAGAAAACAAAGACCTTGACCAGGATTGCCCACAAGAGTTCTTTTGCCACAATAACCACCACTATCAATTTTCAACCACTCCACAAGCATTCTTTTTCTTT
Source organism: Cocos nucifera (assembly GCA_006176705.1). Taxonomy (NCBI): domain Eukaryota; kingdom Viridiplantae; phylum Streptophyta; class Magnoliopsida; order Arecales; family Arecaceae; genus Cocos; species Cocos nucifera. The sequence continues at coordinate 171,492 of QRFJ01003147.1, read as the reverse complement.
TTAAAGAATTATTTTTCTTCTTTGATGGCCAATATATGCTGTGCATTAACTTTCCAAAACATAACCAGCTATTGACCAATAGTGCCAAACAAAAACACGACAACATAGTGGTTTGAAGCCATGTCATCCATAGTTCAACATCTTGAGAGTACAAGGGATGCAAACCAAAGTTTATTGTCTTGACGCCGGATCCTGTAATAGTACCACATTGGTACAGTATCGATATATGCCCAGTATGGTGGTTAGTTCAGCATACCAAGACTCATTTCATCCATAGCAATTCTTGGTTCAGTAGTAGCATGGTACAGGATGCCTATTATATGTATGCACCAGTACGATGAAGCATGATACAAACCAAGGTTCACCGTTTCGGTACCAAACTCCATACCAATACTATCTTATTACAATTTCAGTATGCAGTGTGATATGGTAAGATTCGGTGTACCAAGTATCAGTATGGTATGGTACAACATAACAGTTCGGTACTGGTACAGTACGATACATCCATTAGGATACGGTATGGTACCAATTAACACAACAAACCTTCATACATACCATATCATCAATGGTTAAGTGTTCTTGAAAGTATCATCATATTTAAGGAAAACAAGGAAACAACGATGGCACTACCTTAACTAGCCTAAACATATAACAAGGTAATTTCTAAAAAATGTATGTATCAAATCAAAATCAAGGCATTTCTTAGGATTCAATCTCCATAAATTTCCATAGACATAAGTCACGATATTTATATATAACCTTGGGATTATAAGAGTTGACCAATTTCCTAGTTAATAGAGAAAAAAATGCTCATATCACATGCCATAAGAAGCAAGCAAACATAAGCAAATTAGAAAATAGCCAAAAACGAGGTATCTGATTGATAATGGAAAACACATGCAAAAAACTCAATATTCACATGACATAAATATGAGTTCTATAAGAATATCTAAACATTACTACCTGTTAAAGGTTATTGCATGACTACATTTTAACTAATATATGCTCCTCAAGTTAACTATAAACAAGTTAGGATTCGCACGTGGAAGCAAGTTATTTTGAGCTTTTTCTAATGTGTCAACAATAAAGCCAAGCTCTTACAATCTACTTGAAGAACATCGTAAGAGAAATTACTCCCCTCAGTGACGGAGCGAAAGTGTTGTGAGGCACTAATATCAGCATTATGTTTAAATTTTGGCTTTGACTTATATTTTGTGCCTCACAGAATGTACTATTAAATCATGCATTTCCACCCAAACCCCTTCTGAGTCTCAGCAAACTTTGGAAAGATCCTTCTTAATTGTGGAAGCTTGACCCACAAAACCAATGGCAGGTTTCTGATATGACAACCGATTTTCTGGTATTGCAGAAAACCTTTCTCCAACAATCTCTTTGGCTAGAAAAATGCACCAATTCATTGAGTTCAAAAAAGACCCAACACTTCACAAGTATAAATTACAAAGAACATAAACATATCATGAGATTGTTTTTCCTGTCACACCGCAAATCTGGACATAACACTACCATGCTACAATGACAACATGAAGCAAAAAATCATAATCTCAAATGAAATAAAAGATCCAAATCCATCATCCATCAAATAAATAAATAATTGCTTGTTCAGAGCATCTAGATCCAAATTTAAAATACCAAAACCCATAACCTCAAATTCATAAAATCACCACCTACGAATTCATAATTAACTAAAGAACCAAAATTTTGCTACGAAATTGCCAAGCTTGCTTGCATGAACTGCAAGCTTAAACTATTCTTCATTCTTAGTCATTCTATTCATTTTGAAAAAAAAAAAAAAAAAAATAGAGATATAAGCTACACAGCTCAGTAAGTAAAACCTACATTATCTTATCGAATGAAGCATAAGTTTTCACATGAATTCATTTAGAAAAAAATAAAAATTATTGTCAAATAAAATATTGTATAGTACCATATGATAAAGCAAATTATAAAGGCAATCATGCATGCATAAATCATAAATATTTCATAAATATGGTTCTAGGTATATAGCATAAATAAAGTCGTAAATTATAAGCTATTTAGCCAGTTCATAGTGTAAAACATTGCTCTCAAACTAAATGCAAAAGTCATTTTTACTAGTGACAAGGCCGTAATCATGATCCCTAGTTCGTATACCAACTTTATACCTATTGGCAGGGCCTTAATTTATAGCCATAGTTTATATGCCAACTTTATACCTACTAGTAGGGTCTTAACTCAGCCATAGTCCATACATAGCCATCCGAGAGCATTTAGACATATTTTTTAAAATCATATTTCCTTAAACCTTACATTCTTAAAACATATTATCTCAAAATATACACATATAAATAGGTTTCATGAATCATTAACAAAAAAACACTATGCAATCATGCTTTTCATGATACAAAATGCAAATTTCATAAATATAGAATTCATAGTTCAAAAGCCAATCATTAATATTGAAATATGCATGGAACTGTTCTTTTTGTAATAATACATGATTTGCATAACATCATACGCTTAATCCTTAATTTAAAAAAGCATAGAGTCATTCTTTTCATGATAAAAAGAATCAGTAGTTCAAAACTAGTAAGGAGCATCTAGATTATGTATCTCTTTTGCTTTGAATCTTCAAAGTTAAACAACAAGAATCACTTAAATCTATTCAAAGCTATTGAAATCCATTATCAACTTCAAAACTCAAAAGAACTAAGAACATGTTAGAATTAGGCAAAATGATCCAATTTGTGGCACTGTCAAGTATATGGCTTCATACTTGAACCAAGATGGACGAAAGGCAAGGTCGGCCAGGCAGCAATGCTCAAATGCCTAGCTTAGTTCAAATAGGATGAACTAAACTAGTCAAGATCAACTATGATTTAAATGACTCAATAGAGGTCCGTGGTAATTAGATTCCAGAGGTATCCAATAAGGACCAAGGTAATAGGTCGGCATGTTAACAAATGCTGGGGTGGTTCAACGCCTCCTCACTGGGGGTCAACTTGGATCCATAGCAAAGGGAGATAGGATTTGAAATGGGATCCCTAGGTTGGCTTAGATAGAAAGAGGGAGAAGAGAAGGAAAGAAGAGAGAGAAACAAAAGAGAGAAAAAGAGGGTTGTGCTTCTCCTAGAAGATAAAGGAGATGTTGGGATCACTCAGGGTTGTGCCAGAGGGTATGGTTGGTGGCCAGAGATGGTGGACAACTGGCAGCTATGATCGGTAGTGAGAAAATAAGAGGAAAAACAATCGAAAAAACATGGGACAAGGAGACTTTGTTTATTTTTGGCCATTACCTATTTACCAACGGCCATGGCTTCACTATGGATGCTTGTAGGAAGGTTGATGAGTTTGATCAGGAGTTCAATGTCAAAGGGCGGGGGTGTCAATGGCCAAAAATGGGAGAGAAAGGCCAAAAAAATAAGGGAAGCAAAATAGGAGCTCTCTTAATCAAATTCTAGCCAATTTGTCAGCGAAAACCAACCAAGGGATCCTATCACTGAGGAAAAGGAGAAGGAAAGGGAATCAGGGCTTCCCTTGGGCTCCAGCCCAATTTTTCGACAGCCAAATGCTGGAGATTAGCGAATTCGAAAAAGAGAAAAGAGGGAGAAAGAGAGGAGGGCTATTACCTAGTGGTGGATGGTCATAAAGGGGATGGTGTGGCTATTTATAGAGAAGGCCTATGGTTCTGACGGTCCTATATCTCTAATTTCTTTTTGGAGTCCCCGGCTATGAGAGGGAAAGCAGACTCCAATTGGGAGTTTGCTGCTGCCCATCATGTGCAAAGCACATGTGGGGGCTGCTATTTGGATGAAGCCCAAGTCAGGCCAATCAATTGGACTGGGCCTTCACATTTCCAATTGGTTAATATACATCTTACCATGCAATTGACAAATATCCAAGCTCAATCCTCCAAAACCGAAAGTGCTATAACCTTCTGAATGCTTATATTCAAATAAGGGTCTTTCAAACATACAGTTCTTTTCCAACTCCTATGGTGCAAAAATCATAAGAAATAATTGTAATGGGATGGAAAACAACACAGAAAATATAAGAGGGGATCAAACACAATTCATGACAAGTAAGAGCGATGATACTACATAGGACCAGAGTGCACCTTGATTGCTGGACTCCGGATGTTTGGATATAGTCAAAAACTGGTATTAGATCTTTTGACCTAGATTCAATGGTGCAGGTTGGGATCCTTTCTATCTCAATTTCCCCAGACAACATATTACCATCGTCTGCTTTAATATTTTCATCCATCATCACTTGAAACCATATCTGGAAAGTAAAATAGAACTAGTAAAATAAAGGAAAAGGAGGTTCTTCTGTAAAGATCAAAATCCTTCAAAAGAACAAAGCATGTTACAGTAAACGAAATATGCAAGTACCTCAGACTTCGCCCATAATGGAACATGGTCTGTGTGCATCTGCAACTCAACCTCAGATATATACAAGTGATGATTTTCTACTGCACTGAGTTTTACTTTCATATCTGTAGCACTGTCGGCAGGATAGATGCTAGTTACCTTCTTCGAGCCTTTCTGGAAAAGTTTGGTGTTTTCTCCATTTCCATGATCACCATATATATCAACAGTGTCACCCCGATCTCTCCTGCTTCGCTTGTGACAAAGATCCCATTTCTGAAGTGCCTCAACAACAAACTTTGCATCAGCTTCTGGCAACAATCCATGAGAAACAGTGCTTAACCCTGATAGATCAAAGCCAGAATCCTGTCCACTGGACTGATGCAGCACATACCGTATAATAGAGCCAGAGGGAGAGAAAACGAGCAAGTAATATTGTGTCCTTAATGAGCTGTTATCAGAATAAAGACCAGAACCCTTGCAGTTATGGAAAACTGAAGCAATAGCCCCAGAAAGGGGACTGACCCTGCCTGTGGCAGCTGCAGCAGCACCAGTGACAGCACCTTTCCATCCATTACTCCCATTCTTTATTCTGCTTGCAACTGATAATGTGACAGGGGGACCAGATGCAAAAGGGCTCCGCTGATTACGCTTTATTGAAGATGAGCCATGCGGCCAATGAACTGCTGCCTTAGTTGTTAAATCAGTTCCACAACTGATACTTGTAAAATTGCCCTCACTGAACTGAAGGTCTGTAGCCCCTTCAAAAGCAGATACTGCAAATAAATGACTAGTTCCTCTTAAAGAACTGATCATTATCCATTGGCTGTCATCACTAAAACTAATGTCCTGTATAACCTGATGTATGCAACACATGGAAATTCTAATTAGAAGTCAGCAGGTATATTTCAAGGAAAATACAAAACAAGTGGTATGCATATCTACCGCATTTGTGATGCCACGTTGCAACCTGTAAAGATGAATGTATGACCCATTTGCACCAGATCCAGATGAACTTCCACATAAAGAAGGCATTATGCGGAAAACATTAATGTTGTGACCATGAATAGAAGCTGTCACTAATAATGTCCCACTAGGATCAAAGCATAATGCAGAAATAGGACTTCTATGTGCTCTAAACTGAACCACAACTGACTTAGAAACAATATCTCGAACAATGACCTGCAGATGTTAAGAAAATTCAACCATCACAATGCAGAACATAACCATGTAGACTTAAGATGTCAGAAAACAATACATAATCATATCTGTTAGATAGGGAATCTTCAGTTCAAGGAAATAAGGTATACACCAAGTACTACATAATTTACAGTTCTTTTGCTGAACTTTGGGGAAGCAAGAAAAAGAAAAGAATGTCAAGTATCAAATAGAAATCAGAAGATTCAGAAACTTCAGCTTAAAATTGCATACCGTTCCAGCATTTTCTATGTCTGACAAATGCCCATTAATGGTATGATTAACTTTTGGGGCAGAGGTGCCATGTCTTATCGAACCATTGTTATCAGAAAGATGTTCCAAGCAGTACTTGGATAGCTTCTTATATCCCATATCTCCAAGTGTCACTATGCCAGCAGCAAGTTGCTTGCTTGATTCTCTTGCATAGTGTGCCACCAGACTTCCATTTGAAGATGTTGACATAACTTTAGTAGAACTCAAATGTTGCGGGCTGACATGGCCAGTTTTTGAAACTGCAACTGGACTTCCACTATAGGCCAACCACCTAGGACCCACAGCAAGAGGTCCATAGCCTATACCTCCAAAGCCAGGAAACCCAGAAACTATAGGATAAGTAAGAATGGTATATTCTCTCTCCAGAGTTGCAGCATCAAAACAATGTATCTGAAGCACAATTTCCTTTCTTAATGCTATATTTTAGAAAATGTTACTTTGTCTAAAAAGATAAGTCATATAAAATGTAATGTGTACCTGGGAGGCTTGTGAAACAGCAACAACTCGAGGACTGCATCTTACCAAGTAAATAGCAGTCCTGAACTTCAAGACATGCGCATAATCATGTATCTTTAATGAATAAAAGCGGACAAATGTTGGTAATGGATTCTCATTTCCCAGCTCCTGGCAACTACCAGCACTACCATCGCAAGAAGAAGCAAATCCATCAGCATTGTTTCCATTTCCAGAAAATGATCCATCTCCAGCAACAATCAGCAAGGGACGAACATCTGCAAATCTGTCCTCAGATCCCTTTGTTGAAATTGGCTTCTTTTGCATTTGCAGAAATGAAACAGGACCATCATGTCTGGATACTAGCTGTTTTACATCATCTGCCTGCTCAACATCCCAAACCTGAAAACCAGACCTATAGGCCAGCAACAGAACCTGCTGCAGGATGTTGCCCTCACATTCTAATTTGTCAAATCCAGCCCAGTGCACCTTTTAACCAAAATGAAAAAATTGTGAATAAAAATGTGGATAAACTAGTGTTGTACCCTTCAAATGTAAGGGACTAATTCAAAATATATGTAAAAGGAATTAGAAGAAAATGCTTCTAATAGTTTAGTAAACCTAAATTACAAAGCTAAGCAAGTATACAGAAATAAAATTTGTTCCCACATCAAAAAGAATGGAGACCATCACAAAATATGCCTTAAAAAGCTGAAAGAGTAAACTTCATCGATTATTTAAAAAATATTAAAAATTATTAGGGTCTGGTGCTGAACACTAATTCTACAAGTGAGATGTTCGTAATTTCTTCCCTCAAACTGCTCAATGCCAAGTATTAGTCATGAGAAATATGGAAATGGAACAACCATTACCAGGTTCATGCATCTCTCTGGTCGTTAGCTAATTCAACAGAGCTCCCAATAATATCAGTGCATGGTTTACATATAATAGATATATATGGCACCTAGATTTTTGCATCGCCAGTAACCAAGGTCTGCAATCTTGATACCATGTATGGTACCAGTATCTTAGTGGTTTGTTATCCTATACTGAAACAGCCATCTAATCTTTTTTTTTTTCTTTTTTTTCTTTTTTTTCTTTTTTTTTTTTTTTAAATCTTGGTACACCCTGAAACAAAATGGCACACCTTGGTATGGGGTGGTACAGAGCCTGTACCGATCTGAACTTGAATTTTGTATCAATTCCCACCTGGTATAGTATGGTATACCCCATATTGAGTGATACGGGGTGTTACAATAGACCATGCCGGTAGCTGATGCTTTCAACATCCTATGCACATATCATGATTCACTCATTTCGTGTAATCATAGCTCAGATGCATTAGTAGTTCATAGTTATATACAATGTTTCCAATACACAAAGCAGAACCTGACATTTATTACATTTTATAAGTATACATGGGTAATTATCTCAATAAGATGGACTGATTTATAAATTCTACGATCATGAGGGACTGATCTGTGAAAAAAACACTTATAAGATCCACGAACAAACACCAAGCTTAAATAAAACACAAGCAATGTTGCATGGACATGAATACAGAAATCGGACTTGGAAATAGGTCCAAGTGTCTGACTTGACGAAAGGGAAAAAAAGAAGTTACTGGGATATATAGAAAAACTAATTTAATTATTATATATTTATTTTTCAATATCATATAAAAATATTAGAATATATATTATCTGTTAAGATCTTTCACTGCAATACGTGTTTTTCAAACTTTCTACTATGTTAAGAGATAGAAGAGAAAGGATATTTTGCAAAGATAGTTCTATTTGTATCCTATACCAATCTCTTAAAAAAGAAAGATCACTTTCAACATTATTATGATAGCTTGAACTGATTACTGGAAGAATCAAATTATCCATCTATATGTAGAATCTAAAAAAAGAAACTAAGTATCCAAGTGTCAAACGTGTATCCAACTTGGAAATATATCTGACATGTATTCCTGATAATTATTTTAGAACTTTTTAATGCACAGTTCATAAGAATTTTTTTAACATTACCATGTTGCAGTTTGGTCTTGTAAAGTTTCTTGCCATTTATCTTTGATTCACTTGTTAATACTAAGGTAAATATTAATTGTACATACTACAAATTACTCTAGGACAAACTAGAACGATTGTTCATAAAGAAAATAAAAATGAATATAAGCAAGTGGGAGAAATTTCACTTGATGCTTTTGCAAGGTGGCTCACAACAAAATCATGAATGTTAGCTTTTGTTACAACTGATTGCTTTCTAGCATACGACCCTATTAAATCAACAAGACAACAAAGTAAAAGTTTATGGCTTCAATTATATGACCGTACATTTTCTCAACGAGTTTCAAACAATCTCCACAATTAATTTTGGAGGTTTCATCAATAAAAGCCCTGTTCACATTTTGCAATCGAACTTTTTGCAGCTCATGATTCTTAAAAGTTAAATTGTTTATTCACTGTGTTCATATATAAAATATGTATATGTCTATTAGACGTATCATGGCATTCTGCAGCCTAATTCGGCGCATGGAGAATAAATCATATTTAGAAGTACTTGCTTTACAGAATGTTCTCAGCGACCCGTATTCATTCAGAGCTATCTTGGATGCCCAATGACAAGCCAATAAATAGACATTCACGCTCAGACAATCTCTTGAAAATGTCTAATGAATTTTCAAAGAGTTCTCTGGGAGAATAACGGACATGACAAGAACCTGAATCTTGACTTTCCTGATTGTTTTAAATTTTGTGGGACGTCACCGATTATGATGTCTGCACTACAATCGGAGCTTTGATATGTATTTTCCTTCTACTCGCTAGAAAAAGGGATTCAATGAGGTCATATCCCTTTATCCAGCTCACACCAGAATTTAAGTCATCTAACCTTTTACAATATATGAAGCCCATAACTCCTTGGCTATCCAGTTATCTTGATTAGCGGTATCCAGTTGGCTTCGCTCTTAATTCAGCCAAAAACCAGGAACGTAACCATGCCCCTAGGTTAGTCTAATGTATATAACAATGATCAGCACAGTACTGAGTTTAATTTCATTCATTGAAGGAGCTCTTGTAATCAGTTCTTTCCTCTAAAGAAAAGATTAAGTTCTCGCAGAAGGTCTATCCATTATATCACCACATAATAATAGTAGTGGAGCCCGATGTTTCCGAGAGGCTGAATTCTTGTTCATTATGTGAAAACTCTCTGATCTGGTATAATTTGAGCTAAGGTAGTCATACTGTAGAACTAACACGAGAAGAGAATAAATTTCAGCGCCAACATAGATGAGCTCTGATTTATGGCATTTTGATATTGCACTAAATGGGCGAGTAAACACGAGGATGTTAGTTAGCGAGAAGGAACGTCTACGTGAAGTATACTTGCGTGAAATACTCGCGCTGCAGGAGACTCAAAAGGAATTCCAGTTTGGTGCATGCAGTTTGATTCTGGAGACTTAAACTAGTCAGGGCTCGAGATATCGAATATTGCGGGAGATACTGGATCGCGGAGTACTCTAACTCTGATTAGCCGGACACTAACGTGGATTTGGGGTGGATGCGGAACGTCGAGGGCCCGATGGGACCACCTCTGTATTAGATAAATCTATAGACAGCGTGAGGACAAGGAGATGGTATGACAGCTAATCTGGTGTGTCTTAGTCCGATCCAAATCCTCTCGTGAAATTGTTAGGTGAGATGATGCACAGCAATGTCCTCGAGAGTGTCGGTCTGGATAAGACACGCTCGTTCCTTACACCCTACACATAGCACATCATCCGCTCTCGAAATCTCGCTGGCAGAGTATGTTTCTCGCATCTCGATGAGAGGAAGGTTATAAGGGACATTCTAAACAAAAACTATAGCTTACTCTCTAAGAAGCCCTGGTGATGGGTCCTCCTGATTTATTTAAATAAAACTAAGGCTGAAATTTCTCCGACCCTATAGCCAAAATTGTGTCAAAGATCGAAATCTCCAAATCATTCCTCTCAAGTGTCATCAAAGTTCATCTCTGACCGCCTAAGAAATCTCTACTTCGTTCTCGTAATTCTAGTTCACAAAAATACGCTCTAGAATAGCGCTACCTCAATCGCCAAAGAATTCTTTTCTATCCAAATCTGAGGCAAGTTTTCCTGGAAACACAACACCAATTGAATAAGTGCTCAAATTTATTACCAAGAATCTCATGGAGCTTAGAGGAATCTAAGCCTCCTGTATATTGGGATTTTGCTGCGTCATACTTGAAGAAAGAATCGATCGTAAACGCACAAAACATAAGGTAAAGATACTAAAGAGACCAGGACCCTCCCACCTTTACAGCCCGTTCATATCCATCTGATAGATCGACGAGGTGTCACTCTCGTAAAGAATAGGATGACGGAAACGAAAAGATATAATAAAAGAACAGAGACGGATATTTGACCTGTATGGCTGCCGAGTTCTTATTTTTAAATGGTGAAAAAGGCTGCGTCTAGCTCGAATGCCGGGGCACTAACAAGTGAAAGAAAGATCGGGACTGACTCACAAATTGGTTTGGCTCACCCTGTAGGACGATGTGTTTGTCGCCGTTTACGTCCTCTGTCTGCTCTGCGTTCCCGCTCGCTCCATCTAGCTTATCCGTTATGTATATCTTCATATCCGAACAGTGAGCTTTCTACTCTACTCCCAGGCTATAGAGTTTGGGTATAGTCCGATAGGCAGCGTGTTCAAAAATGAATGCTATCTGAATTATGTATGTAATTGATCAAGTGAACATAGTAAGATGACTTGTAGAATGACTTCTAAGTTGCGAAGTATAGTACATTGATGTGTGATTAAGAAAAAAAAGGTTATAGAAACAGACTTTTTCTGCAATCCTTGACTGATGCATATGGGGGTCAAAATATGTCAATCAATATAGATAATTAATATCCATAATATTTATTGATCATATTTTTTATATCATATACGTTCCTAAAATTCATTTCGGAAATTAATTAGGGAATCGTTATTTACCAGTGAAACAATAGTCTCTCGGGTGCACCGCTGAGCATATTGTATTCTATGTGCCAACCCATAGAAGTGTTTACTTAAAGGCGATACGAGCTTGCGTTGAGCGTTGGGTGGAACCGATCAGTGTGGGATCATTTTTTGTTCCAAAAGAAAGTCTAGTGGTGTGGAGAGATTAATGTGTAGAGAAAAAAGACGCTAGTCTGATTGGAGCACTAATCAGATGTAATGCCAGAGAGTATGAGTATAAGTAGGTAGAGTGTCAGGACGAGAAAATGAGTATAAGAACCGTAGTGAAGACGGGACGCTCATACGGTTTGAATATATTACGCTCGCGGCATCTCGGCACAGAATAGAGCGTACCAAGTGTGTCTTGGCGCAAGGTTGGCAACGCTATGAAATGCCAAAACTTACGACGCGGTCTGTGTAGATACTGTGGGAAGTAATTTTCTCTTCACTTTAATATCTTTGGACATCTCTTATGATTATTGTTTAATTAAAAATGAGAGTAATGTTTATAATCTCATTGTTGATTAAATAGTATTAAATTAAAAAAATATGTGACTCGTTTATTTTGTGGTACTTAGTTTTTTTGGGGTTTCTTTCTGCATCCAATTGGAGGCTTGACCTAAGGAAAATCTGACTAATAGTGCTCTATATTTCAGTGCTTGGTGCTCCTTATTTGCTTAGCCTACCCAGAGTCTTTAACCTACCAATCCTACCAGAAAAAAAAAAAAAAAAAAAAAAGTGTTATTTTGAAATGGTGTTTTTTAAAACCATTTGCAATGATATTTTTATGAAAATCTATAACTGTTCGGCTACTTTTTCTTTCTATTTATTTTTCTTCTCGACTTCCATCTTGCTCCACCATTTCAACTGTTGGTAATGGAGCAAGAGTTGCTGCACATGGGTTTCTCACGGTTTGAAACTTCAACTTACTTCTATGTGCCGAGTTGGATTACTAATTCCTTTCTGTGTTTCTAGCACCTTACCTCTCTTGAAAGATTATTATAATCTCCTGATCCCGCCCATCTATCTACCCAGTTAGCAAACATTGCGTGTAATTTTCGTACTTTCTTCGTATTCTGTGCTTAGCACTCTGAGCTATGTCGTTACCTGTGTGCTTCTTACGACCATTGATATTGAACTCACCTCTTATCAATGACCAATCCGCCAACCATATCGACCGCAAGTCCGCTCACTCTTCCATAATCTCATTTCAGTCACTTGAGCTGCAGCTCACATCTTGATACTGTACGCCCTCTGCTTTCCTTACTATCTCTCATTCGAGCTCAAAAGATGCCGTCATGCCCAACCCACCCGCAAGCCTTCTTTTCAGTTGACACCCCTTCCCAGTGGATGTTCTCCACATCCAACTGAACCTCCGATATCCCGTTATTTTTGTCGGTACCTTGCAGACTAATCGATCGTTTTACATCTGCTTGTCCGTCCAACACCGCACCCCTCCATTCTCTATATAGTCCAGTGAGAGATTTTATGTTATCATACTTAATATATTTATTTGAAAGTTTATAATTATATTTGTGGTTTCTTTTATTTGAAGTTTAGATATATGAACTATGTGGGCCGAGTATATTCTAACTTCATCGTTTGTCAAAAATTGACTTGTTCTCTCAATGCTATATTTCATATGTTATAGCACAAACTTCTCTTTTTTTTGAAGAATATGACTTGGTGATTTAGTGAGTCGACATTTAGATTCTCTTTGCCCTTAGTGACGATCTTAGTATGTTGTAGAAGCTGCATCATTTGTAGTTTGGCTCGGTCCAGAGCTAAGGATTAGCGTGTCAAGGATCTTTTCTTTCTCACTTTAAATATTTATGGTCCTAAAACGTGATGATCTGTCAGATAGTGGATTTAGGATTCATTGTATGGTTTATTAGATAGAGTTAATTTTAATTGTTATGTAAATACCTGTCTGAATGTCTTGGTCTGTATAAAAAGTTCTTATCAAGAGATGGATAACGCGGTAAAAAAACAAACGTAGTAACCAAATCCTATCCAACCATTAATGTGTTTTCTAATATCTCTCAATCTCTATGATAACAGAGTGAGCCTATTTTTGTTGTAATATTCTCTACATGCCAGAGAATTCTTATTACCTAGCATTATGCTCTTTATTCTATAGTGGAATTATATAGATGGCATGAGTTACTCTCAATGGACTCCACCAGAAAATACCTCGAACTTACTGCAATCTATTATATTCAGAGAATCGTAAAGATAAATCAGGATACCTGTCTATAGGATATAGATAACCAAATACTCTTCTTTTGAAGCTATCTATTTATATGTTCCTCCTACTGAATATTTATTACCTTTTCATGTGGTATACACATCAATTGCTATCACATATAACTTCTTAGTATATCATTCTAATTTAATGGGTTCCTTCTGTATAATTGACTAATGTTACCTCACTAACTCTACTATCCCTTATTAAAAGAGGGAACTTATTGAGTTTCGACTACAGTAAGTAAACCAAGTCTATTCAACATACTCAAATATATACTGGGAACTTGTATTTTCAAAGTTCTCATAACTGTCTCTCCGAAAGTATGTGAATTGCATGTGTGTTGTATTAAGGCTCCATTCAGAGGTGCTTTCGCATCATTCCATGTAGTGTTACATTTGATTCTAAAAGACCATGAGTCTTTTTCAAATACATTTCCGCTTCCTATCTAATTTTTACCTCATTCCCCACTAAAAGGACCGAGACATCCAAAAATGAAATTGTTAGGCATCGAACGTAGCTCAGTACTTTCTTGAAATTAGTTGTGATTCACTTTCTCATACGATTACGCTTTGGACATTGTGGGTCATGTGTGACTAGTTGTATAAAGAAGCTTGAAAATGTGAGTAATAGTCTCATTATAAGTTAGCATAATTAGCCATAGACTTTAAATTTTGGTTTTAGGAACACAATTGGATACTCATCAATTACCATTAAATGGATTTGAAGCCAATTACAGATCATACTACTCTCCTTTTTCTACTTCACAGATAGAAATAGATTATTCAGTGATAAATTGGGTCAGATGTGTATCTCTCGTTCAGTCTCGCGCTCTACTGATGTAATAACTTGTATTTCAGTAATATTTTCATAGATAATTAAAGTTAGTACCAGAAATGATACATAGTAACGCTTTAATAGAATTGTTTCTGAATGTCGCTCCATTTTTTTGTTTTAGGTTGATACTCCAAAATTTAATGCTACCTGTGATAATGGCAAAAGTAATCACTAGAAGATAATCGACTCGAGAAATGATCTAGATATCTGAAAGATTATAATATCTTTACTCAAGAGATCCACTTGACTTAGTATGCTTGCTACTCAAACTAAGTCCTAGTGCCTTTTGGGTTAAGATCCACCAGAAGGTATAGTATCCTTACTCTGTGATGTAATGTTACATACTTCATAAGATAATAATGAGTTAGGTGTTTTGCTTGAGATGGTAGAAAGAATGTGCAGGAGTTCCGTTTCATATGTAGCTTGTTAGACATGATAGAGTTGCATATAAGACGATGTTTTATTATTTAAATTCAGTTAATTTTCAGATACAAGACCATAATAGACTTGTTCAGATACTAGAATTACTTTTTGTATTTTTCACCTAGTTTAGGTCTATATGTGTGTCTTTAGAACATGGCTATGTGTGCGCCACTCTCGTAGCTTTCACTTTCTGTCAAGCTCATCTTAATTTATTCGATTAGTAGATAAGTCAATGGGCTCAAAAATAAGCAAAAGATTGACGATTGAATCATGAAAACGTGTGCATCATAAAGTCGCCTCTCGTCGAATGACAAGAGACTCCTGATATAGGAATGGTTTGCCTGCGTGATGCCGTGTCTTCTACCAATTTATGTCGAATAATCCTCTGATTAACAAGATTTGTGCATATAGAAGCTGACCATAAGGTTCCTATATTTTTGACGTGATAATTCACGTAATAGTAGACATACTCGGAAGTAAGAGAAACTCAATGAAATCCATATTAAGAAGTGTCAAATTATTATGTATGTATAGATCAAGAAATAGTCTAATATTGTGCAATGTGCATTCCAAAAATGAAGCGTGTAGAATACTTAGTTCCTGGATTGACGTAGTGCTAATACTCGAATCAAAAAGGTCAAATGTGAAAGTACTTTTTCTAAAATTTTCAAAATAAGTTTAGTAATAGTCCTTTGAGCTCGTTTGATTATTCGAATAAGGATAGATCATCACATCTTGATGACCATACAATAAGAAATCATAATTATCTGTGCAAATGATTTGTCCAAGGAATTCTCCATGGTGACTGAAAGGAGCGTGGTGAAAGCATCCTCTTATTCTAGGAATTCTTAAGTGTTGGGATATTGAATGATGCTCTCTAGTAGAGAGAGCCTGTTTGAAACCTTGGACTGAGCGATTTAATACACTTTCTGTGCGAAGTAGGTCCACTGAAGATCCATTATCATTTTTGTCTTTCTCTATATCTCCATTAAATATGTGTGCGAGTTTTTCTTCTAATCCAATGCTTAATATTGTATGATGTTGATCTGTGATTAACAATCCACTATTGATTATTTCTTAATACGGTTGTGAGCATCGATTGTTGATTAGATTATATTCTCATAGGTTCTAAAGATGGTATCTAAATCTACAACATTTTAAAGTAGCTAGTAGAAGATAAGTGTTAATAGTTGTGTAATCACTCCATATCTAAAAAATTTAGGCAGACGTCATGACTCTCGACCAGTAGGGATCCTTCCACGGCAGTGGATAGGTGATTGGATTTCTTGTATAGAACGGATTGGTTTTGGAGTTTATGGATATCTCTCCGCCGTTATCTCTGTGATTTAGGTAGATGATAGTCTTGGTAGGTCTTAGTTGGATGTAACATAGACAACTAGCGGAGCTAAGATGTAGAATTGAAAGGGAATGCTCGATGAAGGTTAGTTATGCAGGGGCCAATGTATGTGAGCGATAATAAGTGATAGACAGCACCTGTTAGTATCTTATTGACGGGAGATGAATCCTCACCTCTCCTCACTAATTTTGTTTTTCGTAACTTAGAACTTGTGAGTCAGTATGATGGTTGTTGCAGTGGAGTTCGTTTGGTTCGCTGTGTTCTGGTCGTGTGACACTTGAGATATGACTTAGTGCGATCTCTCTCTGTGTCTCATGGGATCATCCTTCGAATGAGCGTGTTAGATTTATTTGTTGTATCTGATCATCGTCTCTCTTATTCGTGATGCACTTAATTATCTAATATTAGATCCTGAAGAACTGTTTTGATCTATTTTCTGTGATTGTGGTCTGATATAGCATAGTTGTCTTATGTTAATGATAATTAGCTTCAATCACGATTGGCATCTCACAGATAGTGTGATGGTCAACATGTCTCGATATGGTGACCTTCTCAGTATAATAGAGAAAAGAATAAGTAAGAGTGGAGCGTTCTTATATCTATTTGTGATATTGCAAATTGAAGTATGATCTTAGTTCAGAATTGCTCCTCAGATTGTCTCAGGATTTCACACTTGCTTGTTTAAGGATTGAGTCGACCCAAATATTTAGTGGTATATAGTGTTCGGTGTAAAGAGTCCTGACAGTCATATATGAGAAGAGATTTTCACAGAGTGTAAAGTTGAGACTATTTTTATAGTCACGATTAACCGATGTGTGAGACAATTCTCTTATATAACAATATCATAACTAAGTAAGAGTGAAATGTTTTGTGTGGAAAACGAGTTCAAACCCATTGGTTTCCCTTTATATTTATGTGGTCCAGCTATACTAGAGAAAAGATAGTATGTGATCGTTCAAAAATCACATATCTAGCTTCACTAGAGGATTTATGCGACTCTCAAACTTCTGTGGTATGCTCATGACAATCACAAACTATCACTGTTTTACGGTAGTCAACTGGTGGATTTTGGATAGCAATTTAGAATAGATATTGTTAGTGTTTCATGAGATTTTCTTTTCAACAAAAGAAGATTCTTCAGATATGGTGCTCATTGTCTGTCGTGATTTTCGCAAACATTCTAGTAACATGGGTTTTAGTCATAAGTTTCCCTGATGTCTCACGCATACTCGTACAGGGATGCGAGACCTATCGTTTGTATGAATAAGTATTAAATACTCTAGATATATAGGCGATATGCGATGTGCAAAGTTATACGGACAATGAAGATTACTCAATTTATTAAGGATAATATATGCTAAAAATATATGACGCATGAGAGAAGTTGGATGATCACTATCGCATAGTATGAGTGATATTTTGTGTTTTTCAGGTCTTCTGAGAACATGATTGATATACATGCAATGGAATTGTGGTCATATGTCTAAAATTTGATTTGTAAGTGATATGATTCAATTTAATAGTACTAGTCGAATTAAAGTGCTATAGACTGAGCATTTACTGGTGTAAACCTGATGGGTGTCTTTTCTCTTTGACTATCTAATGAAACCATTTTGTTTGCTCTTACTGACTCTGATGTTCCAGACAATATTGGTAGCTTTCATGCTCATAATCTATGTAAACAGCGTCCATTCTTATAATTGGATATACTAGAACTCTAAGAACCAGAGGTTGTCCATAGTCAGACAAGTTGGGTTGTTGCCATAATAATTTTTAATCAAATAGACTATATGTAGACGTGGGTCAGATTTTTATTTCTGGGTTTCGATAGCTTGCGGCCTAATTGTGCTGAATATATGTACTTATGGATATGGTGGTTTGGTCAATAGTGTGATCTACGTGTGGATTAAACTAGAGAGATACAAGATTGAGAGCCTCGAACCCTTTGGGCACACTTGTATGATGCTTCCCTGACAGCATATGTTTTCACAACACCTATTTGTATGGGTAGTATTGCTGACTTGAGGCGAGGATTTGTTCGCTGGCACATTAACTCTTAAAACATAGGGGTATATATTATGAGAGGGCATGATCATTAGGCAAACTCGTTTTGGTGTGTGCCCAAGTGGAGGTGCCTAGGATCGCCTCAATTTGAGACATTTAGGGACTTTTTCCACAGTATGCTCTCCTTTTTATGGTTTTTACCCAATTCCAGTATAATGTCTACCTAAACTACATTTAAAATCACAACGTCAATTTGATGCCCCCCAGCCCCTGTTTAAGCTTTATTGGTCAGGGATCCTCATAATAATTTTTAGTTATGATTATAATGTGTGAAGATTACTCAAATTGCTGATAGCCATCACTAATATTTAGAAGTTATAGCATCAGATATTCATCAAAAAGAAAGGTTAACGTGGAGTGTCAACCTGCCTAATGGAGGGACAAGAAGTGATGATGATTGATTCAGTCGATGATCAGCTCAGTTAGAAGATAGCAAATACGCACTGCCACTAAACGAAGGCCTCCAGATGTGTGGGAAATAGATATTATAGTCCTCTATACGTATGAACTTTAATAAAATGTACACCAATTATCCTCCCAAGGCTGTGTCGCATAAGCTTGGAGCTACTCTATTGTTCTATCTTACCTCCATCCTCATAGTTTTCAGCTCTAAAATGTCGTCCCAAAAGACTATTCTGCCCTCTCCTCTCACGGCTCTAGTAAGAGATATTTTTAGTGGAGTCTTTGGTGTATGATTGCGGTTGCGCACTCGTGTAGCCCACAGAAAAATAAGGCTGAGTTTGATGAACTGTTCTGAGAGGCAGTTGCCGAAGTTTTATCCAATTCATAATATAGCTGCAAAAAACGGTAATTAGATGTCCATGAATGTAACTGTGATATTCTGAACAAGTATTCTTCAAAACAGAGTTTGTTGAAGATCCCCATGAATCAGTTGTGCTTGCGAGAGATCCTTATTGCATTTAGCAAGAGGCAGCCCGAATGAATAGTCGAGAGAAGAGAGAGCGTGTGATCTGATTCAGATCCAGTCATATAAGGTGCGAATGATCTTATGAGGTTAAATAGGAAGCAAAAATTATTGTGGCATTTGTAAAAGGGAAAAGCCGGGTCATGAATCTTACTTTGCTCCAATTTGTCCTAGACTAAGAGTAATCCTGTCTCCACATATCCAATCCATGCCTATATAAAGCACGTCATCTAGTGAAGAAGTAATAGGGTTAAAGGCATCATGTGAACGCCTGTATGTAATTCTCTAAGATAAATTAAAATTGATTATTTAATTTATAAATCTTAATCTATTTATTACTATTTTTAGTAAAAATTAAATAATAAAAAAATCTAAAATATTTTAGAAATGCTTGTATTCGAAAAAGTTATGTGTAGTAATTATATGTAATTTTCTGATAGAATATATCTCGATTATTTGATATCTTGATATGCTCAGATGATCTTATCTGTAATACCTGATAATTATTTTCCGTGAATTAATAAATAATCTTTTAGAGTATTTATTATTTACATCTTTTAGTACTGATCATATGTTACTCAGAGCCAAGGTTTCTAAAAGAGTTAGATCATCGATTATTAATACATGAGATGTGTATTTTGTTCTAATATTTTAGTAATCAAAATAGAGCTAATTTTATTGTGAGCCTATTACAGATCGAATGTCGATATTCAGATTAAGAGATCATAATCAATAAAATTAAATAGATTTAAGAATAGCATGATATTACTCGTTAAGAGAGCTAGAACATATTAATGGCTGGCATTATTGAGTCATATTCGTCTTAAATTATATATTTTTAAGTTATATTTTACAATAGTGTTTCTATTTATTTAATGAAATAGCTTATCTACTACTCGCAGGTTGTTTTTTTATTTGTTATATGTCTAAATGACTGCCACGTACTAACTACATTCTAAATATGTTGTATCGATGTCATGGTTATCTTTTATCGTAATTGTTTATTGAATGAGATCTATACTCTCAGTTAGAGTTATAGATTATTTATGATATCTAAAATTTTATGGAGTATATCAGATTGGCAGGATACAGCTAGATATATGTCTTATTACTATCTTTCTTGAGAGATAGTGCCTAGAGACATATTTCATCTTCTATTCGATGAGGCGACCATCACGTTAAAGGATGTCAGTGTGCTCACCGGACTACCAATTGATGGTGATGCAGTTACAGGAGTTGATCCTATGTTTACCATTCTAGAGTGGCAGGCTACATGCTTTTGGTTATTAAAGTTTGAGTCTGAGGTCTAGTTCTTCGATCATTTATGACTGAGAATGGAGTATTTGGATGATCACTATCGATATTTTTATATTGGAGATGATGCACTAGAGGAGATGGTGTAATAATATGTCAAAGATTAGATACTACAATTGCTAGGAGGTGCTCTTTTACTTGATACTTCATGTAATAAGATGAAGTTGATATTTTTATCACTGTTAGAGGATTTAGATTTTGCTTATAGACTTAGTTGGAGCAGTGTAGTACTAGCTTGTCTGTACAAGGCTATGTATCATGGTTCTTATTATGACCAGTAAGAGATTGATGGTTATCTTATATTATTGTAGGTATATGACATAGAATTTTAATTTTCTACATTCTATTATAGCTCTGATTGGAGATATCATGTATAATTATCTTGAAATTGGCAGATTTAGGCATAGAAAAAGATCCAGACTATCAGCCCATTATGGAGACAGTTGCTTAACATGCCACTAGAGTATCAAGATCCCGATGTTCCATTCAGACTGGATGCACTTTGGAGATATAGGTATAAAATTATTGGTTCCATTACTTAATAATTAGAAATATTTTTATTCTGATGAAATTCAATTAATATAAATACACTGTTAAGTAGATGGAACATTTCATTCAATGTTCATCACGTATCGACGAAAGTGGCATGGATTTATAGATACCAGTTAGATACATTGGCTGATACACATAGACGAATAATTTTGATTTTTGTATAAATATCATTTTATTGTATTCATAATCTATTAAAAAATGAGCTTACTAATCCGACTTTACTTTTAACTCTATCAATTTTTGTGGAAGCCATATATAGATGAGATATTATCCATATTACCATAGATTTGCATGGATGGACATGATATATGGGCTGTTAGGATGTCACTTACTTATTTTGATGTAGTGGAGTGGCACCTTTCAGATCATATACTATAGTAGTTTGGCCAGATTCAGGGCATCATAGAACAGTTTGATACTAGCCAGCGATTTCATCATATTGATCGACGAGGGAGAGCTTATATTAACTAGCGTATCGGGTATGTAGAGTATGTCATTATTTGGAATGTACTGCGAGATCATATAGTTCATAGTGTTGATATATTGGGAGGCCATGCATATGCCGAGGACTACATGGCTTGTTTTCTTAGCATTACAGTACGGATCATTGGATAGCTTCGGTATACAGTTCTAGGATATGATGAGAGTTCTACTGTGTGTATGTTGGTAAGACTACGAAAATTCTGCATTATATATTCTATTTAATGGCATATTGAATGATATATCTGTTATATATTCTATAATATATTGCTAATTTTGTTTTTATTATGTAGATTGATCATTTGTCAGATCTTATATTGGACACTTGTCATGCTCTATTGGTGATCGATGAGGATGAGTGGATCTAGATATTGTAGAAGATGGAGAGATCATGTTCAGAAATATTAAGCGCGATTGGTTATGATCCTGATAGCTGTGCGTCTTGGCCTGGAGCATTTGATATGCCAAACATGAGATATACACAATCACCACATATTCTACATATGCCATCATCATATATTCCATAGATGTTATTGCCGCATGCTGCACATATGCTATCCCCTTCTGATCTATAAATATTAGGACCTTCATCTTCCTACGTACCCCAGATGACAGCACCGAATTCTAGCTAGCATTAATATGATCTTTTTGTTACAGACCCATACTTGAATCTAGATGAGAGGGTCACTCAGCTCTTAAATCCTCTGATAGCACCTGTTATTTCTTATATGCATGATCAAAAGACATCTACTGATATAGAGGAGGGGCTATCATAGGTGACAGTAGCAGGAGCAATTGTTGATGACCTTCCTGAGAAGGTCCAAGCGACAATGAGTACCACGACGTCCTTGTGGAATAGTATTTTTTGGACTTATAGTACTATATGATTCATTTTTGTAGACTTGATATTTTTATTTTATCTTATATTATTAATTATTATTTCGACTAGAGATTACTTTAGATATTTTGTTTGTTTAATGATGTTATAGTTTGTGGATATGGATACAAGTCTTTAGATGTGTTATACATATTTTATATTATAAATCTCCAGAATAAAAAATAATATTAATAAATAAATAAAAATGAAAAGATATAATATGAATCAAAGGTCCGTTCACAACATATGGACAAATATAAATGACGTAATTACATAAACACTTTCTAAACTTTTTAAATAAGAGTTATTTCCATTATCATTCCAGAATCCAATTCCTCTCAACCAAATATGTCCTGCAATAGTTGTAATTGAAAGGGGTCCATACATGTACTACCCAATACGCCCAATGGATCCCATTCAATCATGATCATTGGATGACCATGATTTGAAGATAGGCCATCTCCCATCTTAGTTGGATTGGGCCTTATTATCCTGGTCCTAGAATGATTGCTTGGATTATTGAATTGCTTTTCCGGAAGGAAAGCGACCCTCATCTTCCATCGTTGTCCAACTATTTTTTAAAAGATTCTTTTGGCGCCACCTAAAGTTAATGTTGTTAATCGCTAAAAGTCTGAAGCATGTGCTCTTTAGGATCCATTGGAAATTAAAAAGTATACAAATATATAAAAAAGCTATAAGTTCAATGGGGAGGGAGCTCATTTCTTTAAGCTTTGAGCTTTCATCATTATCTTGTCCAGGCAGTTTGAACCATATTGTTGATGCAAACATCAATATGGTCTACACACCAAAATGAGATTTTGGGATACTCGAGCAACTTTTCTCCGACCACACCCATGAAGTATTGTTTGCTTTGACCTTGGAGGCCAGACGAACCACTGCTTTGCCAAGGCCTCATGGCTTTATTCCTTTGGGTGCCCTCAGAACGATCCCCAAAAGGCATCTCATGAGAGGGAAGAGGCCTTCTATCCTTATAAAAGTAAGTACCCCTTGACTCACTTCTAATGTGGGACTAAAGGCCCCCCATATCCCCACAACAGTAGCCCCCCCAGTCAAGGGATATGAGCCATCGTTGCCGAGGAATGGTTGGCCCTATGGTGGACGTCACTGTTGATGCAAACATCAACATAGTTCGCACACCAAAGTGTGGTCTTGAGATACTCAAACAACTCTCCTCCAACTACACTCATGAGGTATTATCTGCTTTGGTCTCAAAAGTTGGATGAACCACCACTTTGCCAAGGCCTCACGGCTTTGCCTCTTTAGGTGCTGTTGGGGATAAATCCCATGATGTGTGCTAATTTATAGCTACGGCAAGTGTACTAGTCGATCAAGTAATAAAGTGAATGAGTAGAGTATCATTCCTAGAAGATTGGAAAATAAGTACTGAAAAGCTCTTTCCTATGCTTTATTTAGAAGACCGATTTATGAGAATAAAAAATTAAAGAATAAAATAAAGAAATAATTAAAAAATTTAAAAAAATAGAGAGAGTGTAATTATTAGAGCTTTAAACTCAAGAGCAATGTGTTACTAAGGCAATCGGTTCACCAACTCAGTCAACATAATATTCAGATTATTAGATTAATTTTATTTCATATGACGGTGGAGTCTTCTAATTTATTCACTATCTTTTGATCCAGGTATAGCAAAACTATCAATATTTATTAATTACTCTTTGGTCCAGGTGTAATTTAAATAAATATTAATGCATTAAGTTTTGTGAAACCCTCTAATTAAAATACGCTGCGTCCAAAGCGTACTAAAATTTCTGCATGCATATGAATTCTAATTTGATTCATAATATAAGGTATATAATCAAGAAGCAATAACATAGATGTACTTGATCCGTAACATCTATATTCATCAGATCAATTAGAAGATGGCCAGTAATCTAAAAGTATTAAGATCAGATTTATATACTCCTCATAAATAAAATTTAAAATTAAAAATAAATCACACTGAATATTGCATCAAAAGAATGGCTACACCTTAGCCTTAGTAAAAAAAAATTTAGTTCATGATAACAAGTTCAAAAATAGTAAATAAAATAAAAAGTATAAAAAAAATTAGACTATTTGATTGCTAAAATTGATTGTTTGTTGCTCTTGGTGTGGAGAACTTGGTGAAGAAGAAGAGGCTCCTTGATTAATGTTTTGATTGTCGAAGAAAAACCCTTTTCTTTTCACTTTTGACTCTCTCCCTTTTTCTCTCTTTCTCTCTGACTTCTCCTCTTTCTTTCGTTTTCTCTTCTGACTTCCCCTTTTTCTCTCTGACTTCTCTTTTTTTTCTTTTTTTTTACGGCAACAACAAGTTTTATAGCCTAAGAAATCGATTCTTCCCCAAAATCCTTTAGAAATTAGGTTTAAGACTCCCAAAATAACTCAAATTAGGATCTGAATAATTCTGACCATTGGATGTTGATCAAATGATCCAAAAATTACTTAAAAATCCTTTAAAATATCCTAGATCAAGTTAGAATTTATGTCAGCCATCGGATGAAGCGTTAGATTGAATTTGGGCCGTTCGATCGCACACAAAGAAGGCTTCTGATCTTTAGTTTAACATCAGGATGAATCTCAATCGTTGGATCTCGATCGAGAGCTGTGGATGCCGTTCGTCAGCATATTCTTTTCGACCGTCCGATCAAATCTTAGTGAAAGGCACCCATCGGATCCAATAAAATTCTCAAATTACTCTCTGTAGACCATGCACGAGCCCGGTGTTGCATGGACCATCGCATTCTTCAGCCAATCGGAGTACGCTTCTTCATGTGAAATTTCTGAAATGTCCTCAAGTCGGTCCATCGTGCGTCGTAAAAATTACTGACGTCAGCCTACCATCAGCACTGCATGAGCAGGTTGGTCTGCTGATGCAGTCGAACCGGACGGTCTGCTGAGCCAATTTTCTGAATCGATTTGAATCGGACTGATTTTTTTTTTTTGAAATTCAATTTCGGACTCGTTTGAAATCCGTTTTGCTTGAAATTTATTTCATCTGAACCAAAAAAATAAGATCTACATATTGGTTGCCTTTTTTCCTACATAAGATTAATAAAAGTATTAATTTTTAAAAAAATAGATTAATTTATTTTATAATTTAATACTTTTATTAGTATATTTTTATCACTTATCACACCCCCCCAACTTAGTCATTGCTAGTCCCTTAGCAATGTTTTATTTAATACCATGTTTCAATAAGATTATCCATCACAAAGATAAAATCTAGGACTAAAGATCAAAAAGTTTAGAAAATACTGCTAATTAAGCATTGAGCTTCAGAAGTAAATTTCTCAGTCAGTATAATTAAAAATTTTCTTAGAGTACATCAAAGATCTATAGCACTTATATTCGTGATGGTTAACTTTAGCATTTCAATATTAAATTAAAAGAATAAAAGTATCCTCTCTTATCACTTATTTTGGTCAATTTTCTATACATTCTCAATTTTATACTCATAAATTAAGGTAGTTTTCACACTGCCTTCCTTTTTTTTTTGCTATGCTGAGCATCCTGGCCTTTTCTTCACTATTTTACGTGAATTTCTACACTTGACCTAGGTGTAGAGACCCAGTTACTAGACTTTGGGCAATCCACATATACTCTATCTTTTGCACTTTATTTTTAGGCAGGTAGTTCTTTCCTTAAATTTAAATTTTTTTGATTAGAATGTATATTAATTATCAATTTTCAGTGATAATTGAATCCTCAGTTGACTTTATAATCAATACCTACTTTGCCTTGTTAGTGTGCATGTGAAATTAGAAGTGTTAATAGTCTTTTAATGACCTAAGTAGGCTGCTAAAAGTTGACCAACTAATCTACTTCTTTAACTCATTACATTCATTAGCAAATAATTTTATCTTTTATCACTTATCCAGTCTATCTTGCTCAAGATTTTCTTCTTGACACATGATTTATTATTATTATTATTATTTTTTATCCCCTAACTTATTCTATATTGTCTTAAAGGAGAAAAAAAATAAAGGATGCAATAAAGGATAGGAAGGAATACACCTGATTTGGTTCAGTCTGATTCTTTGGAGCTTTAAAATTTTGCTTGAGCTCTCATTGATTTTTCTTTGCAAAATTAAAAATACACACCAAAGCAGTAAAAGAGCAATAATAAATTACTGAAAAATAAAAGAAAAGAAACATGATCAAAACTAAAAAGAAAAAAAATAATCTATCTAGCAGTTCTGATTTATAGTCTTCAGCTTGACTTTCTTTGATTTCTAAAGTGGATCAATCTAGTGCCACTTCAATTGGAATACTTTCATGTTTGGTTGAGTCCTCTTTCAATTTGATATTGCTAACTTTTATAGTCTCAAACATATTTTCTACAGAATTCTTATATACTGAATTATCAATAATATCAATTAGAAAACAAGTTTGATTATCATCAGGATGTTTAGTATCTTTGAAAACATTATAAGTAACTTGTTCGTCTTGGACTCTAAGTATTAATTTTTCTTATTGAACATCTATTAAAGCTCTTCCAATAGCTAAAAAGGGTCTTCCTAAAATAAGGAGTACATCATAATCTTCTTTCATATCAAGAACAATAAAATCAATAAGAAAAATAAACTTGTTTACCTTTACCAAGACATCCTCTACTATACCTCTTGGATATTTGATGGATCTGTCGGCTAATTGAAAAGTAATAGTGGTAGGCTTTGGTTCTCCTAGACCCAGCTTCTTGAAAATAGAAAAAGGTATGAGATTAATGCTTGCTCCTAAATTACATAAAACTTTATCAAAACTACAATCACCAATAATGCAGGGGATAGTAAAACTCCCTGGATCTTTTAGCTTCTGTGGTAATTTATTTTGAAGTATTGCTGAGCATTCTTTATTCAAATTTATTCTCTTATGCTCCTTTAGCTTTTTCTTATTTGTTAGGATTTCTTTGAGAAACTTGGCATACCTGGGCATTTGAGTGATAGCATCTACAAAAGGAATATTAATATATAAATTTTTTAGAATTTTGAAAAAGTTAGTAAATTTCTTATCTGGATGCTATATTTATCTCTTTGGAAATGGTAGCGGCGGCATGTAGGGCTTCACATTTGGATCGACAAATCGTATACCTGGAGACCATCCATCTGCTGGTTGTTTTGGTGACTGACGAATTTTAGTTGATGGTTCCTTATTTATAGTTGGCTCTTCAGTCTCTTTCTTCTGATGTGGCTCCTCCAGCTTTGTACCACTTCTTAGGGTGATAGCATTGACTTGCTCCCTTGGATTGGTCTCTGTGTTGCTTGGCAAGGATCCCTGAGATCTCTCGGAGATTATCTTAGCCATTTGACCTATTTGCATCTCCAAGTTTTGAATTGCTGCTATTTGGTCCTGTCTAAGTTTGGCTTCCAAATTTTTTATAGTTGCTTCTTGATTTTGCATGAATTTGACCATCAGCTCTTCCATGTTGGACTTCTTTTTAGGTACTTGAAACCCCGGGGGTGGCTGTTGTGCTGCATTTTGATTGCTCCATAAGAAATTTGGGTGCTGCCTCCATCCTTGATTGTATGTGTTGGAGTAGGAATTATTTTATTACGGCCTAAAAAAATTATCAATATAATTAGCTGTATTAGTTGTTTTAGCAAAAGAATTACCTGTTTGGCAATTGCTCGTATCGTGTCCTCCTCCACACAGGTCATAAGTAATGCTCTGAATATGCATAGCTGTTTCCTTCAAGTTGTTGACTTCGGCTCTAAGGGCTGTAATTTCAGCTAATAAGGTTGGCACGCAATCTACTCCCTGCATAGCTGCTAGTCTTTTTGGCATCATGCATTCTGTCTGCCACTGATAACTATTTGATGCCATCTCATCGATCAGATCAAAGGCTTCTTCCTTCATTTTTCGGTTAATGATTCCTCCTGCTGCTGCATCAATTATAGAACGATTAGTAGGAGATAAACCATTATAGAAAGTTTGTACCTGAAGCCATACAGATAGTTGATGATGTGGACATCTTCTCAGCAGTTCCTTGAAATGCTCCCAAGCCTCATATAGTGTCTCCATGTCCATCTGCATAAAGAAAGTGATATTGTTGCGCATCTTAGCAGTCTTGGAAGGTGGATCAAAATTTTAATATTATTTTAGACACAATCCCCGACAACGGCGCCAAAAATTTGATGCATGCTAATTTATAGCTATGGTAAATGCACCAATCGATCAAGTAATAAAGTGAATGAGTAGAGTATCGTTCCTAGAAGATTAAAAAATAAGTACTGAAAAGCTCTTTCCTATGCTTTATTTAGAAGATCGATTTATGAGAATAAAAAATTAAAGAATAAAATAAAGAAATAATTAAAAATTTTAAGAAAATAGAGAGAGTGTAATTATTAGGGTTTTAAACTCAAGAGCAATGTGTTACTAAGGCAATCAGTTCACCAACTCAGTCAATACAATATTCAGGTTATTAGATTAATTTTATTTCATGTGACGGTGGAGTCTCCTAATTTATTCACTATCCTTTGGTCCAGGCATAGCAAAACTATCAATATTTATTAATTATTTCTTTGGTTCAGATGTAATTTAAATAAATATTAATGCATTAAGTTTTGCGAAACCCTCTAATTAAAATACGCTGCGTCCAAAGCGCACTAAAATTTTTGCATGCATATGAATTCTAATTTGATTCATAATACAAGGTATATAATCAAGAAGCAATAACATAGATGTACTTGGTCCGTAACATCTATGTTCATCAGATCAATTAGAAGATGGCCAGTAATCTAAAAGCATTAAGATCAGATTTATATACTCCTCATGAATAAAATTTAAAATTAAAAATAAATCACACTGAATATTGCATCAAAAGAGTGGCTATACCTTAGCCTTAGTAAAAGAAAATTTAGTTCATGATAACAAGTTCAAAAATAGTAAATAAAATAAAAAGTATAAAAAAATTAAACTATTTGATTGCTAAAATTGATTATCTGTTGCTCTTGGTGTGGAGAACTTGGTGAAGAAGAAGAGGCTCCTTGATCGATGTCTTGATTGTCGAAGAAAAATCATTTTCTTTTCTCTTTTGACTCTCTCCCTTTTTCTCTCTTTCTCTCTGACTTCTCCTCTTTTTTTCTTTTTCTCTTCTGACTTCCCCTTTTTCTCTCATTTTCTCTCTGACTTCTCTTTTTTTTTCTTTTTTTATGGTAACAGCAGGTTTTATAGGCTAAGAAATCGATTCTTCCCCAAAATCCTTTAGAAATTAGGTTTAAGACTTCCAAAACAACTCAAATTAGGATCTGGATAATTCTGACCATTGGATTTTGATCAAACGGTTCAAAAATTACTTAAAAATCCTTTAAAATATCCCAGATCAAGTCAAAATTCATATCAGCCATCAGATCATGCGTATTGAATCTAGGCCATCCGATCGCGCACAAAGAAGGCTTCTGATCTTTAGTTTAACATCGGGATGAACCTCTACTGTTGGATCTCGATCGAAAGTTGCGGATGTCGTTCATCAGCGTATTCTTTTCGGCCATCCGATCAAATCTCAGTGAAAGGCGCCTGTCGGATCAAACAAAATTTCCAAATTACCCTCTGTAGACCATGCACGAGCCCGATGTTGCATGGACCACCACGTTCTTCAGCTAATCGGAGCGCGCTTCTTCATGTGAAATTCCCAAAATGCCCTCAAATCGGTCTACCGTGTGTCGCAAAAAATGCTGACGTCAGCCTACCATTAGCACTGCATCAGCGAGTTGGTCTGCTGATGTGGTCGAACCGGTCCGGGCTTGTTTGAAGTTCATTTTGCCTAAAATTTATTTCATCTGAACCAAAAAAAAAGATCTTCATATTGGTGGCCTTCTTTCCTGCATAAGATTAATAAAAGTATCAATTTCTAAAGAAATAGATTAATTTATTTTATAATTTAATACTTTTATTAGTATATTTTTATCACTTATCATCCCACTCCCGTCGAAGTTCAGTCTGATGCTTAGCCTAATATAACTAGTAATCACGGAAGAGCTTCGATTGAAAATTCTTCCTCCAGCAGTCGAACTCCTACCGAATTCCTCCACCTCCAACGGTCGAACCCCTTTCGGACACCTTCAAGAGCCAAACTCCTTTCGAATTTTTTCAGAAGCCGAACTCCTTCTGAACTTCTCCTTCAGTCGGACACCTTTAGGGCTGAACTCCTTCCAAATTTCTCCAAGAGCCAAACTTCTTCCAGACTTCTCCTTCAATCAGATTCCTCCAGGAGTCGAACTTATTCCCGACACCTCTAGGAGATGAACTTCTTTCAGATTTCTCTAGCGGTCGAACTTCTTTCGAATTTCTCCTTTAGTCGAATTCCTCTAGGAGCCAAACTCCTTCTAGATTTCTCCTTCAGTCGGATTCCTCCAGGAGCCGAACTCCTTTCGAACTTCTCCATCAGTCGGACTCCTTCTGAACTTCTCCATTAGTCAAACTCTATCCTAATTCCTCTAGTGAATTACTTTCATATTTCAACTAGCATTCCTCTCGGATGATCCTCTCTAACCATATTTTCTTTAAGAGTCTGAACTCCTCTGAAATTGATGTATGTCAAAGCTCTTCATCAACCAATGCCTGCTTCCTCCAAACTTCGACTATTAAATCTCAACGAATGACCTCATCATGACAATGGACACCTCTTTTCGTAACAAATTCTACGTGATCTCGAGCGGCCCACTATCGGATGGTTACAGCTGTCATTATCAGTCTGCTACAGACGGCACCTTTCTCCATGATAGACTTCATGCGGTCCCGAACGATCCACTATCGGACAGCTATGGCTGTCACTATCAGTCTGTTGCAGGCCGCACTATAGATAGCACCTCCCTCCATGACGGACTCCACACGGCCCCAAGCGGCCCGCTACCAGACAGCTATGGTTGTCACTATCAGTCTGCTACCGACTCTATCTATAAAAAATGATCCTCCAAATATGTTTTCTCTAAGCTCTCTTCTCCTTCCCAAAATTCTGCCGAATTTTTTTCTGAGCACTCCATTTTTGTTGGCCACAAAAGCTGACTTGATCGTCGGAGAGTCCTACCAGAGCCACCACCATCGACTTCAAATAGAACTTTATTTTGTGGGTCACCGATGGCGATCTCTTCTTCCTAAGCTCCAGCTCGATTCGACGTCAATCAGATTCTGCACTAACAGGATTGGCGCTAGAGGAAGGGCCCCTCTATTTCTGAGGTTCCCTTGTTCTTAAAGGAGTGCTCAGCAGCGATCTCTCTTCTTCCTCTCTAGAGTTCTTCTCGAAAAAAATGCCTTCCAAGAAAGCTTCGACCCGTTGATCAACGGCCTCTATAGTCAGATCCTGTCCAGATCTATCCGCTCATACTTCAGCTCTGGCAACTCAAGCTCTACCTCCAGCCATGGTGGATGTAAAGCAGTTCAACCTATTGGTCCAACAGGTTCGCGATCTCATGGAGGCGGTGCAGACCATACATCGATAGGCCCTAGTGCCGATTCGATCAGAGCAGGCTTCTCTGAAGCCTCATGATCTGATCTGGGGACGATCGACTTGGACTATCTGATCGGTGAGCTTCAAAAAGGAGATGCAAAGGGTAGAGAGCCCTTGCTCGGACCATGACTCGACTCAAGGGGAAGCTTTGCATCTGTTCCATCAGAAAATTCTGAAGATCAACGATCGTGAAGATCTCCTGGATCAAAGGCTCTTGAAAATGAGCCAACAAATCAAAAAACTCCATCATACTCTCTTCTCACATGGTAATGATATTTGTACTGATCCTCCTTTTTCTCAGAGGATTATGCAGGAACCAATCCCACCGAACTTCAAGCTTTTGCAGTTTGAGAATTACGATGGGACCACCGATCCGATCGACCATCTGGAGGCCTTTCGAATAACGATACTGCTCCATGGGATGCCAAATGCCATTTTGTATCGGACGTTCTCGCCTACCCTAGTGATTCGGTAGATTTGGATTCCTATATAAAGGGAGTCGTCAGGAACTGATAAAGGAAAATCTTGATTTTCTAGACTAAGTTTGTTCAGATCTGATCGGATCAAAAGATATATTTTAAAATTTTTTTTCTTTGATTCAAATCAGATCTGAGATATTTTAGATCTAATTTTTATTATTCTAATAATTAAAATAAAATATAGATAAATTAAATCAGATTTAATTTATCTTGATGTAGGGTAATTGATAAGTATCATAAATTCAGCAATAAAAATATTAATTTATCAATTAATTCATATTAATTTTTAAGAATTATTAATCAATTTATATATAATTTTTAAGAAATTCATATTTTTATTAATTAAAAAATTAATTAAAAAATAATAAAAAATAAAAAATAAAATTTTATTATCAATGGAAAGAGCTCATTTTTTTAATCATAATGAAATAAATTTTAAGTAAAATAGAGCTAAAATGGAAAAGATATGAATTTTTAAAAAAATAAAATAAATAAAAATTAAATAAAAAAAAAATGGCTCAGTCGGCTCGGCAAGCTAAGCCAAGCCACCAAAGCCGACTCAGTCATTGAAGCCATCAGTCGGTCCATAATTCAGGCGTAGATCACCAACTTAGCAGTAACCGACGAATCAGAGCTTGCCACGTGGCGGACCTAGACCCTTAAAGGTTCTATAGAAATTTATCACAGCTCACGAGATATTTTGGTCTTTTCACTCAGCAACAAGAGCGCTGATTGGCTGCAGTGTGTGCTACGGTCGATCCATGCGGTCCATAAGAGCAGTAATTATGACATCGGATGGTTGCGGTAGCTTGCGGTCAAGATCGGATGGTTGTGGTTATTTTTGGATTTGATTCAGCTTCAGACTTCATGCGGATCGCCATTCAATGGTAGCGCTCGATTCAGGGGATGATCCGATGGTCTAGAACACTTCCGATGATGATCAGGACTTCCGACGCATGATTTGCAGTCAGATTTCCTCCATCATGCGCGATCGGACGGTCAGAATTTAATCTGACCTGATCTGGGCTGATACACATCCGATTTTGATGATTTTTGGATCATTGGATTTTTATTGAATGGCTAGATTTCACCAAAATTATCATAGTCGTATCAAAGCTATTTTGATTGAAATTTTATTCAGATTTTCTTATATTTGGACGATTACAAAGGCTATTAGTCCCACATTGCCTTCAGAAATAAATATCCAACCCTCCTAGCTCTATAAAAAGGATCCTAAGCCTCTAGAAATAGACATCTCATCTCAAGGTGAAGCTTTGGTATAGGATGAAGCTAGGCTATGGGTTAATGGCTGCTTCAAAGCAACGGGTATCGAGAAGAAGAGCTAGGCTTCTACACCATCTTTCCACCGATGTCGATCCAAGATCAGAGATCACTCTGTTTTGTTTTATTTTTATTTTATGTGTTTAAATTATGAACTTTTTAATACAATATTTATGCTCTTTAATTTCATGCTTTTTATTTTTATTTAATTTCTATACTTTAAATTATTATTTTTTATTTTATTGCAAGTAGATGCTAAGATCTAACTAGTAGATCTTAGTACCAAGTTTAAATTTTCGCACCTTTTAATTTTTATTTTTTTTATTTTCTGACTTCACTTCTGATCCCAAAACTTTTCTCTTTTCTTTTTCTTTTATAAAATCAAAGATTTCAAATCTAAAAACACTATCTTTTCTATGGATTCGACCTAACTCACTACTATCTACATATTTTTAATTATTTTAAGAAGTCAGATTAAACTGATAAACATGGTATCTTAACGACAACATCGCATTCCTATCAAGTTTTTGGCACCGTTGCCGGGAAAGGCACAGACATTAAATTTTTGATCTCTTTGATTTTTCTATAAATAAATTATAAATAAAATTTTTATCTTCTTATAAATATTGCTTGCTAATTTTTTTATTATTTTATAGAAAAAGAGATTAAAGAACAAAAAGAATCAGAAGTTTTGCTTGGTGAGATCAATCCTAACCCTAGTTCTTTTCATTTATTTATTTATTAAATTTTAAAAAAAATATATCCACTTAAATCTAATTAAAAATCTCATAATAAGATTAGAAATTCTAACTATTTAGAGCATGCATCATATTAGTTTTATTTTTATTTTATTTTGGTGATTGCTGGAGGCAAGGTAAGCCATTCAGAATTTAATTAGTTACGTGCATCTAGTTTAAATTGCATAAAACTCTTTGATTAAATTTTTTTTTTGTGCATATTCATATTAAACCAAATTAAGGGCACAACCCAATTAAATAAGATAAGGTGGAGATTTGATCACCCTTTCTTGGCCCATAAATAACCAACTAGCATCCTGCATTGACCTAAGCCTTTAATTTTAAAATCAATTAGACATCAACCCTAGGAACTCAAGCTTAATAGGACAAGAAACCCTAAGAGTTGAACCAGATTAGGATTAGTCAATTTAACTGGTATCTAGGAAAGTGATTTAGGAACGACTGGGCCCGAAGGAAGGTAGTTTCTAATTGATTTCATTCGCTTACCTGGCCAAGCATAATTGATGTCTAAGGCAAGCAACGGAGGGACTCCCACCGATCTTATACTTACTTGGTCAGTTAATTGACTAATCCTACACTTGAAGGACTTGAAGGTGACCTTAGCAGTTAGGAGCTGTCTGGATCTAGGATAATCCTTAGTCAGGATTGATTGACCAACTTGATTGCTAACCAACATCAAACCTAATTAAACTTAATTCTTCTCTCTCTTTTTAGTTCTAGGACTCCTTAGGACCTTTTCTTTAAGAACTCTTCTTTCTTTCTTTTTCTTTCTCCTCTAAAAAATAAAATAAAATAAAATAAAATAAAATAAAATAAAATAAAATAAAAATAAAATTAAACTAACTAAAAAAATATTAAACATAATAATTAAATTAAATTAAATTAAATTAAATTAAAATTAATAAATAAAATAATTTAAAAAATTTAATTTTTAATATAATAAAATAATAAAATATAGATATATATAATTCTAAAATATTTTAAAAAAATTTTGAACCATACATTAGGGTTACACTAATACATGCACGATAGAAAATCGCTTTTTCTGATTTAGTTGAACTTAATTGAATGATTGATTCACATTAAACCTAATAATCAAATGGCTAATCTGAACCTAATAGTCCAAAAATTAGATAAAGTTGATCTTCTTGCTCAAAAATTAGATCAACTTCTAATCCTAGGTCAACAATCTCTTGCATAATTCATATCATCTTCTAATTATTAGGAGATTTGTTCAATCTTTGCTAGCCCAACCCATCATGTGAGTGAATGTTCTATGACTGCACAGTTTTCATATTTTATCCAAAAATAAGTTCAAGCTACTCAAGGATACTTCAAATTGATTAATGACTCATTTTCAAATTCATATAATCCAGATTGGAGCAACCACCATAATTTTTCTTATAATTTTTCTTAGACATCCTAACAAACTCAGACTCAAACCCAAATTTTACCTATCCAAAACTATCAAAATAGGCCTCAATACCAAAACTATACCTATAATAATGGCCAACCTAGTCAGTTTATCCAGTCACCACATCATAATCAGCCCTCATACCCACCTCCTCAACAGACCAATCTAGCCGATGATAAATTTAATCAACTTCAATAATTAATTCTAACTCAACAATAATCAATCGCTAGGCTAGAAGCTCAAATTGAATAATTAGCTGAATCTAACATGAGGAGAGAACTAGATCAACTATCGAGCCTACTAATTTCAAACAACCCACCTAATGTCCACCAATCACCTGGACCAAGTTATCAATTTAATGTCTCATCTAAGAATCTCCAATTTGAGAATACCAAACTAATTCTTGAACTTAAAAGCTATAGAATTCTTATGGACTCATACCAAGATCAGGTGAGAGAGGCTAGTACTGATGCTAGCTAAAATAAAAATTTAGAGAAATTGATTAGTACTGAGACTAACCATATAGAAGAATCCGAGCCAGAAATTGGTACTGATGCTAGTTCCAATTTAAATGAGATAGAAATAGGGAAAAAGAGAATAGATGATTTACCCGAGACTTATAAACCTAATGTCCTATTTTCTTCAACCCTAGAAGCTGGTTCTTCTTACAAAAATCAAGAGGCATGTAATAAAGAGTCAACGAAGTTGTTTAAGCAAGATCATATTAATTTACCTCCAGAATT
Organism: Cocos nucifera; assembly: GCA_006176705.1. Taxonomy (NCBI): domain Eukaryota; kingdom Viridiplantae; phylum Streptophyta; class Magnoliopsida; order Arecales; family Arecaceae; genus Cocos; species Cocos nucifera. The sequence goes on along the minus strand of QRFJ01003147.1, from coordinate 134,994 downwards.
AAAATCATCTTTAGTCACCATTCCAGCACCCATTGAATCAAACTTAACTCCTAATATAAAAACTTCATTCATAAGTATTTTAAAAAAATAAATAGAAGAAATTCTTAATAAACATGGGTCTGAGAATAGAATCATAAATTATATCCCTAAAATTAACAATGAATATATCAATAATGGGATTATAAATCAACTTTCTGAGATTGGCAATCCAAAATCATTGGAATTTATCAATCCAATATTTGACATAGGATAGTAAGCTGCATTGTATCTGGCTGAAGATGGTAAACTTAGTGCTTATTGGGAGGCAATCCAATATTTAGTTTTTATCTAATTTATCTTTTTAGTTTTTTTTTAGGATAATTTGAATAAGTTGGAGGAAAAGCTTAAATTTTCAAAGACATGTGCTGGACCAAAAATATACTGAGATAGGATATTCTTCCATGTCCTTTATTACACCCCCTTTTTTTCTCTCCATTGAGGATAATGTCGATTAAGTTAGGGGGGAGAGCAAATAAAAATTTTAAAATTTTAAGTCCTCAAAAAAGTTAGTATTTAGTATTTAGACACCTGATTATGCTTAAGAATTGAATTAAACTAAGCATTTTTTTAAAAAAAAATTGATACATAGATCAGAGAATCTATGAGATATTGAGGAATCAAGTATTAAGAAAATTCAATAAAAAGTTAAATCTAGAACATAAAAAGTTTTTTCTTGGAGCATTTCTAATTATTTCTACTAGCATTAAAGAAAAATCTACTTTTTATAGATTTGTGTAAGATAACTATACGTTTCTTCATATAATAAATTTATTTTAATAAAATAGTTTTCAAGTACTTCTCACTGAGTAATCGAACCTCTTTGCCTAAGCAAGCATTGAGTTTCACGTCAAAAGATGGGAAGGACAAAGAAGTTCGTTGTAAAGCTAGTCTTAACTCGTAGCCTGTTTGATTTGAGCTAGTAAGCCTGAGGGGTATTCTATACCTAGTGCCCTAAAGCCAACTGGTTTGGGAGTTATTGGCCCAACACTTACTACATAGATCAAATAGAAAGCTTAAGAAATTAAGACACTTAATAGTGATACAACGTTAAAAAAAAAAAATATTGATTTTCCATCAAGTAACCGAATCTCATTGCCTAAGTAAGCAATGATATTCACATCAAAAAGTAGGCAATATAAAAATAAAAAAATCAATAAATGAAGGACGGAAGTAGCAATACACTTGCCTATATGAAAGTTTAGATAAATCAGAGATAAAGATGGGATAATTTAGAAAAAGTTTTGAAAAATTTAATATTTTTTATTTAATTTTTCTATTGATAAGTATTAATACCCCAATGATATATCTCATTTAAGCTCTACTGAATATCAATGGCCATTTTGAAAACTACTTAGGTAAAATTCGAAACTCTAAAGTTAAAAAGTATTTAAAACTAAATTCTTTCTTTACTCGATGATGAGCAAAGCTTAAGTTGGGGGGTGTGATAAGTATCATAAATTTAGCAATAAAAATATTAATTTATTAATTAATTTATATTAATTTTTAAAAATTATTAATCAATTTATATATAATTTTTGAAAAATTCATATTTTTATTAATTAAAAAATTAATTAAAAAATAAAATTTTATTATCAATGGAAAGAGCTCATTTTTTTTATCATAATAAAATAAATTTTGAGTAAAACAGAACTAAAATGGAAAAGATATGAATTTTTAAAAAAATAAAATAAATAAAAATTAAATAAAAAAGAAAACGGCTCAGCCGACTCCGCAAGCCAAGCCACCAAAGTCGACTCAGCCATTGAAGCCATCAGCCAATCCATGATCCAGGCGTAGACCGCCAACTCAGCAGCAACCGACGAATCAGAGCTTGCCACGTGGCGGATCTAGACCCTTAAAGGATCTACAGAAATTTATCGTGGCTCATAGGGTATTTTGGTCTTTTCACTCAGTGACAAGAGCACTGATTGGCTATGGTGTGCGGTATGGCCGGTCCATGCGGTCCATAAGAATAGTAATTGCACTATCGGATGGTTGCGGTAGCTTGCGGTCAAGATCGAACGGTTGTGGTTATTTTCGGATTTGATTCAGCTTCAGACTTCATGCGGATCGCCATCCAACAATAGCGCTCGATCCAGGGGATGATCCGACGGTCCAAAATACTCCTAGCGATGATCAGAACTCCCGACGCATGATTTGCGACCAGATTTTCTCCATCAATGCGCGATCGGACGGTCAGAATTTAATCTGACCTGATCTGGGCTGATACGCATTCGATTTTGATGATTTTTAGATCGTTGGATTTCTATTGAATGGCTAGATTTCACCAAAATTACCAGAGTCATATCAGAGCTATTTTGATTCAAATTTTATTTAGATTTCATTATATTTTGACGATTACAAAGGCTATTAGTTCCACATTGCCTTCAGAAATAAATATCCAATCCTCCTAGCTCTATAAAAAAGACCCTAAGCCTCTAGAAATAGACATCTCAGATCAAGGTAAAGCTTTGGTATAGGGTGAAGCTAGGCTATGGGTTAATGGCTGCTTCAAAGCAATAGGTGCCGAGAAGAAGAGCTAGGCTTCTACACCATCTTTCCACCGATGTCGATCCAAGATTAGAGATCACTCTATTTTATTTTATTTTTATTTTATGTGTTTAAATGATGAACTTTTTAATACAATATTTATGCTCTTTAATTTCATGCTTTTTATTTTTATTTAATTTTTATACTTTAAATTATTACTTTTTATTTTATTGTAAGTAGATGCTAAGATCTAACTAGTAGATCTTAGTACCAAGTTTAAATTCCCACACCTTTTAATTTTTATTTTTTTTATTTTCCGACTTCACTTCTGATCCCAAAACTTTTCTCTTTCCTTTTTCTTTTATGAAATCAAAGATTTCAAATCTAAAACACTACCTTTCTTATGGATTCGACCTGACTCACTGCTATCTATATATTTTTAATTATTTTAAGAAGTCAGATTAAACTGATAAATACGGTATCTTAACGACAACATCGTGTTTCTATCAGTAATCCTATTATCCATTAATGATCCTATAAGCAGCGGAAGGTTCTGGATCTAGCCATGTAAGTGCCTGACCTCTATCGGTATCCACTCAGGCTGGATCTGGAGATCCTTTTTTTCTCTATCACATCTCTAAAAATCAGATCTGAATCTGATTTGGAGGATCTTCAAAATAGCTTTCGAAGATCAGCAGTTGTCCTTTACAGCAGCACAGCCTTCTAGCTTTCTGTCGCCTTTCTCTCGCCTAGATTGCACCAACTGAGATCCCAAACTTCTTTGGACGTGGAGAGGAGAGGGAGAAGATGAACTTGGCATGGAGGAAGAAGAGAGAGGCAGCCTTGGGCGTAGGAAATTGTACTCTCTTCATTCTTCTTTGAGTTGGGCGCATGGTCTTATTTATAGACTATGCATGATCCAACTCCTTTTCATCCCAACCAATCATAACCCTTTGTGAAATCAGATCTAAATCTGATTGGTGGGAATAGAGTCTCTTGGATTCATCCTTAGATGGCGCCTAAGATCAGTCAAAGTTGGTTCTTAGGAGGTGTATAATCAAAATTCAATAAGGAGATGGAGTCCTTATCCAACAGGAACTTTTGGGCACCTCTAGCTTGGGCGCATGCCATCCTTAGCATGCGCCCTCCTCCTTGCCAGTTTCTAGCAGGAGGAGAAGCCTCCATCAGCTCTCCAATAGGTGCGTGACACATGGACAGAAGTCAAAGTATCAATGGTCAACATTTGATCAGTCAAAGGTCAACTTTTGACCAAAATCAAAGGACGAAAATGGTAGGTGACCAAAAATGGCAGGTATTATCTTACAAAATAAGATAACCCTTTTCTGACCTAGACAAGCTCTAGTCAAACCAAGTGAAGGCCTCTGATCGAGCACAAACTTCTTTGGCTCAGTCAGGACAACTATTTATGATAGTAAAAAAAGAACGTTAGGTTCAATCGAGTGCTAGCACGATTTTCTTGAACCTAATTGAATCTCATTCAGATCAATTGAACTGGATCAGTTCAATTGATGATCACCAGATTCAAACCCTTGTTTGTGTGACCCAGTTAGGTTCAGTTCTGTATGGTAATGGGATATGTCATGATCTCTATCATCGACATCATCGAAACTCCTTTCGATGGATCAGAACTCTTCTGATTCGAACAGCTAGAATGATCGATCATCTAAATCATTCTAATTGCTCCCAAAATCCACCAGTGACACCTAGCAGTATATGGTGGCAACCCATCAGAGCTGAATGCGAACCTCTTGGTGCAGCTACCTGTGTGATTAAGTTCTTCTATCTTGAGCCCCGATCAGATTAGGGTTAAGGTGAACTCGTCAAACCCTAGTTTCTGTCATATGATGTAATCATTCGATTCAAGTCCGATGTGAAAACCTAAATAGAAACTCTTTCTATTATTTCACTCTGCCATGGCCATGGGACTTCTGGACTTGATTCTCATGATCATCATAGGGCTGCTCCTCTACCACCGAGGTAGATAGATTCCATCTTGATGCAATCCAGTTCCTACAATGAACATGCTATAGCCAACATACACCTCAGGGTTTGGTTTTGAATGGCTAGGAGATCGAGTTATGGTGTAGTCAAACTATAACACCCTCAAGGTGAACTTTCGATGCACCTCAGGTCAAAGAACCAGACACACCACTGCAGCATCGAGTCAGTCATTGACGAGAAGGTAGACTTCCTAATGACTACTCGAGGTGGTCACGCTCAGTGCCCTCGTTCTCTAACGAGTACCTATACTCTCGCTCCGGTGTCTCCACACCGTAGACTCAAGACTCATCTACTAAAGAGAAGCGATTGTACACCAACCTTTCGGATCAATCACCATCCTCGTGATGATCCTATGGTCGGGAGCATTTTATGAGTTAATAATGATTATTCATGTCTTAAATTTTCAACTCTTGAAAATATGAATTATCATTACCATTAACTCAAAGGATGTATCACAGACACTAAATACACATATGTGATAGAAAATAACCCATTTTATTGATTATAGTCAAAATTATAATTTTGCCCCTAGAAGTGTATTACAAGTGTCAGCCAATTCTGGCTTCTAGGGCACATATATCTAACAATCTTCCACTTGTCCTAAAGCCAATTGGCTACAAGTCTAAGTCCCATCTTCTCAAGGTGGGCTTCGATCTTCTGTTGGCCCAACGGCTTTGTAAGTGGGTCTGCCACATTATCTGTGGAAGTTGACTCTCTTGACCTCGACGTAACCCTTCTCGAGGTAATCGCGGATGAGGTGGTATCGCCGCTCAATATGCTTGGATTTTTGGTGAGACCTCGGCTCCTTAGCAAGGGCTATGGCGCCATTGTTGTCGCAGTATAGAGGAATGGCATCTGATGGCATTACTCCAATTTCTGCAGCAAACTTCTTGTACCAGAATGCTTCCTTCGCAGCCTCTGATGCAGCGATATATTCTGCTTCCATGGTGGAATCTGCTATCACGATTTGCTTGGAACTCTTCCAGCTGACAGCACCACCATTGCACACAAACAGACTCCCAGATGTCGACTTTCGATCATCTATATCGGACATGAAATCCGAGTCTGTGTATCCCTGGACTTGGAGTTCTCCATTACCAAAGACCAACATCATATCCTTAGTTCTTCTTAAGTACTTAAGGATACATTTCACAGAAGTCCAGTGTTCTTCACCTGGATTTGACTGATATCTGCTTGTGACACTCACAGCATGGGCTATATCAGGTCGTGTACATAGCATGGCATACATGAGGCTCCCTATTGCAGAAGCATAAGGGATCTTGCTCATGCGTTCTATTTCCTCAGGTGTGCTAGGGCACATCTTCTTGGAAAGATGAATACCATGTCTGAAGGGTATTAATCCCCTCTTAGAGTTTTCCATACTAAACCTCTTTAGTACTTCCTCTATGTACATCTTCTGTGAAAGTCCTAGCATCCTATTCGGTCTATCCCTATAGACCTTAATTCCTAGAATAAAGGATGCTTCACCTAGGTCTTTCATGGAGAATTCCTTGGACAACCATAATTTTGACTGTTGTCAACATGGGAATATCATTCCCAATAAGGAGGATGTCATCCACGTACAATACGAGGAAGACAACAGCGCTCCCACTGACCTTTTTGAAGACACACATGGTTCCTCTTCATTTTTGATGAAACCAAACTTTTTGATCACATCATTGAAATGAGTGTTCCAGCTCCGAGATGCTTGCTTAAGTCCATATATGGACCTTTGCAGCTTGCAAACCTTGTGATCAGTATCACTGGATGTGAAACCTAGCGGCTGTTCCATATAGATATCTTCCTCAAGATATCCATTTAAGAATGCCATTTTCACGTCCATTTGCCATATTTCATAATCGAAATAGGCTGCAACGGCAAGCAATGTGCGGATGGATTTTAGCATAGCCACTGGGAGAAAAGGTATCCTGATAGTCAATGCCTTCGCGTTGACTATAACCTTTTGCCACTAGTCTAGCCTTGAATGTCTCCACATTTCCCATCTGCACCAATCTTTCTCTTGAAGATCCATTTACACCCAATAGGTACTATACCTTCTGGTGGATCTACCAAGGTCCAGACTTGGTTTGAGTGCATCGAGTCAATTTCTGACTGCATTGCCTCTAGCCATTTCTCGGAGTCGATATCTGATATCGCCTCGTTGTAGGTTTTGGGATCATCACCATGAGCACAATTACCTACGAGGAACATTTCCTCTACTTCCTCTGAAATAATACCTAAGTATCTTTCAGGGGGATGGAAAACTCTTTCCGATCTACGAGGTGGAGGAGGTAGTGTTCTTATTGGCTCAACCTGATTTGGTTCCAATTGGTCCTTAGCTCGTTGTACTTGTGAGACTTTCTCATCAAGCTTAATCTGCTTTCCAATGCCGCTATCTTGAATAAACTATTTTTCAAGAAAGATGGCATGTCGACTCACAATCACATTGTGGTCTTCTGGAATGTAGAAATAGTATCCTAATGACTCTTTAGGATATCCTATGAATCGAGCTCTGAAGGACCTAAACTCTAACTTGTCCGCTTGTTGTCTTTTGACATGAGCCGGACAACCCCAAATTCTGAGATGACTCAGACTTGGTTTCTTACCGTGCCATATCTCATACGGTGTGGTAGGAACGGTTTTAGAGGGAACCCTATTCAGTAGATAAATTGAAGTTAACAATGAGTGTCCCCAAAGAAAATCAGGGAGGTCTGTGAAGCTCATCATGGATCGAACCATATCCAATAGAGTCCGATTTTCTCCATTCTGAAACCCCGTTGAGTTGAGGTGTTCCTGGTGGAGTCCATTGAGAGACTATGCCATTTTTCTTGAGATAGTCTAGGAATTTTTCGGCTAAGGTATTCACCTCCTCGATCTGATCGAAGAACCTTAATGGGTTTTTCAGTTTATTTTTCTACTTCATGTCTGAATTCTTTGAACTTTTCAAAAGCTTCAGACTTGTGTCTCATAAGATACACATACCCATACCTAGACAGATCATCGGTAAAGGATAATGAAGTAGACAAAATTGCCTCTAGCCGGCACATCAAATGGGCCGCACACATCAGTATGTACTAGGGCAAGGAGATCTGTGGCCCTTCTCCCCATGTCCAACAAAAGGGAGTTTAGTCATTTTGCCTTGAAGACAAGATTCACAAGTTGGATATGACTCGGAAAGTCAATGGACTCAATAGCCCATTTTTCTCCAATTTGTTGATCCTATCTTCTGCTATATGACCTAATCTCAGGTGCCATAGATATCTATCATTTGGACTATCCCTAGGTCGTTTGGCATTCACGTTTTGCTCGATAGTTAGAATAGGATACATCAATATGTAGCTGATAAAGACCATTAATAAGGAAACCATTTGCAATTTTATTTCTTTCATAAAGAATGTTACAATGGTCCTTAAAGAAGGTAATCACATAGCCTTCTTAGTGCTAAGCATGAAACAGAAATCAAATTTCCTGCTAGCTGCAGGCACATAATAACAGTCTTTCAAAACTAAGTCTAAACCAGATGGTAATCGAAGAGGGTATGTTCCCACGGCTACTGCAGCAACTCTTGCTCCATTACCGATGCGTAGGATCATGTCTCCATCCCTCAGCCTCCTGCTATCCTCAAGACCCTGCATGGAAGTGCACAGATGAGCACTAGAACCAGAGTCAAGCACCCAACTGGATGCAGAAGAAACCGTAAGGTTAGACTCAATAACGAGCATACCTCCAGAAGGACCTTCCTTCTTGTTCTTCAGGGTGGCCAGGTAAGTAGGGCAGTTCCGCTTCCAATGGCCGTCGCTGTTGCAATGGAAACACTTTCCTTTGACATCGGCCTTCTTCTTCGGCTCTGCCTTCTTCTTCTTTTCTTCCTTCCACCTTTCTGCTTTTTCACAGACTTCTTTTTTTCTTTCCATAAGACTTTCTTTTGGAAGAAGTCCGTTCCATAGCAAGAACTGAGCCTTTAGAACCTTTCATAGAAAGCTCAGCGGTGACCAGCATATTCATTAATTCGGCCAAGGAATTTTGAAGTTTATGCATGTGGTAATTCATGATGAATTGCCCATATGCATCAGTCAAGGATTGCAGAATAATATCATTCTGCAGATCCAAGTCTAACTTCACACCGAGCTTCTCAAGCTCTTCCAATGTCCTTGATCATCATGTCAGACAGTGATCTTGGACTGACTGCCCATCACGCATCTTAGCCTTAAAAAGTCATTTCGTGACTTGATATTTGGCTGCGCGACTCTGTTCACCAAACATCTCCTGCAGGTGAGCCAACATTTGGCGAGCAGTCCCGATATCTTCATGTTGGCGCTGGAGCTCATCAGACATCGAGCCCAACATGTAATATCTGGCCTTATTATCTTCGTCTATCCATTTTTTCAGAGATGCTCTCTGTTCAAGTGGATGGACGGGCTGGTAAGGTGGGAGGGTCCTGGTCCAATACATGGGTTAACTTCTCGAAACCCAAAATAATTTTGTAGTTCCTGAGCCAATCTTTATAATTGGGTCCGGTCAGTCTATGTGTGTCCAGGATACGTGCCTAATGGGTTGGACGCAGACATTTTTCTGTAGAGAGTCAAAGATTCTAGTTAGATACTGTAATTATGACTTGACCAATTTATTTAAAAATTTTATTTTTAAACAAATTAGCTTCCACTATTTTCTCGGATCCCTACACTCCCTCTGTAGAGATGCAAAAATCTCCATGATTAATGATTTCTAGTGGGTGGTGCGGTCTCACCAACTGACTCATCACCTCACCTAACAGTTATTGGTGATGGGTTAGCCAATGAGTGAACAACTCTTGTTCAATGATTCTCTAATCATGGTGCACCCAAACTTGGTCTCTAATTCATGAATCTCACCGTATCCAAAATATTGATCCACTCCTTAGTTAAGTCAGACCCACCATTTGCATAGACTGGATTTCCTAATTGAGTCTCTCACCGTATCCAAAATATTGAGCCCAACTCATCCTCCAGCCCATAGCATCCAATGCCTAATAGACATGGTTGCATCTTTTCGGTGCAACTGAGCCACTGTATCCAGCCGAGAACAATCAACCCCGGGAAGGGCCCGCACATCTACAATGGTGGAAGACCTCAGACTTAATCTTTTCTTAGGGAGAATTGATTCAGGTCTCATTAAACTAGACTTGTCATAGTCATAACAATTATGACTAACCTAGTGGCATGGGTTAGCTCGGATTATTGACCACCTCAGATCAGAACTGTGTCAACAGATATGGCCAGGTAAGTGAGACCGGTGGAAGGAATATGCCATTAACTCGTACAAGAATGCATTCAGGTCGAGTAGCTTCCAATTAAAAATCAGTCGGTCGTATGTGCCAAACTTACCTTAGACACCAAATTGTTGAGTCAGAACCAATTGGGTTAGCCTACAATCCAGACTCTAACCTCTGAGCCTAATTAGGTCTTGCTTGATCGTGACTCGATCTTGACCCAGACTTAATCCTATTAGGCTGGTCAATTTAAGCATTGTTGATCCCATCTAACCAACTCTTGATTCGGTTTGATCAACCGCTTAGACCTAATTGAGCTACCCAAGCCCGAACCCAGTATTATGAATATGTCTTAGATCTGAAATTCTCAATTTTAGACCTAATTAATATTCCATAATCTTAATTTCTTAATTAAGTAGGGTTCATAAACAAAATATGCACAATAAATCCTAGGGTTTCAGGATCTAGGGATTTTGCAGAAAGTAAGTTTTGGGTTTCTGATTAAGGACGAATGCGCAGCACCCCTACACATCATAAGAACACCCCATCGAATGGGAAGGAGAGGGCCTTTAAACCCTTCTTCGTTCTTATGACCGGACGGCCAAGAGGAACGCCTTAATCAGGAACATGTCAATACTACAAAATAGTTTTAGATCTATATCATATATCTCATATACAAATTAGATCTAATCATGGCATATTTTGCATACATCTCATGTATCGAATCATGCATATTTTTCAGATCTAAATTATCTCATAATAATCTAAAAAATTAGATTTAAATTGATCTTAATCAAAATAAATTCTAATCTAGACAATTATGTAGAACTATTCTACAACTAGTCTAGACATGCATCAATCATATCTCATATGATATGTTTAAAATTAAATAATTTTTATTTGCTATTTTTTAGATGTTATTATAATAATTATAATATCAAAAAATAGTAAATAAATAGATCTAAAATATGATTTAATCAAATTAAATTAAAAACATGCAAGACTATTCTATAGAACTATTCTATTTTAGAACTAGTCATGCATATTTTCTAATCTTAGATCCAAATCATTTAATTTTAATTTTTTCTGATTTTAGATCTGATCACATCTCATGTGACATCTAAAATTCACTTTATTTTTTAATTAAAATAAATTTAAAATTAGATCTAAATACTTTTAGAACCTTGGCTCTGATACCAGTTGAAGGAAAATCCTGATTTTTCGGACCAGGTTCGTTCAGATCTGATCAGATCAAGAGATATATTTTTTAAAAATTTTTTTCTTTGATCTAAATCAGATCTGAGATATTTTAGATCTAATTTTTATTATTTTAATAATTAAAATAAAATATAGATAAATTAAATTCAAATTTAATTTACCTTGATGTTGGGTAATCCTATTACCCGTTGATGATCCTGTAAGCAGCGGAAGGTTCTGGATCTAGCCACGCAAGTGCCTGGCCTCTACCGGTATCCACTCAGGCTGGATCTAGAGATCCTCTTCTTCTCTATCACATCTCCAAAAATTAGATCTGGATCTGATCTGGAGGATCTTCAAAACTCTTTTGAAGATCAGCAGTCGTCCTTTGCAGCAGCGCAGCCTTCTAGCTTTCTGATCGCCTTTCTCTTGATCTGGATTGCACCAACCAAGATCCAAAACTTTTTGGACGTGGAGAGGAGAGGGAGAAGATGGAACTTTGGCATGGAGGAAGAGGGAGAGAGGCAGCCTTGGGGCATGGGAATTTCTCATTTCAATTTTTCTTTGAGTTGGGCGCAGGGTCTTATTTATAGACTAATGCTGTGATCCAACTCCTCTTCTTCCCAACCAATCACAACCCTTTGTGAAATCAGATCTAAATCTGATTGGTGGGAATAGAGTCCCCTGGATTCCTCCTTAGAGGGTGCCTAAGACCAGTCAAAGTTGGTTCTTAGGAGAACTCTAATTGGAATCCAAAAAGGAGATGGAGTCCCTTGTCCAACAGGGACTCCTAGGCCGCCTTCCACGCCAGGGTGGCGTGCCCTCCTCCTTGCCAGGTTCTGGCAGGGGGACAAGCCCCCACCAGCTCTCCAATAGGTGCATGACATGTGGTCAAAAGTCAAAGTATCAATGGTCAACATTTGACCAGTCAAAGGTAGACTTTTGACCAAAGTCAAAGAACAGAGAAATGGCAGGTGACCAAAAATGGCAGGTAATGTCTTACAAAATAAGACAACCTTTTCTGACTTGGACAACCTCCAGTCAGACCATATGAAGGCCTCTGATTGAGCACAAACTCCTTTGGCTCAGTCAGGACAACTTATTTATGATAGTAAAAGAAGAACGTTAGGTTCAATCGAGTGCTAGCACGATTTTCTTGAACCTAATTGAATCTCATTCAGATCAATTGAACTAGATCAGTTCAATTGATGATCACCAGATTCAAACCCTTGTTTGTGTGACCCAGTTAGGTTCAGTTCTGTATGGTAATGGGATATGTCATGATCTCTATCATCGACATCATCGAAACTCCTTTCGATGGATCAGAACTCTTCTGATTCGAACAGCTAGAATGATCGATCATCTAAATCATTCTAATTGCTCCCAAAATCCACCAGTGACACCTAGCAGTATATGGTGGCAACCCATCAGAGCTGAATGCGAACCTCTTGGTGCAGCTACCTGTGTGATTAAGTTCTTCTATCTTGAGCCCCGATCAGATTAGGGTTAAGGTGAACTCGTCAAACCCTAGTTTCTGTCATATGATGTAATCATTCGATTCGAGTCCGATGTGAAAATCTAAATAGAAACTCTTTCTATTATTTCACTCTGCCATGGCCATGGGCTTCTGGACTTGATTCTCATGATCATCATAGGGCTGCTCCTCTACCACCGAGGTAGATAGATTCCATCTTGATGCAATCCAGTTCCTACAATGAATATGCTATAGCAACATACACCCAGCGGTTCCTTAATGGCTAGGAGACCGAGTAATGGTGTAGTCAAACTATAACACCTCTCAAGGTGAACTGCCGATGCACATCTAAGATCAAAGAACCAGATACACTTGTAATGACTCAAGACTCATCTACTAAGAGAAGCGGATCGTGCACACCAAACGCTTCCGGATCAATCACATCCTCGTGATATCTATGGTGCGGAGCTGTTTATTGAGTTAATAAGCATAATTCATGTTGTCTTAAATTTCAACTCTTGATAAATATGAATTATCATTACCATTAACTCATAAGGATTGTATCACAGACACTAAAACACAGTGTGATACGAAAATAACCCATTTTTATTAATTATAGTCAAAATTATAAATTTTCGCCCCTAGAAGTGTATTAACAAGTGTCAAGCAATTCTGGCTTTAGGGCACATGTATATCTAACACTCAATGGCCTCTCAAAAATGCAAGTATTGAGTACAGAAAAGTCAGAGGGAGATCAATAGAGCAACTACCGAGGCCTAGATGGTATGTGCACTTACCCTGCAAGCGCAATCCAGCAATACTATTCTACCATCGTTGACCATGCCCAACGATACTGAAAAATGCATTCAGCTCCAAGAATGAGATCGAGGAGCTGCATCAGGAGAGACTGACTGGGTCCAATTCCTCAGGAAGGTCTGATGCAAGGAAAGATTGACCGGGCAAGACTGCCACAGCCAGAACCACCAAGGAGGGAAGGAACACAAAAAGGATTGGCGCCTCTCGACATCATCAACACTATCTTTGGAGGACTTTGGCAAGAAGAGGTCAGTAGATCTGAGGGATCGGTGAAGAGATGGAGGACTGAAGAATCCATAACCTTCACTGAGGCAGATGCATGGGGAGTACGGTTCCTGCACAATGATGCAGTTGTAATCTCTTTAAATATAACGGACTATGATATACGTTGCATCCTAGTTGATAATGGAAGTTCGATCAATGTCTTGTTTCATGATTCTTTCTCCAAAATGTCGATATCCAATAGTCAGCTAGGATCAATAAACTTCCTACTAGTAGGCTTCGCTGGTGCTGCAGTACCAGTTGAAGGTGTAATGACTCTAGCTGTGGCCGCAAGACAATATTCAAAATAATCCAGAGCGCAGGTGGATTTTCTGATAATAAAGGCTCCCTCCGCTTACAATGCAATTCTCGATCGACCTAGTCTAAATGCATTTTGGATGGTGGTGTCAACTTATTATTTGAAGATAAAGTTTTCGATAAGTTACGGAATCGAAGAGATCAGGAGAGATTAAGCTTTGGCAAGGCACTGCTACTCAATTGCCCTACAAAAGGAAGAATAGTCCAACCCTTATCCTGTTGACGGGCTTGATGTCCGTGATGACCTTACCGAAGAATGGGGTGAGTCCATAGAAAATCTTATGACCATCCCCCTGAATGACGAAAATGTGAAGCATACGGTACAAATTGGCTCCAATCTGAAAGATGAAGTTTGGGAACAACTCATTGCTTTTTTATGGAGGAATGCGGATATCTTCGCCTGGGCCCCAACGGATATGCTAGGAATTGACACCAAGGTTATGGAACATCGATTGATCGTTGATCATAAGTATCGGCTATTAAAAGAGAAGATGCGCAACCACACCTTAGAGAGGCAGAAAGCAATCGTAGAAGAAGTAGGCAAGCTCTCCAAAGCTTGATTCATCTAAAAAATTAACTATCTGACCTGGGTCTCAAACATGATCCTCGTCAAAAAGACAAACAACAAGTGGAGGATGTATATAGACTTCAAAAAGCTGAATAAGGTCTGTCCAAAAGATAGCTATCCTCTACCCAGGATTGATCAAGTGGTAGATGCAACCTCAGGCTACGAGCTTCTCACCTTCATGGATGCCTTCTCTGGCTATAACCAAATACGGATGGTGCCGGAGGATGAGGAGAAAATAGCTTTTATTACTGTTCATGGTCTTTACTGTTATAGGATTATGTCCTTTGGACTCAAGAATGTAGGGGCAACGTACCAGCATCGTCAACAAGATCTTCAAGAAGTAGATCGGTCGCAACATAGAGATATATGTGGATGACATGCTCGTCAAAAGCCGAGCTTCTATAAACCACCTCGCCGACTTCGAAGAGACCTTCAGTGCACTCAGAAAGCATAAGATGAAGCTGAACCCAACCAAGTGTGCCATTTGGGTGACCTCAAGCAAGTTTCTAGGGTTTATGGTGTCAAGGTATGGGATTGAAGCAAATCCAGAGAAAATCTGAGCTATTCAAGAGATGACTGCTTCAAAAATAATCAAAGAAGTTTAGCATCTGACTAAAAAAATGACATCCCTAAATCGCTTCATCTCGAGATTGGCCGAGCGATGCATGCCCTTCTTTTGAGTTCTCAAGCAACTAAAGAACTTTTGCTGGACGATGGAGTGCTAATGGGCATTTGGAGAGCTTAAAAACTATCTCGGCTCACCCCCACTATTGGCAAACTCTGAATCTGGAGAAAAATTATTCTTATACCTAGCAATCTCTCGGGCGGCCTTGGCAGCAGTCCTGATCAAGGAGGAAGCGAAGATGCAGCGATCGATCTACGACGTAAGTCAGGTCCTGAGGGATGTAGAGACCAGGTACTCTAAGCTAGTAAAATTGACTTACTCTCTTCTAATTACTGTCAGGAGACTCTGACCTTACTTTCAGGGGCACACCATAATGGTCCTCACAGATTAACCAATAAAAGCAGTCCATCGAACGGATGCTTTCGGAAGAATCGCAAAATGAACAATCAAACTCACAAAGTTTGACATCAATTATTGACCCCGGTCATCGATCAAAGCCAAGATATTAGCAGATTTTATAGTATAATATACCATTTCAGATGATGCCAAGCTTGAACAGAATAAGATCGACATCCTATTATCGCAATCGAGCCTCCCCGAAGAGAGTGCCAACCTTTTCAAAGGTTTTTGGATCCTGTACGTAGATGGTTCATCCAACTCTGCTGGAGCAGGTGCAGGATTAGTCTTAGTCAACCCCGAGGGAGTCATTACCGAGTATGCGCTATGCTTCAAATTTTCTGCAACTAATAATGGGGTCGGATATGAAGCACTGATTATTGGATTAAAAATAGAAAGAGAGTTAAAAGTAGATCGGCTTCAAGTCTATAGTGATTTTTAATTAGTGGTCGGCCAAGTTAGTGGCAACTATGAAGCACGGGAGGAAAGTATAATGAAATATCTTGAGAAAGTAAAGGATTTGACTTCGGTCTTCAATAGTTTTGGCATTCGATAGATTTCGAGGGCAAAAAATATAAGAGCCGATCTTCTCTCTAAATTGGCTACTTCAGCCTCAACCGAACTGTCCAAAGAAGTATTTTTTGAAACTTTAAAATGCCCAAGCTCAGAGGAATTACAGTTTGTTATGCAGACGAAGCTCGAGCCAAGTTGGATTGATCCGTTAGTTGCCCATCTTAAAGAGGGAGTTCTTTCTCGTGATCCAAAAGAAGCTCGAAAACTCAGAAATCAAGCCTTCCAGTACGTTTGTATGAGGGCAAGTTGTATAAGAGGTCGTATTCGCTACCGCTGCTAAGATGTCTCCGACCTTCAGAGGCCGACTTCACATTATGGAAAGTGCATGAGAGAATTTATGGAAGTCATGTAGGAGCCAGGTCCCTATCACAAAAACTACTTCAGTAAGGGTACTATTGATCGACCTTGTACCACTATTCTACAGAGTATGTCAAAAAATATGACCGCTGTCAGAAAAATATAAACATACAAAGACAGTCGGCCTCCGAGCTTACTCCACTAAGTGCACCTTGGTTATTTGTGCAGTGGAGAATGGATATATTTGGCCTTTCTTCAACAGCATCCGGACAACGAAAGTTCCTCCTGGTCGTAATCGACTACTTCACTAAATGGATCGAAGCCGAACCACTAGCAAAAATTATCGAGACCAAGGTACAGGACTTCATTTGAAAGTCAATCATCCGTCGGTTCGATCTGCTTCAAACTCTCATAATAGATAATGGGTGACAGTTCGTTGAGTTCTACGAAGATCTAAATATCTCTCATTACTTCACATCGATAGCTCACCCACAAGTAAATGGGAAAGCTGAAGTGACCAATCGAACCCTGCTGCAAGGCATCAAGACAAGACTCGACAGAGCAAGGAGGGCCTGGGTGGACGAACTCTACCACGTCCTCTGGATGTATCGAATTACTCAAAGGCTATCGACTGGGGAAACACCGTTCGCCTTGGCTTTTGGAATAAAGGCAGTCATCCTAATCGAGCTTAATCTTCCATCAGTGTGGATCGTGGCCTTCAATGAGCAGCGTAACTCATAGGACCTCAGAGTCAATCTCGATCTACTGGAAGAATAAAGAGAGAAAGCCTAGATTTGGATGGTGGCCTACAGGCGAAGGGTGGTCCGATACTATAACTCCAGAGTCAAAGGTAAAATGTTCAGAATGAGAACTTAGTGCTTCAGTGAGCCACCATCTCTCAGCCTTAGAGATAGAAAAAGCTTGCTCCGAATTGGGAAGGTTCATATGAAATAGAGGAGGTTATCCAGCCCGAAACTTATCGCCTAAAGGAGCTCGGAGGAACAATGCTCTCATGACCTTGAAATTCAGAAAAATCTAAGGATGTACTACCAATAATTTTCCTTCAATAAAACTCCTCCATTTCAATATTATTGTTTCTTAGTGCAAAAACTATGTGATAACAGAGAAGAAGCAATCAATAGTAGCCATGTTAGGAATAGGAGGAGAACCTCATCCTAACATGAGCAAGTCGAAGGCCTCATTCATTTTAGACGAGATGAGGGGAGAGGCCCTGACAACGGCCTTTATGCACTCCTTCCGTTAGGAATAGGAGGAGAACCTCATCCTAATATGAGCAAAGTCAAAGGCCTCGTTCATTTTAGACGAGATGAGAGGAGAGGCCCTGACATGGTCCTTATGTGCTCTTACAACCTGTTAGGAATAGGAGGGAAACCTCATCCTAACATAGCAAAATCGAAGGTCTTATTCATTTTAGACAAGATGAGGGAGGAGGCCCTGACAACGGCCCTTATGTGCCCCTATAGTTCATTAGAAATAGGAGGACAACCTTATCCTAACATGCAGCAAAGTCGAAGTCTCGTTCATTTTAACGAAATGAGGGAAGAGGCCCAACAACAGTCCTAATGTGCCCTACAGTCCGTTAGGAATAGGAGGGGAACCTCGTCCTAACGTAAGCAAAGTCGAAGGCCTCATTTATTTTAGACAAGGTGAGAGAAGAGGCCCCAACAACGACCCTAATGTGCCCCTACAATCCGTTAGGAATAGGAGGGGAATCTCATCCTAACGTGAGCAAAGTCGAAGGCCTCGTTCATTTTAGATGAGGTGAGAGGAGAGATCCCAACAATGACCCTAATGTGCCTCTACAATCTATTAGGAATGGAAGGAGAACCTCATCCTAACATGAGCCAAAGTTGGAACCTCATAGATCAAAGACGTGGAGAAGGAAGAAGCCCGATAGAGAATCCTTACATGTGCTTTCCCATGACAAGCTGACTACGTCAAATGCGAAAGGCAGAATCTTATCCTGGTTTACAAGAGAGGTCCTAGTTCGATGTCCACAATAAGCCCAGCGTCTATAACGAGCTCGGCGTCTGCAACAAGCAGCAAGCGTGGGAACCCGGGATCAGAATTCTTCCTCAAGCTTTAACGTCAATAGGAGATAAGATCTTCTTCAACCTTGGCTGGAGATAAGATCTTCCTCGAGCTTTAGCTTCAATTTCAATAGAAGACAAGATCTTCTTCAACCTCGATCGGAGATAAGATCTCTCCTGAGCTTTCAACCTCAATAGAAGATAAGATCTCCTTCAACCTCGACTGGAGATAAGATCTTCTTCGAGCTTCAACATCAACAGGAGATAAGATCTCCTTCAACCTCGGTTGGAGATAAGATCTCTCTCGAGCTTCAATTTCAACATCAACAGAAGATAAGATCTTCTTCAACCTCAATTGGAGATAAGATCTCTCCTGAGATTCAGCTTCAACTTCAATAGGAGACAAGATCTTTTTCAACCTCGGTTGGAGATAAGATCTCCTCCGAGCTTCAACCTCAACAAGAGATAAGATCTCCTTCAACCTCGATTGAAAATAAGATCTCCTCCGAGCTTAACAGTCAATAGAAGATAAGATCTCCTTCAACCTCGATGGGAGATAAGATCTTTGTCAAGCTTCAACTTCAACATCAACAGAAGATAAGATCTCTTTCAACCTCGGTTGGAGATAAGATCTCCTTCGAGCTTCAACTTCAACATCAACAAAAGATAAAATATCCTTCAACCTCGGCTGGAGATAAGATCTCCCTCGAGCTCAGCTTCAACTTCAACAGGAGACAAGATTCCTTCAACCTCAGCCAGAGATAAGATCTCTTCCGAGGTTCAACCTCAACAGAAGATAAGATCTTCTTCAACCTTGACTGGAGATAAGATCTCCCCCAAGCTTTAACATTAATAGAAGATAAGATCTTCTTCAACCTCGATTGGAGATAAGATCTCCTTCGAGCTTCAACTTCAACGTTAATAGGAGATAAGATCTCCTTCAACCTCGACTGGAAATAAGATCTTCCTCGAGCTTCAACTTCAACTTCAACAGGAGACAAGATCTCCTTCAACCTCGGCTGGAGATAAGATCTTCTTTAAGCTTCAACCTCAATAGGAGATAAGATCTCCTTCAACCTCGGCTGAAGATAAGATCTTTCCTGAGCTTTAACTTCAACGTCAATAGGAGATAAGATCTCCTTCAACCTCGACTGGAGTAAGATCTCCCCCGAGCTTCAACGTCAGCATCAACAGGAGATAAGACTTCTTCAACCTCAGCTGGAGATAAGATCTTCTCCGAGCTTCCAAGAGCTTTGACCTTAATAGGAGATAAGATCTTCTTCAACCTCGCCAGGAGATAAGATTTTTTCTGAGCTTCAACCTCAACAGATGCAGAGCCCAAAAAATTACTTCGGCTGTCATCTTTTTTGTACTCCCTTCCTTCGAATTTTGAACTTCGAAGTAGGGAGACTATTGTTGGGAATAAACCTCGCTCCCACCAAAGTTCAGTCTGATGCTTAGCCTAATGTAACTGGTAATCACGGCAGAGCTTCGATCAAGAATTCTTCCTCCAACGGTCGAACTTCTGCCGGACTCCTCCACCTTCAATGGTCGAACTCCTTTCGGACACCTTCAGGAGTCGAACTCCTTTCAAATTTCTTCAGGAGTCGAACTCCTTTCAGACTTTTCTTTCAATTGGACACATCCAGGAGCCAAAGTTCTTTCGAACTTCTCCTTCAATCGGATTCTTCCAAAAGCCGAACTTATTTCGAACACCTCTAGGAGCCGAACTCCTTTCGAATTTCTTCAGCGGTCGAACTCCTTTCGAACTTCTCCTTCAGTCGGATTCCTCCAGGAGTCGAACTTCTTCTTCAGTCAGATTCCTCCAGAAGCCGAACTCTTTCCAGATTTTTTCTTCAGTCGAATTTCTCTAGGAGCCGAACTCCTTTCGGACATCTCCTTCAGCCAAACTTCTCCACCAATCGGACTCTCTCTGGACTTCTCCATCACTCGAACTCCATCTAGATTTTTCTAGTGGATTACTTCCAGATTTTAACTAGCATTCCTTTTGGATGATCCCCTCTAGCCATATTCCCTTTAGGAGTCTAAACTCCTCTGAAATTGATGTATATCAAAGCTGTTCACCAACCAATGTCTGCTTTCTCCGAACTTCGACTATTAAATCTCAATGAACAGCCACATCACGATAATGGACATCTCTCTCCATAACAAACTCCACGTGATCCCGAGCGATCCATTATCGAACGATTACGATTGTCACTATCAGTCTGCTACAGACGGTATCTCCCTTCGTGACAGACTCTACGTGGCCTCGAACGGCCCACTACCGGATAGCTACGGCTGTCATTATCAATCTGCTGCATGTGGCACTATAGATGGTGCCTCCCTTCGTGACAGACTCCACGCGGCCCCGAGCGGCCCGCTACCAAATGGCTATGGCTGTCACTATTAGTCTGCTACCGGTTCTATCTATAAAAAAAGACCCTTCAGATATATTTTTTCTAAACTCTTTTTTTCTTCTCAAAATTTCACCAAATTTTTTTTTGAGCACTCCATTTTTATTGGTCCGAAGAGCTGACTTGATCGTCGGAGAGTTCTACCGGAGCCACCACCACCGACTTCGGATGAAATTTTATTTTGCAGGTCATCGACGGCGACCTCTTCTTCTTCAGCTCCAGCTCAATCTGGCATCAACCAGATTCTGCACCAATAGGTGTCCTCAAGACGATCCTCCAAAAGATGCCTCATGGGAGGAAGAAAAGAGGCCTTCTATCCTTATAAGGATGAGTACCTCTTGACTTACTTCCAATATGGGACTAAAGGCCTCCTATATCCCCACAATATATATGATTGCTGGTTTATTTTTTAGTATAAGAAATAGTGAGTAATAATCATCTAATAACCAAGCATGAGCAAGACACATTGGAGGGAAATGAAGAGAAGGAATAAATTTTAATTTGTTTGGGAGCTGAATATAATTTATGTAAGGATTGAATTAGAGAGAGATGGAGCCCTATTTATTGCAAATTTTATAAAGGGAGCCTAATTCGATGACAAATGGAGAATAAAAAAAAGCATCACCATAATATGATAATTTTAGATATAATTTTTTTAGTATAAAATGTAAGATAATTAAAAATATTTCTTTCAAATTTTAATACTGAGGAAAGAGGATTGGCATGGTTAGTTGGGTTGGCCTACTTAAAAGCATCATTTTTAATGATAACTTTAAAAGTATGGTTCTCAATAATATTTTTATTTATTTTTTTTAAAAAATTATATAGGTTATGATGTTTTTTTATCAAGTTAAAAAAATATTTTTTAAAATATTAATTTTTAAATAATTATTATTTTAAATATTTTTTTAGATTTTATATTAAATTGATAAATAAATTTAAATATACATCAAATCGGTATAATTTTTTTAAAAAATAGTACGGTAAAAAAATAATGGAGAAACGGATTCGAGGCCTCGACGGTTCGCTTCTCGACAAAACACGAAGATTTAGGGGATCGCGCCACCGCCGGTACACGAAACTATTTTAAGGTTTTTGGCGGCATTAAATAACGGATAGGACTGCGTGTTCACATCGATAAGCGTATCTTTCTGGCATCTCCTATGGTATCCAACCTGTGGAGTCTCGGTTTAAGGACTCTAGGATCTAGGCCGTACGTTTAAGAGTTAACGATGATGAAAGCGTGATGCTGGCATCGAGAGAGGATTTGTTGCGGTGTTTCGTAGGGCTGTATCAAGTTTAGTGGGTGAGAGGATTGGATCCTTGACAACGAGGGGTGCACAGGTCTAGCCCGAAAGTTTCCATGCGGACATTTCGTCTTCATAAGCGGTGTATGGAATTTTTTTTTTAAATATTATTATTTAAAAAATTAATTTAAAAAATATTATTATTTTAAATTTATTTTTAAAAATATAGCATGATATGAGAACAGATAGATGACAAATTCGCATGTTGGATATGTACTTTCAACTAAAAAATGGCATGTCCAACATGCATTTTCAGATAACATGATGGATGATATGATGGAGAATTCAAAAAAAAATTGCATTTGCATTTTGGGGATCCAGATTTCAGAGTTGAAATTACATCTTAAAAATACAGGTTCAATGGGTTTTTTTTCTTCTCCCGTGCATTCCTATAGCCGGCCTTCCTTTCTTTATTTTTTTCTTTTCTCGCTCTGTTCTATCGAGAAGCATAGACGGACAATCATCGATGCTCATGCAGAGCCACGAAAGCTCGAGTTTGCTAGAATCGAAAGACGAAAGGGTAGAAAATGATGGCAGAAGAGAAGATGGGATTTGGTAGTCGCATGAAGCCAAATACAATGGAGATGGTGGATGTAACGTAGATGATGATGGGATGGGGCGGGGACAGTAAGTGTGGCATGAATGATGGTGGGGTGGGGAGGGACTGCAGTCTGGGCCTCACAAGGTGGCCGCAGATTGTCGGGGACGTGGAGGTGGGGGCTAGGGTAGAAAGAAAAGAAAAGAAGGAAAGAAAAAAAAATATATTATTTTTTGTTATTAATAATAATTTAAATAATAAAATATTATTATTTTATTAATAATAAATATTATTATTTTTAATTAATAGTAAAATATTATTGTTTGATTAATAATAAAATATTATTTTATTAATTGAGAAGAAAAGAAAAAAGAAAAAAATAATATTTTTATTATTAATTTAATAATATTATTTATATAATAATATATTATTTTTAACCCGTGATCAAAGTTACTATTATGAAAATTTAAGTGTAGGGGCTATATACTTGAATGATTTCTTATAACAGCAAAAATTAGCAAATTCGATGGCTTCTAAGATCCATTAATAACAAAATTGAAGGTCATGATGCAATAAATTCTCATGTTTTGAAAGGGAATAGGCATGCAACATGCCCTTTGAATTGTACCAGACTTATGGCATGTAGGCAATGATTTATGTCCATTGTGCACCCCTGAGGTGCAATATGCAATCAATTCTACATTCAACAATGAAATCACGCAATAGTCAACTTTGACATGACCCATCCTTATCGAGAATATAGACGCTCCACCTACATGTAGCAATAGCACTTTAACATAAAGCTGGTTCACCGATCATATTAGACACAAATGGGCCATCTTTCAATGATCAATCCAAAATGCCGCATGGGGCTAAAAGTGGTCTAAATCCTCCATCAAGCCCACATTAAAGCTCAAAACTCATCACAATGGAGGCCTGAATCACAAAGCAGGGCTCTGCCAGCTCGACTTCTTTGGCATGTAGTCCTATTAATATCTAAGACAATGATTAAACTATTAACTGGGGGATAATTGCTATGATGCAGCTCTTCTTCCATCATGCCATCAAGTATAATAACCATGGTAGAGACCGCTGTTGAATTGATTATAGTCCTTTTCCATAATAATGTGAATAAAGAAGGGGAGAATATTAAGGGCTTGCTTGGGAACTCTAGCAGGATTGAGCTGGATTCATGGATTGGGCAGCCCATTTGGGTAGGGCCTATATCAACTCAAAATCCTCCTAACCCAAATTTGGGAGCGGAAAAAACATCTTTATGGATCATTTTTTTCCTATAGACCAACATATGCCCATAAATTAGGATGTAGGCTAAGACTTGGGTGAATCTTTAGAAGTGAGTAATTCTTTGTGCACCATATGCTATAATAACAGTACACTATATAATTGAGCCATGTAGCATCACTTTTCAATGTGCAATAAATGTCATAGTTCCATTTTTTTGTTTAAATTTTTGAATGACAAAAATGCTCTTCTGTTCTAAAAAAAATTATGACATCTCTGTTATGACATTCTAAAGGCATATTATGACTTTTCAAAAATAGGATGTCATAAGAGGGGAAGGATATTTTTATCATTAAAAAATTTTATAAATTTTTTTATGATGAAAATGCCCTTTCACTTTTATACATCCTATTTTTGGAAAGTCATAATATATCTTCAGAATGTCATAACAGGACCACAGGATATCATAATTTTTTTAGAATAGAAAAATATTTTCATCATTTAAAATTTTAAATAAAAAAGTGGAACCGTAGGTATTTAATATGCATTAGAAAGTAGTGGCTACATGGTTTAATGGGATGGTGTGGTGCACTCCATGTTAATTTTATTGCACCACATGTGGTGCACTAAGTATTTTTCATGGGTTGGACAAGCCAATAGACCTAATTTTTGCAAACGCATAAGGTGACTCTAAGGGCTAGAATTTGCATCCCTTCCTACATAATTTTTTTCTTTCAATCTTTATGTTATTAATATACATACCTATACATTAAAGCGTAACTCGGTGGTTTCCTAATGCACCACGTGTCGAGCTTCCCTTCTATTTTTTTTCTTTTGGCTTCTAACCTCTCCCGAGCCCTCTCGAAACTTCTTGAGCCCTCGCGATGCCTACCTCCTCTCCGCTCTCCTCACTGCCACCTCCCACCGCTCTCCACCGTTGCCTTCCTCTCCATCATGTCCGGCATTGGTCTTTCCCCTCTGATCTCCCTCAGGTGCTTTCTTCCCTCTCCATCTTTTTTCTATGGTAGCTTTTTTTTTTTTTTTTGCTTTGAGCCCTCATGGACACCGTCCACATGGAGCGGCACGAATGACCACAACCTGAGCCTCACATGGCGGTGGCGGGGGATGGGAGGAAGAGAGGGGAGAGGTTTTGGTTGTCGCACAGAGTCGGATGCGGCATGGATGATGGTGGGGCAGTACTGCGGTGGGGGCAGCATGAATGGCCGTGACTTGGGCCTTGCGGTGCGGATGGGGGGGAGGCGGTGGAAGGAAGAAAAGGAAAGAGGAAAAAAAAATGAAATGGGGTGCCGCCTCCTCCCTGCAGGGGGTAGGGCCGCGAAGGGTGCAGGGGATGATTGCGCTGGTTGGAGGAGGTGCTAAGGGCTGGGGAGGGATGGCGAGGGAGTCGGGGGGAGCGAAGGGGAGGAGGGTTGGTGGTGTCGGAGCCGGGGAAGGGGAGGGGAGGGCGTTTAGTGGTTGCATGAAGTTGGGTGCGGCACGGACAGTGGGTGCGGTGCTGACAGCGGTGGGGTGCCACCGTAATAGGGGCGGCACAGACGGCCGCGACCTGGGCCTCACACGATGGGGGTGGGGGTTGAGGGGGGAGGCAGTAGGAGAAAGGAAAGGAAAGGAGGAAAAAAGAAAAAGAAAAAAAATTATGAAGGAGGAATAAAGAAAAAAATATCATTATTTTATTATTAATAATAATTTAAAATATTTTAAAAATAAAAAAATAATATTTTAAAATAAAAGTAGGGGAGAGATAAGAGACGAAAATAATATTTTTTTAAAAAATAAAATATTATAAAAATAGTAATAATATTTTTTAAAAAATATTAATCTATTATTGTTTAAAAAAATAACATATCATTTTTTAATTTTAAAAATAATAGATACTAATTTATTTTTTTAAAAAATAATATTTTTATTATTTTTTAAAATAATAATATTTTTATTATTTTTTAAAATAATATATTTTAAGATCTAAATCGATCCATTAGATCAGATCAAATCTAATAAATTATTCATAAATAGAGCATAGTTCTCTATCGATTTGAAAGCCAAATTTCTATATTTAATAGCTTTCGAAAGCTTACAAGATACTAATGATAAAGCATATTACTTTTTATTCTCCTATTCTTTTCTTTGAATTTCTATTTATTATCTCTAGAAATAATTTTGATGATTATAAAATATTGAAGCATAATTTTTTATACTAATATTTTTCAAGAATGCCAAATGTTGGTGCAGAATTTGGTTGACGTCGGATCAAGCTGCAGTGGAAGGAGACGAGATCGCCGTCGGTGATCTACAAAATAAAGTCCCATCCAGAGTCGATGGGGGTAGCTCCGGCAGGACCCTCCGACGGTCAAGTTAGCTCTGGCCAACAGAAATGGAGTGCTCAGTATGGAGTTCAGCAGAGTTTCGAGGAGAAGATAAGAGCTTAGAACCTGACGTAAGCATATCTGAAGGATTCTTTTTATAGACGGAGCTTATTATAACTATCTTGATTAATGACTATCGTAACCGTCCTGATCAATACCGATCGTTATTAACTTGATAAATATCGATCATTATTGACTTGATAAATGACAATCATTATTGTCGTGTAATCGTTCAGTAGTGGGAACGTCTGTAGGAATCCATCAACAGTCTGTAAGGAGTTCGACTTCCACAGAAGTTCGATTGAAGAAAAAAGTTCGGCTGCTGAGGAGTTCAGTCGGAGCTCGACTGCTAATGAGTTCGACCGCTGAGAAGTTCGACCACTAATGAGTTCGACTGCTAAGGAGTTCGGTCGGGGCTCGTCCGCTAATGAGTTCGGTCGTTAAGGAGTTCGACCGTTGAGGCTTTCCTGTGACTATCGGTTGTATTATCCGCTGAGCATCCAACTGAACTTCGGTGGGAGTGGGGTTTACCTCCAACAATAGTCCCCCCACTCCTGAGTTTAAAATTCGAATGAAGAAAGTATCAAAACAAACGACTGTCGAAGTTCTTTTTCGGGCTCTGCACCCATTGAAGTTGAAGCCCGGGAGATTATATCTCCTGCCCCCGAGGTTACCTCAGAGGAGATCTCATCTCCTACGATCGAGGTTGATACGGGCGCTCGGAGAAGATCTTATCTCCAGCAGCTGAGCTTACCTCGGGGGAGATCTTATCTCCTGCGGTCGAGATTGAAGGACTTCGACTTGCTTCATGTTAAGATGAGGTTCTCCTCCTATTTCTGATATGGCCTTTGGATTGTTTCTTTCCTGTCGTCACGTAATTCTTGCACCAAGGAACCATAATGCTAAAATGAAGGAGTTTTATTGAAGAAAAATTACTGATAATACATCCTCAGATTTTCTGAGTTCCAAGATCGTGGAAGCATCATCCCTCCGAGCTTCTTCAAATGATAAGTACCAGACCGGATGACCTCCACTACTTCATATGGGCCTTTCCAATTAGGGGTGAGCTTCCCCTGGCTTTGAGGCTGAGAGATGGTGACTCATCGGAGCACTAAGTCCCCAAATCTGAATGTCTTGTTTATAACTCTAGAGTTGTAGTACCGAGCCATCTTCCATCTGTAGGCTGCCATCCGAATACGGGCTTTCTCCCTTTTTTCTTTCAACAGGTCGAGGTGAACTCTTAGGTCCTGTGGGTTGTGCTGCTCGTTGAAGGCTATGACTCGTGCAGACAGGAGCTTAAGTTCGATCGGAATGACTGCCTCCATCCCAAAGGCCAAGATGGAAGGTATTTCTCCGGTCGTCATCCTTTGTGTAGTTTGGTAAGCCCAAAGGATGTGGTAGAGTTCGTCCACCCAGGCCCTCTTTGCTCTATCGAGCCTCATCTTGATGCCTTACAATAGGGTCTGGTTGGTCACCTCAGCTTTTCCATTGGCCTACGAGTGAGCCATCGATGTGAAGCGGTGGGATATGTTTAGTTCTTCATAGAACTCGACGGACCTCGCTCCAGCGAATTATCGCCCATTATCGGTTATGAGGATTCGAGACAGACCGAATCGACAGACTAGCGATTTTCAGATGAAGTCCTGCACCTTGGCCTCGATAATCTTCGCTAGTGGTTCAGCTTCGACCCACTTGGTGAAATAGTCGATCGCGATCAGGAGGAACTTTTGCTGTCCGAATGCCGTTGGAAATGGGCTAAGTATATCCATTTTTCATTGCGCAAATGACCAAAGTGCACTTAGCGGAGCAAGCTTGGAGGCTAGCTGTCTTTGTACGTTTGCATTCTTCTGACAGTGGTCGTACTTCTTCACATACTCCATAGAATCACGAAACAAGGTTGGCCAATAATATCATTGTCGAAGTAGTTTTTGCGACAGGATCCTGGCTCCTACGTGACTTCCACAGAGTCCCTCATGCACCTCCCACAACATGAGGTCAACCTCTAAAGATCAGAGACATCTCAACAGCGGGAGCGAGTATGATCTCTTGTACAGCCTGCCTTCATACAAAACATAGTGGGAGGCCTGATTCCTAAGTTTTCGAGCTTCTTTCGGGTCATGAGGAAGGACCCCCTCCTTGAGGTAGGCGACCAACGGGTCAATCAAGCTTGGCTCAAATTTTGTTTGTAGAATGACCTGGGGTTCCTCTATGGTTGGGCACTTCAGAGTCTCCAAGAATACTTCTTTGGGCAGCTCGGCTGGGGCTGAAGTGGTCAACTTGGAGAGAAGATCGGCTCTTACATTTTTCACCCTCGGAATTTGTCGAATGCCGAAATTGTCGAAAGCCAGAGTCAAATCCCTCACCTTCCCAAGGTATTTCACCATACTATCCTCCCGCATCTCGTAGCTGCCATTAACTTGGCCTACCATTAGTTGGGAATCATTGTAGACTTGAAGCTGATCTACTTTTAATTTCCTCACTATTTTTATTCCGACGATCAGCACTTCATATTCGGCCCCATTGTTGGTTGCAAGGAGCTCGAAGCGCAGTGCGTACTCAACGACGACGCCCTCGGAATTGATTAAGACCAGCCCCGCACCAGCTCCGGTGGAGTTGGACGAGCCATCCACATGTAGAGCCCAAAAGCCTTCGGAGAGGTCGGTACTTTCCTCGAGGAGGTTTGACTGCGATAGCAGGACGTCGGTCTCATTCTATTCAAACTCGATTTTGATTGGAATGGTGCATTCTAATACAAAATCTATCAGTATCTGGGCCTTGATTGATAGCCGGGGTTGGTAGTTGATGTCAAACTTTGTGAGCTCAATTGCCCATTTTGTGATTCTTCCGGAAGCATCCGCTCGATGAAGGACTGCTTTTATTAGGTGGTCCGTGAGGACCATAATGATGTGCTCCTGAAAATAAGGTCGGAGTCTCCAGATAGAAATTAGAAGAGAGTAAGTTAGTTTTCTAATCTAGAGTATCTGATCTCCGCATCCCTCAGGATCCGACTCACGTAATAGATCAATCGCTGCAGCTTCGCTTCCTCTTTAACTAGGATTGCCGCCAAGGTCACTGAAGAGACAGCTAGGTATAGGAATAATTTCTCTCTAGGTTCGGGCTTTGTCAGCAGTGGGGGCGAGCTGAGGTAGT
The DNA here is from genome assembly GCA_006176705.1 of Cocos nucifera. Classification (NCBI taxonomy): domain Eukaryota; kingdom Viridiplantae; phylum Streptophyta; class Magnoliopsida; order Arecales; family Arecaceae; genus Cocos; species Cocos nucifera. The sequence continues at coordinate 105,581 of QRFJ01003147.1, read as the reverse complement.
TTTTAAGCTTCTCAAATGCCTGTTGACACTCCGTCGTCTAGCAGAAGTTCTTTGATTGCCTAAGAACTTGAAAGAAGGGCACACATCATTCGATCGACCTTAAGATAAAGCGATTTAGGGATGCCATCTTCTCGGTCAGGTGCTAAACTTCTTTGATCATTTTTGGAGTGGTCATCTCCTGAATGGCTCAGATTTTCTCGGAATTTGCTTTAATTTCGCATCTCGACACCATGAACCCTAGAGACTACCCTGAGGTCACGCCAAAGGCGCACTTGGTCGGGTTCAGTTTTATCTTGTGCTTCCTGAGTGCATCGAAGGTCTCTTTAAGATCGACGAGGTGGTCTATTGAAGCTCGACTTTTGATGAGCATATGATCCACGTACACCTCCATGTTGTGGTCGATCTGCTCCTTGAAGATCTTATTGACCAAATGCTGGTACGTTGCTCCTGCATTTCTGAGTCTAAAGGGCATGATCCTATAATAATAAAGATCATGGTCAGTAATGAAAGCGGTCTTCTTCTCATCCTCAGGTGCCGTCCGTATCTGGTTATAACTAGAGAAGACGTCCATAAAGATGAGGAGCTCATAGCCCGAGGTCGCGTCTACTAGTTGATCAATCCTGGATAGAGGGTAGCTGTCTTTCGGGCAGGCCTTGTTTAGCTTTTTGAAGTCAATGCACATTCTCTACTTGTTGTTTGCCTTTTTGATAAGGACCACATTTGAGACTCAGGTTGGATAATTAACCTTCCGAATAAATTCGGCTTTGAGGAGCTTGTCTACTTCTTCGATGATTGCTTTTTGCCTCTCTAGGGCGTGATGGCACATCTTTTCTTTTATCGACCGATACCTCGGATCGACGGCCAGTTGATGTTCCATGATCTCGACGTCAACCCCTGACATGTCTGCTGGGGTTCAGACGAAGACGTTCGTATTTCTTCTAAAAAAGATAACGAGTTGCTTTCGAACCTCGCCTGCCAAGTTGGAGCCGATCTGCACCGCATGATCGATGTTTCCATCGTTTAAGGGCACAAAAATGAGGTCCTCCATAGGCTCGCCCCGCTCCTTAGTGAGGTCGTCGCGGACATCCAATCCGTCAATAAGATAAGAGTCGGACCGCTCTTCCTTGTGTAGGGCGATTGAGTAGCAGTGCCTCGCCAGAGCTTAGTCTCCCCTGACCACTTCGATCCTATAACTTGTCGAAAATTTCATCTTCAAATAATAGGTCGACACCACCACCCGAAGTGCATTTAGACCAGATCGGCCAAGAATGGCATTATAGGCGGACGGAGTTCTCATGACTAGAAAATCGACTTGCGCTTTGGCCAGTTTCGAGCGTTGCCCTACTGTCACAACCAAAGTTATTATGCCTTCAACTGGTACGACATTGCCAGTGAATCCTATCAGCGGGGAGTTCATAGGCACCAAGTGGTCATCAGGTAAGGATATTTTTGAGAAGGCATCATAAAATAATACATCGACTGAACTTTCATTGTCTACTAAAATACGACATACATCATAATCGACAATGTTCAAAGAGATTACAACCGCATCATTATGCAAAAATTAGACCCCCTAGGCGTCTGCCTCGGTAAAGGTCACGGGTTCCTCGGTCCTCCGTTTCTTCATCGATCCTTCAGATCTGCTGGCCTCTTCTTATTAAAGTCCTCCTGAGATAGTATTGATGACACCGAAAGGCAGTCGATCCTCTTGGTCCTCCCCTCTCGATGGTAGCATCCTCAGTCGATCCTTTTGCCCTTCAGATCGTCTCCGTAGGAATCGGTCAAGTCTACCTTGCCTGACGAGCTCTTCAATCTCTTCCTGAAGTTGGATGCACTTCTCAGTGTCGTGGCCATGGTCATGATAATAAAGGCAGAATTTATTAGGATTGCATTTGCTAGGGTGGGAATGCATCCTCTTCGATCTTAAAAGTTGTTCCTTGATTTTCATCAGCACTTGGGTCTTCGGAGCGTTAAGGGGGGCGTAGTTGTGAAATCTCCATTGGAGAGAACCTCAGCACTGGGGAGAACCTCGGTGTGCCCTTCCGTCGGGGCTTCCTCACCTCCGAGCCCGAGGGGGAGTTCGGACTCGCCTACGCCTAGAAGGAGTCCGAAAATACGATCGAGCTTTACTCGACTTAAGTGCCGATAAAATGATAGACTTAAGTATCGAGTACCAGTTTCTAGCGGCTCCCTTAAGGGTCGAGGGAAAAGCCCGACACAAAATAGCATCTGACGTTCCATGAAGCAACATCATCGTTCGGAAGGCTTTCAGGTGGTCAACTGGATCGGTGGTCCCATCGTAACTCTTAAACTGTGGGAGCTTGAAGTTCGACGAGATCGATTCCTATATAATTTTCTATGAAAAGAAAGGATCAGTACAAATATCATTACCATGTGAGGAGGAAGTGTGACGAAGTTCTTCGATCCGTCGGCTCATTTCTAAGAGCCTTTGACCCAAGAGATCTTCACGGTCTTTGATCTCCAAGGTTTTCTGGTAGAATGGATGTGAAGCTTCCCCTTGGATCGAGTCATGGTCTGAGCAGGGGCCCTCCCTCCTCTACTTTCTTCTTTCGGGGATCGGAGGTCGAGTAGCCCAAGTCGGCCATTCCTGGATCAGACCATAGGACTTCAGAGAATTTCATGCTGATTGAGCCGGTGTCGGGGCCTGCTAGTGCACGGCCTGCACCGTCTGCACCGCCTGCATCGCCTCCGTTAGGCCACGAACCTGCTGAACGAGCAGGTTGAACTGCTTTGCATCCATCGTAGCTACAGATGGAACCTAGGTTATCAGAGCCGGAGTGGAAGCAAATGGATCCGAACGGGATCGGGTCATGGAGGTCGTTGATCATCGGATCGAAGCTTTCCTAGGAGGCATTTTTTCTAGGAAGAACTCTAGATTACTGTCGAGCACTCCTTTAAGATCAAGGAAACCTCAAGAACAGAGGGCCCTTCCTCTAGCATCAAATCTGTTGGTGCAGAATTTGGTTAACGTCGGATCGAGCTGGAGTGGAAGGGAACGAGGTCGCCGTTGGTGACCTATAAAATAAAGTTTCGTCCGGAGTCGGTGGGGTTTGCTCTGGTAGGACCCTCCGATGGTCAAGTTAGCTCTGGCCAATAGAAATGGAGTGCTCAGTGTGGAGTTCGGCAGAGTTTCAAGGAGGAGATAAGAGCTTAGAACCTGGCATAAGCATATCTGGAGGATTCTTTTTATAGGTGGAGCTTGTTGTAACGTCTTGATTAATGACTGTCATAACCGTTCTGATCAATGCCGATCATTATTGACTTGATAAATACCAATCATTATTGACTTAAAAAATGATAATCATTATTATCGTGTAACCGTTCAGTAGTGAGATCGCCTGTAGGAATCCGTCAACAGTCTATAAGAAGTTCGGCTTTCATAGAAGTCCGACTGGAGAAAAAGTTCGACTGCTGAGGAGTTCGGTCGGGGCTCAGCCGCTAATGAGTTTGACTACTGAGGAGTTCGACCGCTAATGAGTTTGACCGTTGATGAGTTCAGCCAGGGCTCGTCCGCTAATGAGTTCGACCACTGAGGCTTTCCTATGACTACCGGTTGTATTGTCTGCTGAGCATCCGACTAGACTTCGGTGGGAGCGGGGTTTACCCCTAATACTAAAGATTATTTTTGTAGAAGAAAAAGATCATTGAAAGACTCTATATTTAATTGAAGATTTATTAAGTCAAATGAAATAATTTTTGAAGAGTTTTGGCACAAGAAACATTATCTTAAAAAATCTGAGCTGACTTATCCTTGAATCGAGCCAATCCTGGCACGACATGCCCTTGTTTCTTTGGCTTGACATGTAATCGAGCTAGCTGAAAATGAATCCAAGCTAGCCCTCTTAGAGTGGCAAAAAAAGTATTTCAGAGTTCTGCTGATTGAGCCAGCTTGAAGCATCACCAAGCCAGCTATCTTAGGTTAACAAAAAAATGATTTTTCAACTCTATCGTTCGAGCCAGCCCGATGCAAGTTCGAGCCAACTCTCTTAGATCGACAGAAATGATATTTTTCAAGTCTGCTATTCAAGCCAGCTCAAAGCAAAATCGAGCCAGCCCTCTTAGTGGGATAGAATAATATTTTGCAAAGAAATGCTGCTCGAGCCGACTCGAAGCCAGACTCGAGTTAACTCGACATAGTCTAACAGGCATAATGGCTAGTTCTATAGAAGTCTATCTTCATCCAGAAAAAAGTTTTCAATGGCTATTTTCGATCTCCAACGATCATAAACGACTAGAATCAAGGTTAAATGAATTTGAGCATTAAGAAAATGATTAAAGAACAAAGAAAATACAAGGCATAAAAGGGAGAATATTGTTCAGCAGTGTTTTATTGATTGAACAAGAAAGAGAGCACTTTGAGCATTCAATAGCCTCTAAGAAAGTTCACCAACTTTCATTCAATTCTTTCTTGAGTTTTCTAAGTACATTCAAAGAGGAAAGAGAGCTTTCATTGGCAGCATTAAAAGCATCCTCAAAAGAAAGCTTCAACAACAACAATCCAACCGAACAAGATTTTTTATTGTTGTGTTTCCTTCTAATTCAAATCTACTGTAAAAGTTTCAGAAGGGGCTGAAAATCGAAGAGATAAAGTTGTACCAAACTTAGAATAGTTTGGGAGAGCCTTAGGTAAAGACTTGTAAAGATTTTGATTAGTTGACCTGAGATAAAACTAATTGGATTTGTTTATGAACTCAGTGAAAACAAACATGCTATAATCAGGTGATTATAGTAAAAATTTTTAAGAGATCACTTGGAGAGTGGTTGTAGGTGCTAGAGGTGCACCGAACCACTATAAATCTACTATGTTTGTGTATGTGCATTTTATCTCCTCTGTTGCATTTATTTTCTGCTCTTTAGTAACTTCATCTTCAGTACACTTTCACCCCTACACTGCATACTATTGCTAGGGCTTGTAAAAATTTCAATAACCTAATTCACCCCCCTTAGGTTGTGTACCTGGGCAACAAGTGGTATCAGAGTTTGGTTCTCAGCTAGAATATTGATCTAACAATAAAGAAAAAGATCATGACAATATAATTGGAAGGTTTACTTACCGAAAGATAATCCATTAACAGACCACCACTTTTTAATAGCACAAATTATACATATTGAAAAGTTTGCATGAGAATCTTTATTCAAGCTTTTGATTATGATATGTGGAGTATCATAATCAATCGACCACACCCATCCACCATGGTAGTCGATGGTATTAGCACATCCAAACCTAAAAAGAATTGGAGTGATGAAGATAAAAAATCAATTCAGCTAAATGCCAAAACTATGAATGTCTTATATTGTGCCTTAAATGCAAACGAGTTTAACCAAATTTCTACTTACAATTCAATAAAAGAAATTTGGGACAAACTTGAAGTTATTTATGAGGACACAAACCAAGTAAAAGAATCAAAGATTAACATGCTTGTGCACCAATATGAACTTTTTAAAATGGAATCCATTGAATCAATTACTAAAATATTCACACGCACTGATATAACTAATGATTTGAAAAGTCTTAGAAAAATATACTCTAACATTGATTTAGTGAGGAAAATCTTTAGATCTTTGCCAAAGGTATGAGAACCGAAGGTCACCGCAATACAAGAGACAAAGAACTTGAATAAGCTGCCATTGAAAGAGCTAATTAGATTATTAATGATGCATGAACTAACTATGAGGTAGCATAATGAAGATGAAGGTTGAAAAAAGAGGACCATTGCCCTCAAATCTACTACAATTAATGAAGAGGAAGATGAATCAATAGATGAAGATGATGAAGATGAGAAAGATGGGGATGCGGCACTGATCACAAGAAAATTCAAGAAATTTATGAGAAGAAAGCAAGGTTTTAAGAAGAAGCCTCTAATCAAAGATGAATCAAGCAAAGATAAGAAAAAGAAAATGGAGTAGCCATTATGTTTTGAATACAGAAAATCTAGACACTTCAAGACTGATTATCCCAACTTAAAGAAAAGTTTCAAGAAGATTAAGAAGAAAGCAATGATTGCTACTTGGAGCAACAATGATGAATTTAGCTTAGATGAAGAAAGTGACAATGTAGTGAACTTGTGTCTCATGGCACAAGAAGATGAGATAAACTCCGAAATCATTCTAGATTTTATTTTTGAGGAATTTCAAAATGGATTTCATGATTTAATGAAAGAATATCGAAAAATAACTAGTAAAAACAAAAATATGAAAATAATGACTGAAACCTTATCCAAACGAAAAAAAATCTTACAAAGAAATAAACTCTTAATAGAAGAAAATCACTTATTAAGAAAGAAAGTCCAAATGCTGAAATATTTGGTTGACAAGTCTACATGTAATTCTGAAAAACTAAAAATGATTTTGAACAACCAAAAAGCAATTTATGATAAAGCTGGCATAGGCTTTAATTCTAACAAGAAACAAAAATTCTTAAAAAATCTTTACACTAGCTCATCATCATCGCACTCTATTTCATACTTCACTTGCTCTAGCTGTGGTAGAGTAGGGCATAATATGCTTGCCATTTAAGAAAATTTGATAAAAATATAATTAAAAAAAATTGTGTTCCTAAGAAAACCATAAATGCTAATCCTAAAGGATCTAAAAAGATTTGGATACTTAAATCAGTTACTTGACTATTTTGCAGAAATGTCTTGCAGTCAATAAAAATGAAAGAGCTCGGTATGTAGATAGCGACTGTTCAAGATATATGATAGATGACAGGAACAATTTATCATCCTTGAGAAAAAAGTAGAGGAATAGTAACCTTTGGTGACAATGAAAAAGAAAAAAATTATTGAAATCGAGAACTTAGAAAAAAGAGTAAAAGAACTTAACTTGAAGGACAAATCCAATTATAATGAAGAAGGAGAGTCAAATATTAATGACCATGAAGAAATTCAAGAAGAAAATATAAATAAAAAACATTAAGATCTACCCAAAGAATGAAGGTATGCTTATAATCATCCTAAAGATTCTATAATTGGTGATCCATCTCAAGTTGTAAGAATTAGATCTAATTTTAGAGAACATCATGATTATCTTACTTTTATTTCTCAAATAGAACCTAAAACTATTGAAGAAGCTAAAAATGATCATTATTGATTAAATGCTATATAAGAGAAATTAAATCAATTTGAAAAAAATAAAGTTTGGACACTAGTTGATGGACCTCTTAATCATCCAATTATTAGCACTAAATGGGTATTCAGAAATAAACTAGATGAAAATAATACTGTAATAAGAAATAAAGTAAGACTAGTAGCTAAAGGATATAATCAAGAAGAAAAAATAGTTTTGATAAAACTTATGCACCTGTAGCTAGATTAGAAGTTATTAGATTGCTACATGCTTTTATTTGTTATATAAATTTTAAATTATATTAAATAGATGTCAAAAGTATATTTCTAAATGATTTTATTGCTGAAAAGATTTATATAGAACAACCATTAGGTTTTGAAAATCATGCTTTCCTAAATAATGTTTTTAAACTTAATAAAGCAGTATGATTTAAAACAAGCACCATAAGTATGGTATGATAGATTAAGCAAATTTCCATCCAATAATGACTTTTCTAGAGGCAGTGTAGACACTACATTATTTTTGAAAAGAAAAAAATCAAATCTGCTTGTTATTCAAATATATATGGATGACATTATCTTTGGTTCTATTAATGAAAATTTTTATTAAAAAATTGCCAAGTTGATGTAGGATGAATTTGAAATGAGCATGATGAGGGAGCTAACATTCTTTCTTATATTCTAAATCAAACAAACAAAGAAAGATATTTTTCTTTTCCAAACAAAGTATACCCTAGAAGTACTAAAGAGTTTGGAATGGAGAATGCAAAGATAATTGGCAGACCCATAAGCCCATCATGCAAACTGAATAAAGATGAATATGATAAGAGTATCAATTTAAAAGCTTTATAAAGGTATGATTGGCTCTCTAATATATTTAACTACTACTAGACCTGACATATTCTTTAGTGTTTGCATGTGTACTAGATTTCAGTCTAATCCTAAGGAATCTCATATGAGTGTTGTTAAAAGAATCTTAAGATATTTGATAGGAATATAAAACTTAGAATTATGGTATTCTAAGCAAATCTTAATTAATTTAATTAAATTTTTTGATGTTGATTATGGAGATTGCAAAATTGATAGAAAAAGTACCTTCGATACATATCAATTTCTTGGGTTAAACTTAATATCTTGGTTCAGTAAAAAATAAAATTTGATAGCATTGTCCATGCTCGAGGCCAAGTATGTTGCAGTCGGAAGTTGCTATGCTCAACTTCTTTAGATTAAGCAACAACTTAAGGATTATAGTATTGAAAAAAATAAAATTTCTTTAAAATGTGATAACACAAGTGCCATCAATCTAACTAAAAAATTCATTCAACACTCTAGAATAAAATATATTAAAATTAGGCATCACTTTATCAGAGATCATGTTCAAAATAGTGACATTGTACTTGAATTTATTTCAACTGAAAATTAATTAGCAGATATTTTTACAAAACCTTTGAATGAAGATAGATTTAATGTAATTAGAGGTGAGCTAGAAATGTATAATCTTTTATAAATAAAAATTAACCTCAATGTTATTTTTGCTCATATATTGGTTGGGTTAATCCTCTTTTTTTTTGAAAGTTTAAATTGAATTAAATTCAGTTTTCTATTGGCTCGGGCTAGCTCAGCTGTTGAGTTGACCCGAACAGGATTCGAGCCTACTCGACGATTGGGCCCCAGCTTTTTTATTTAAAATGCCTGACCTTCCTAAAACTTTATTCACCATTCTGAGCCTGCCCCACCTTAATCATTCCCTATCTCCTTTCCAAAACCTTCCAAAATCCCATTCCCTCTCCATCTATCCCTTTAATCCATAGGAATTCGAGCAATGGCACCAAAGACTCGCACGACAGTCACGAAGAAGTACCACATAGAGAAACTATCCGATGTCCACTTAAAAAGGAAGAAAACGATGAGCTCAGTGCCTTCTACCTCTCCGAATTGATCTTTAATGGATCTCGAGTAGTCACCACTGGTAGAAAGGTCAGTTTTGAGTTCTTAGATAAGAAAAACTTTCGGATTGAATCTTGGATTAGGCAGTAGGGTTGGAAGAAAATTTGTTCATTGGATGTACCCACTTATCTCCACCTTGTAAGGGAATACTTTGAGAATTTGAAAATTGGTTTTGACTCTATTTGGTCTGAAGTAAAGGGAACTGAAATAATCTTAGATCAAAGAAAGTTAGGGCACATCTTACAAATGCCATATGCTAGAATTCGAGCTCCTGATCATGAAAATGATTTTGAAGGACTGAAAAAGCTCCTCGGTAGAGATAATGTGGATAACCAAGATATTCATAATGCAAACCTTCTACCGATTAAATTGAAGCTTCTTCATAGCATGTTATGCAAGATCTTTTTTCTTAGAATTGGTAGACTTAACTGGTTATCTTCAAAGGAGGATGGTACATTTAGTTGATGGAACTCCAATGAATCTGCCTTTTATGATGATTGAACAAATCAAAAGCGCAGCTGGCAGATCAAAAAGGAAAGCCTGCTTCCCTTATGGCACGGTATTCATTTTATTATTCACTGATCCAGGTATTGACTTGAATGGGGAGGATTTCAAGTCACTCACTCACACAAATTACTACACCATTCAGTCTTTTCATCGAATGAAATTCAAAAAGAAAAATGGTGTATAGGTCAGAGAGAATAAAGGTGTTGCCCAACTATACAATCCAAAAGAGGAGGGATGAATTGAATTTTTAAAATTTTAAAACTAATTTAGAACCACATACTACTACAAAAATGGTCTATGGCAATGATTTTCGAAACCACTATCATTGCTCCTACGGCAATGGTTTTTATTAACCACTGCCGTAGGTCGGACCTATGGCATCGGTTTATGTAACCGCTGCTATAAGTCCGATATATAATAGTGGTTATCAAAAATTATTGCCTTAGGTCGAACCTATAGCAGCGGTTCCTAAAAATCACTGCTATAGATCAACCTATAGCAGTGGTTCATTGTAACCGCTGCCATAAGTCGGATCTATAGCAGTGGTTATTAGGAACCGTTGCTATAAGCTAATTTATGGCAACGATTAATTATAACCATTGCCATATATATATATATATATATATATATATATATATATTATAATTTTAAAATTTAATATCCATCCTCACCATTCATTATCTAAATAATTATCATTAGAGTGTCATCACAAAAGATCACCTCGATCCGATGGCCCTAGCTTCGTCGATCAAAAAAATTTGATTTCGACGACCATGAATGACGATGTGGTGATCTGATAGATGAAGACCTTCGATGGATCCAAAAATCTACAATGATGATTTTGGTGATGTTTGTAGTGTACTATCAAAATTTTACTTCAATCGGATATCGTTATCTTGGTCAATTTAGTATAGATTAGTTTCAGCCGTTAAATGATAAACGAGTGATCAAAGGACCAAATGATATCTAATTATGAGATAATTTTTTTTATAAATGATCTTGGCTACTAATTTAATCATTTTTTATGTTGGTAATTATAAAATTTAACTCATGAGATGAAGAATGATCTAAAACTATACGTTTCTTGATAACCATTTTGAATTTTCACTGATTGTTATGTTCGTGCTTTTGTAATATCTGCTTAACATGAATAATTTATACAAAAATAATTTAAATTTTACTATCATTATCATGTAAAATATTTAAAATTATAATAAAAGTTATTTAACTAAAAGATTATCTCATAATCGAATATCGTTTAATCCTTTAATCACTTATTTTTAATTTAACGATTGAAATCATTCTGTACTAAATTGACCATGATAACAATATCCGATTGAAGTAAAACTTTGATAGTACACTACAAATATCATCGAGATCATCGTTGTAGGTTTTCAGACTCATTGAAGGTCTTCATCTATCAGATCATTGCATCATCGTTCATGATCATCGAAATCAAATTTTTTTGATCGATGAAGCTAGGGCCATCAGATCGAGGTGACCTTTTGCGATAATACTGTAATGATAATTATTTAGATAATAAATAATGAAGATGGATATTAAATTTTAAAATTATATAATATTTAAAAAAATAAAAAAAAAATTATTTTCAATCTATGACAGCGGTTATCAAAAATCGCTGCTATAGATCTACAGCAGTGGTTATAGAACCGCTATAGTAGATCTATGACAGCGATTTTGGATAATTGCTGTCGTAGATTTATGACAGTGGTTCGATAACCGCTACCATAGGTTAGGTTAAAAATTCTTAAATTTTTTCTTTCCTTTCGTGCGCGCTCGATCTCTCTCTCTCTCTCCCCTTCCTCTTCATCATCGGTGAGGCTCCTTCCCTCGATCGACGTCGCCCCTTCTTCTCCCTCGACCTGCGCCGCCGCCTCCTTCCCCTCCCCTCTCCGCCCCCCATCTCCGGCTATCCCTCCCCGTTATCTGCCACCCTCCACCCGACCCCCACCCCTTCATCCAACCCTCTCTCGGCCCCCAGCGAAACCCCTCCTCCGACGAACCCCCATCCGACCCTCCCTCGGTCCCCCACGAAACCCTCCTTCGGCGAACCCCCCTCCAACCCTCGCTCTCCCCCCCACAAAACCCCACCCCCACCCCCTATCCGACCCTCCCTCGGCTCCCAACGAACCCCTTCTCTGGTGAACCCCCATCCACCCTCGACCCTCCATCGATCTCCCATGAAATTCCTCCCCCATACTCTATCCTCCTCTAGCCTCGGTGCGAAATCAAACCTCCTTCTGATTGAGCCCCCCTCCACCCTCCTTCAGCCCCCATGAAACCCCACCCCCTACCACCATCATCATTCTGACCCTCTCCCGATCGAGTGCAAAGCCTTCTTCGACCTCCTCATCACTGTGCCCCCCTCCCCTGGCCCCCATCCCCGGCCACCACTGCTCTCTTTCTTTTCTCTTTTTTTCTCTTCTCTATCTCACTATCTTATTTTTATTTTGTAAATTACCTCTAGTGCCATTGTCCTCCTCTAACATCGTCGTCGACGATCTTTGAAGCTTTCGGTGCGATCCGCTCTCTATAGCCTAGGTATATATTTTTTTTTAATTTTATAGTATTATTTATTAATCATATATATTATAATAATTTATAAAAATATTTATAATAAATATTATAAATATTATTATAAAATATTATTAATTATCTGCATGTCATAGTTTTTTGGATCATGCCATGGTGGTAGCCTTGGGCTGTGTCATGTCGACGACTGTAGACTAGATCTATCAATGGATTGGGTTTGGATCGAAATCTAAATATTTAGATTTAGACCAAATTTTAATTACTGGTACCGAATCTAAATTTGAATATCCGATGGGTCTGTACTTGAGAGAGAAAGAGAGGGATCCAACCTCGTTGCCATCATTAGGAGGAAGGGGGTTCGGCCTCGCTGGTGAGGAAGATCAAGAGAGGGAGAGTAGGATATCGAGAGAGAGAGAGAGAGAGAGAGAGAGAGCGAGGGGGAGGGAGGAGGGGGTTTGATCTTGCCGGCATCATTAGGAGGGATGGGGTTCGGCCTTGCCGACAAGAAAGATCAAGAGAGTGAGAGAGGGAGGGATGGGGTCTGGCCTCATCGGTGAGGGAGATAGAGAGAGGGAGAGAGGAAGATCAAGAGATGAAAAAGTTGGAAGGAAGAGGTTCGGCCTTGCCATCATCGTCGGAGAGAGAGATCGAGAGAGGGAGTGATCAAGGGAATGGCACACAGTCGAGTCGGCTCGGATATGTAGCCAAGCCAGCTTGGGCTATGATCGAGCTGACTAGGAGAGGACCTGAGCTAGATGTCTCAAGTATGGAGCCAACTGTCTTAGGCATGGAGCCGACTCAACTTTTGAGCGAATAAAATTTGATATGTCTCTCTAAGGTTCCAACTTTAAGTTCTAAGGTGCCACCATCATCTACTTTATTCTTCTTTCAGATTTCTGGATTAACACCAAGATTTGCGCAAGAGTTCGAATCTACGACTGTTGCTCATTCTTAATTATTTATGAATATAATTTATGTTGTAAAATTTATTGAATAATATTTTTTGGATGTTTATATCTTGTTACTTTTGTTTATTGCGTTGTATAACGATAGACCCATCAATTGATTAGTGTACATAATCTCTGATATTCATATAATTATATGTAATTATATGGATTAGAGAATTATGTACAATGATCAATTGATTATCCAATATGGATAGTTTGAAAATTATAGATAATTCTATAGATAATTGTAGTAATCAAACGGTATGCTAAGAATTTTGAATGAAATTTTGGATAGTATTTTTTTTTTGTTCTTTCTACATAGGAGAACTAAGAAAAAATGCTGCCTAAATTTCATTCGATCTCTGTTGCATATCATTTGATTTCTATAATTAACCTATAGAATTAATGTAATTTTTGAATGGGATAGAACCTATCTTTACCTATTAGTTGGTGATAGGATGTATTTATTACATATCTAAAAATGATATTTAATCTGAGTTTCATACATGATTTACTTACAGTATCATCATTTTTAAAATGGATAAGGAGTGGATGAAGTTTAGTAGGCTCTCGCCAGAATATGAGGCTAGACTTCAAAAATTTTTTGATTATATTATAAAAAAATTTGGGGACCATAGATTGATCCAATATTCTTATAAAAAATGTATGGGTGGACCGTGGCTACCTCATCAAGATGTCAATGATCACCTCACTATTTATGACTTTAAAGCCGGTTATGAAATTTGTTGAGACAAACATGGTGAGGGCAGGCCGCAAGGAGGCGATCAACCTGAAGGGAGAGTGGAACAAATGGTTCATAATATTTTTTCATTTATTAGCCATAATGATGGTGCATCTATGTCCATGTCTGATCCTATGATTGGTCGAATAACAAATAGTGAGAATGTAGAGAAGGTCCATAAGTTGATGGAGGATCCTAATATTCCGTTGTATCTCGGATGTGAAAAGAGGCGAAGCTTGAGTTCTTAATTCGATTGTATCATGCGAAATGCTCCAACGGGTTAAATAATAATGGAGTGAATTGCATACTAGAGCTTTTGGAGGACATTCTTTCGGATGATGTACGAATTTCAAAGAAAAATTATCAGGCATCGAAGATTATTGAATAGTTGGGCTTTACTTATACCAAGATACATGCATGTCCCAATGATTGCATGCTCTATTGGGAGGGGGATGTCAACCGCAATGAATGCATGAGGTGCGGTATATCAAGATGGAAATAGAATAAAGATGGCACATCGACTCGTGTACCTCAAAAATTGATGTGGCACTTTTCTTTGATTTCGAGACTACAAAAGTTATTTATATCGGCAAAGACATCAAAGAGCATAAGATGGCATGAAGAGGACCGAACAAAAGATGATGCATTGAGGCATCTAGCCGATGGAGAGGCATGGCAGAAGTTTAATGAATTACATCCCGACTTCGCATAAGAGATACGTAATGTGAGGTTCGGCTTATCGTGCGATGGTTTCAACCCGTTCAAGCATATGAATACTGTCCATAGTATATGGCCAGTATTTATTCATGTTTACAATCTCTCATCGTAGATGTGTATGAAAAAATTCTTTGCTTTCATGATAGTGCTCATCCCTAGACCGATGGAGGTAGGTAATGACATTGATGTTTATTTGTAGCCTCTTATTACTGAGCTGAAATAGTTATGGAGCATTCAAGGTATTTCAACTTTTGATGCTTTGCTGAATGAGTCATTCTCCATGCACGCAGTGCTTTTGTGGATAATAAATGACTTTTCAGCCTATGCCCTAATGTTGGGTTGGAGCACCAAAGGTGAGCTAGCATGCCCGATCTATAGAAGAAACATCCGGTCTAGAAAGTTGACACATCGGAGGAGCTTTAGCTATATGGGACATCGACGTTTCTTTCATCGAAACCATCCATACAGAAGTGATGCACGCTTCTTCGATGGCACTATTGAAGAAGGTGAGGTGCTTGACTAAATGTTTGAGAGTGAAGTACTTAGAGAATTGGATGGTCTTAGTATTGAATTTAAAAAAGATGATCCGATTGGTGATAAAAAAAGAAAGCGTTGATCAAAGAAAGATGACACACACTTTAATTGGAGGAAAAAAAGCATCTTCTTTGACTTGCCATATTAGGAGACAAACTTATTGCGCCACTGCTTAGATGTAATGCATGTGGAAAAGAATGTGTGCGAGCTCCTTTTGGCAATAATCTTGAATATCAAGGATAAGACCAAGGATGACATAAATTTTTGACTTAACTTGAAAGAATGGGGTATTAGAAGATCACTCCATCCAGAGCCGATAGGAGGAGAATAGTGGAGGCTTCCTCATGCATGCTACGTTATGAATGCCTCCGAACGGTCCACATTTCTTCATGTATTGGAGAACATAAAGATCTCAGATGGATACTCAAGCAACATATCAAAGCGTGTGAATAGTAAGGATGTCAAACTTGGGGGATTGAAGACTCATGATTATCGTGTACTAATGTAGGAATTGATCTCAATAGCTATTCACCATGTGTTGCCAAAAAATGTTAGAATGACAGTTATTCGTCTTTACAATTTTTACAGAGATATTTGTGCAAAGAGATTGCTTAAGAAAGACGTGAAAAAAATGAAGACAAGGGCGGTGACTATATTATGTGATCTAGAGAAGATATTTTCACCAACATTTTTTATGATTATGATACATCTCACCATGCACCTTATGGGGGAAGTTATACTTGGAGGTCCAGTGTTCTGTCGATGGATGTATCCTACTAAGAGAAATATTCAAACTCTGAAATCTTATGTAACAAATATGAATCGCTTAGAGGAATTTATAGCAGAAGATTATTTAAGTCAAGAGTATATTGATTTTTGTATCATGTACTTAAACAAGCTCGAGACACGTCGTAATCGGCCAATGAGGAATCAGGATGATCGGTATGAGCCAATTAAGCCTGCATTTGAGTCCATTCCATAGTCAGGTGGACTTTCCACTTCATACTACCTTACTAATTTGAGCATTGAGGAAAGGGATAAGGCACACCGCTACGTGCTCTTCAACTATGATGTTATTGATGTGAAGATTTATGGTGCCTTCAAATCTTGGAAGGCCACGGGAGGAGTCACGATGATGTTTCTAGGAATTTTAAGGACTTGGTTGGTACTTCGGAAACCTAGAGAAACCTAGGACACAAGATGAAGTAAGAAACCAAAGTCGGAGAATCAAGACTGCAAAAAAAAAAATTTCTATAGGTTAGTCGGCTCAGTCCAAAACTGGGTCGGCTAAGTCTCAGAGTACAGGCAAAACAGAGACCTATGCATTCAAGACTGCTGGCATGGCACAGAATTGGGCTGGCTCAGTTTCAGATTGAGCCAACCCAGTGGAACTTAGCCAGCTTAGTGCTGAGACCGAGCTGGCTTAATGCGTGGACAGAGTTATGCGAGGGTCTATTTTAGGCTAGGATCTGGGTTGATCCTAGGGATCTTAAAGCTTGATTTGAGAGGTCTTAAGAGGGCTAATTTATGTATGGGTTGGGTCTAGATCCAGAGGATGAGAGCATGGGAGACATGGATGTACATAAACTTGGTGAGTGCTTTCATGTATTGGATTAGTCAGGAGAGTTTTTGGTCGGGCCTAATGGCTATGTATAAACACATAGGTTGTATTAGGATTTTAAAAGGTTGAAATCAATATAGATATTTTCTTTCTTAACTTTCTTTTTTTCTTCTCTCTAGAGTTGTCGCCCTAGGGTTCTTGAAGAAGGCCTAGAGAAGGGGGCATCTTCCTCAAGCCGAAAGAGGGAGGTGCCCCATTATAGATCTAGGTGGAGGATCGGTGGTGTGCTGTCCATAGAGAACGTCACAGGTTTTTTTAGGTTCGTGCTAAAGATTAGGGGCTTCCACAACATGGTATCGGAGCTTGTAATGCCAAGGATGATTAGCATTCGAGCGATATCATGGAACATCAATTAGTATCAGGGAGAGGTAATGTCAGTTGGTACACTTACATCTGGTATCAGAGCCTGATGGTGCATGAAATGGAAGGAGAAATCATACAAGATGAAATCAAAAATCTGCACAAGGATTCCATGGTGTGTCTCAAATCTATCTTTATTATTGCTGTGGTTTGGCCAATCGAAAGCAGCGGGTTGAAGGTGGAGGTTGAGAGGATTAATGGAAAGAAATTTTCTTAGGATGGAAGGATTTGGTGCATGATTTGCTGATCGATCTTGGTGGAAAGGTCGGGGTGTATGACGGTTATATGACAGATAGGAAGCGCTAGAGTGCTATAGTAGCATTTTCCTAAAGATGCAGGACTGAGAGAGGCTCGACGATGCAGTAATCGAGGAAGATATCTCAGCAGAGAGCATCAGGGTTCTCTAGGAAGATGGGCAGTGTAGGACTGTTGAAGAGAGTTTTTTCAAGGGGTAATGATCGAAGAAAGACTGAAGAAGCGACTATACGTCCTTCGGTGTCTGAAAGATGGAAAGTAGTCAGAGATGTATTTAGTGGTTCGTCCAGAGTATGGATTTGTGAAGCCTTGAGAGTGATGGAGATGGATGATCCATGGAGGTCCAACAGGTTAGGACTGGATGGCTGTAGAGCAGCATAGAGATGAGTCAGGAAGTGCTGGAGTGTTGTAGAAGTGCTACCCTAGAGGCATAGGGGCTGAGAGAGGCTCGGTGGTGCAGCAGTCGAGGAGTGTATCTCAGCAGATGGTGTCAGAGGCTTCTCAGAAAGATTGAGAGCAGGTCTCAGGAAGAGCTAGGAGGTCTCAGAGAGCGTCAGGAGGTCTCAAATAGTTAGGAGTATCATGGATCATGTTTCTTCTACAGGAGCACCAGGAAGAATCGCAGTTTAGGTGGAGGATGGTTCTCTGGGCACAATTAAAGCGATGGCTAGTATAGGAGCAGAAGAGAATGACTAGGATGGAATTCTCTAGGATTTAGTCGCTAGATTCAAAAGAGTTGGATGAGCTCTTGAGTTTCGAAGGTGCCCGTGGGTTGCGGAGGTATCCAAGACCACTTCGAAGGGATCTGCGGAGTGCGGAGGGTTCGAAGGGGTAGCGACGATGTTCGAGATACAGCGGTAGGTCTAGCAGTGCAGCATTGGATGGTTGGCCTGGAGGAACTCGATGATAGAGTCGACTTCTATGGCATTAGGTGGACTTTGAATATAGGTGGAGCTCCACAGTGATGGCTTCACAAGTGGAAAGAAAAATTTGACATGAGTTCAGAGTGCCGGTGATGCACAGTTTTAGGTGGAGCAGCATGTGTAAGTGGACAGACGTAGCTCTGAGGAGATCATGTCAGGTGGTACAGCATGTGCTAGTGCAGAAATGTTGTAGGTTCTATAGGAAAGTCTAGAGAAAGTGATGCAGCTGCTAAGCAGAAGGGATCCTACAATTCTAAGATAGTGCCAAGAAGCACGCATAGGTCTTCAGCGGTGGAGGCGGTCATCCCAAAGGCCTCAAGGATGCACAATAGCTGAAGAGAATTGGTGGAAGCAATATTTGCACAGGTGCTGTCAAGTGTGCAGGGACAGGAGGAATGTGTAGGAGGTCATTGCCGAGGGGTTTGCCAAGGCTTGGGGCACCAAGATGGAGATTGTGAGGATTTATGGTGCTTCCAAGCCTTGGGAGGCCATGGGAGGAGTCACGATAATGGCTCTGGAGATTCTAGGGGCTTGATTGGTACTTCAAAGATCTGGGACACAAGGTGAAGCAAGAAATCAAAATCGGAGAATCAAGACTGTAGAAAAAGGATTTTCTGCAAGTTAGCCAGGTCAGTCCAAAATTGGGTCGGCTAAGTCTCAGAGCACAGGCAAAATAGAGAGATGTGCATTCAAAATTGTTGGCACGGCATAAAATTGGGTCGGCTCAGTCTAATCGAACTTAGCCAGCTCATTGCTGAGACTGAGCCAGCTCAGTGCGTGGGCAGAGTTATGCGAGGATCTATTTTGGGCTAGGATCTGGGTTGATCCTAGGGGTCTTAAAGCTTGGTTTGAAAGGTCTTAAGGGGGCTAATTCATGTATGGATCGGATCTAGATCTAAAGGATGAGAGTATGGGAGACATGGGTGTACATGGGCTTAGTGAGTGCTTTCATGTATTGGGTTAGCCAGGAGAGTTTTTGGTCGGGCCTAATAGCTGTGTATAAATACATAGGTTGTATTAGGATTGTAAAAGGTTGGAATCAATACAGACCTTTTCTCTCTCAACTCTCTTCTTCTCTTCTCTCTAGAGTTGCCATCCTAGGGTTCTTGAAGAAGGCCTAGAGAAGGGGGGTGTCTCCCTTAAGCCCAAGGAGAGAGGCACCCCATCACAGATCCAGGTGGAGAATCGGTGGTGTGCTATCCATAGAGAACGTCATAGGTTTCTTTAGATCCATGCTAAAGATCAGGGGCTTCCGCAATATGGTATCGAGGCTTGTGATGCCAAGGATGATTAGCATTCGAGCGATATCATGGAACATCAATTGATATCAGAAAGAGGTGATGCCAGTTGGTGCGCTTACAATTGAGCCATACATAAGGTGAGTCACTCAGCATTATTTATTTTATAATAATTAAAAAAATATCTAATTATACCTAAATTTATTTTTTGTGTATGCAACAAATACAAGGAGGTTATAAGAGTAAAATATGACGTTCTAAGTATGCAGGAGAAAGAGAAAATTCATAGCAATGAATTTTCTAAATGGTTCAAAGATCATGTAAGCGATCATATATTCTTGCATGATACAATTTATTAGAACATGTTTACTAATTAGGTGTCATCTTCTTAATTAGGTGTGGAGATTGCCGCTCAATGATGTGAGCCCTAAAGTGCATGCTCTTTCAATGGGCCCTAATCATACCGTGCGTGAGTATAAATAGCTCATCATTAACGGCTACAGGTTTAATATTCACAGCAAGTTCATAAATATGTCAACATAAAATAGTGGCATCATGTTAAGCACCACCATTGGGTGTTATGCTAGCTCGATGGATTCACAGTCTCGTACGAAAGATTTGAACTATTATGACGTAGTAGAGAAGATAGTCATCTTGGACTATTATTCTAAAGGAAGGATCGCATTGATGAAGTACGATTGATTTGACACCTTATCACAGTCTGAGATGAAGACTGATGAGTGCAGTTTTACTCTCGTTAACATGTAACGCCATCTCCGCACTGAAGAACCGTATATACTTGCCTCCCAAGCTAGTCAAGTCTTCTACGTTAGTGATTCCTTGGATCCTCAATGGGGTGTTGTTGTGAGGATGGTGCCTAGGCATATTTTTGATGATATCGAAGTTGATGATGTTGGACCATGCATGCAAAGCACTCCTCTAGGATAAAACTTACCTGGTACTGTCGAGGTCCCAAACACATTTGTCAGGAGTGATGGTGATGTCCATATTGTAGATGCCACTAGACGATAACTTCAACATTCTGGTATAAATTATTAGAGTCCAATTATTAATTTTTATTTAAAATTTTTTTATTTTTTTTATGTTTTGATCAAAAAGATCTCTTTCTTCTGATCTTTGGAAGCTTAAAAAAATGTGTGCCTGTTGGTAGACCGTGTCATGCCAGTAGATCGTACCGTGCTGGCCACTAAGAAAACCTCCTGGTATAAATATTAGAGATTATTTATTGATGCTATACTAATATTATTATTCAATATGTTATATTGATTAATGTTCATTAACGTTGCAGGTCATGATGGCACCGAAACACCATCTAACTTTCACCCCTGCCCCTCGATGGGTTACGCATAGTTCAGCATCCGAGGAGTAGTCAGAGCATACTCCATCCACCTCAGTGTGCGTTTTGGAGTCATGGGCTTCGAGGATATGTTGGCCCGCATTCCAGCTTCAGCTCTAGCTCTGGCTCCGACTCCAGCACCAGCTCCAGCTCTAGCTCCGATGATGTAGATTTAGAAAACTTTTGATGTATTTTATTTTTTTTAAAAACATATTATAATAAATTTTATTTGGTAATAAAATTTTAGCATTTTAGAATAATTTTTATGTTTATTATATTTTCTTATGTTATATATCTATATTTATCAGGTAAAATATATAAAAAAATAAAAATTTTAATTTTTTTAATTATAAAAAGATCTACGACAGTGATTTTATAACCACTGTTATATCCGTGCCAATCGCTGCCATAGGTCCATGGTGCTAACGGTGCCAACCACTACATTAGACCTATGGCAGCGATTAAGAAATCACTGCTATAGATTACCTATGACAGCGATACATAACTGTTACTATAGATAACTTATGGCAATGGTTACATAACCGCTGCTATAGGTCGATATATTGCAGCAATTTATAAACCACTGCAATAGGCCATCTATGACAGCAGTTTAAATAACCGTTGCAATAACCACTGTCATAGAGCTACGACAACGACCGTAATGGCAGCAGTTAGAAAATCGTTTTCATAGTCTATGACAGCGATTTTTTGGGCTATGACAGCGGTTACGAACCGCTGTCGTAGCCCTTTTTTGTAGTAGTGATAAAGATTATGTAATGATTAGCAATTTGTATGAGATGGGTAATTTAAGTGAGGTGAAAAGATATATAGTAAGAGAGTAAGTATTTAATAAAATAAGGATGGAAAGAGAGCAAGCACATCACAAACAAGTAAGATTTATAGTGGTTCGGTGCCAACCTTATACTTATATTCACTCCCCAAGCTTCTACTTGAAAATTCAAATCCACTAAACGTATTCAATAAGAATATAACGTTAGTATCTCTGAACCTAGCTATCCCAAGCTAAAATACTTATTTTTCAAATACAAGCTAATCTAATACAATCTAATTCAAGGTTCGGATCAATCTTTCCAAATTTTGAAATCTCCAAAACTTAAATCAAAATAATAAAACAGAGTATGAGTGTTAATAATAATTAAATACAAAGTTAGTTCCTTTAATGAGCAAATAAAATATAAAAAATATTTTATACAATTAAAGAAGAGGCTTTTTTGATTTTTCTCAAAGTTATTGAAGACTTAAATTAGCTTTTGAAGGATTGGTGAACTTGAAATGAAAGCTTCTTTGCTTGAAGAGGGCTTTTTGCTTAGGATTGAAATGAATGCTTGAATCTCTTGATTTCTTTCCTCCTTTTTGAGCCTTTATATCTTCAATAAGTGTTAGAAAAAAATCTAGATAGGATTAGAGCCATTGGAGGATTTTAAATGTATATTAAATGTGACCAAAATGGATAAAAGATAGCCATTACAGAGATTTTCCATTGTAGGGGTCGACCTCTATGGTAGAAGTCAAAAAAATTTCAATTTCTATATTTTTAGCCTTTAGAATAGCAGAGGTCGACCCTGGACCCTGGCACAGGAACAACGTGCCAAATAGCCCGTTTCAACAAGAAAAGACCTACGGGTTGATTCTTTTCTTTAAAATTGATTTTCTTCCAAAATATGCATCCAAAATTTATGAAACTACCTCCAATAGATCAGAAATCTTTTAGACTTATTCTTGAGGCTTCCAAATAAATTTTCTTCAACTTTATAAAATTTATGATTTTACCCCTCATCATCTTTCTTCTTGATTTTCTTTCAAATTATGCATCCAAAATTTATAAAACTACCTCCAATAGATCAGAAATCTTCTAGACTTATTGTTGAGATTTTTGAAATATATTTTTTTTAATTTTATAAAATTTATAATTTTGCTCCTCATCATCTTTCTTTAGTAAACTTGAAATTTCTTATTGAACTTGAAACATAATTGATCTTTCTCCAAGCCAAAATTATTAGTATCCTCTCAAATATTTTATAATCATCAAAATCAATTCTTGGAGCAATAATCTTCCTCTTTTTGATGATGATAAAATATTTGAGTATAAGCAAAATAAGACATGCATAGAACATTGAAGTAAAATAGTGCAATTAAGGATTTTGAGTTTAAAATTAAGGTAATATATAAATATATTCAATTGACGTAAATTTTTAAAGCATGAGCTTTATAATATCAATACATAATATTAATGTCTACAGGTAGATGATCATAGTGCATCATTACCATAAAAGATAGAGAAATCATAGTATAAATCTTAGTTTCTATAAAATGACTTAGTTCTTTTAGAAGAGAGGTTAGGGGCTATAAAAAAAATTACCAATCATCAAGCATGTAATTTTAATATCATCAATCATCAAGCATGTAATTTTAGCATCATTAATTAACAATTATTGCTTATACTAAATAACATATTTACTCCTCCTTTTTGATATCATTAATTAAAAACTACTCTTATCTTATTTTAAATAAAAATTTACTCATCCTTTTATGACAAAATATGGCTAATATTCAAAATACATAAGAGTCATAAGAGTCATATGTCAAGTAAATAGTTTTAGCTAAAATACATAAAGATGTGATATGAAGTTTATATTATGTATCAAAAGTACAAATAGTTAGCCATACAAAATAAGCACCACATACAATCAAAATTGGCCAACATATCATGAAGTAATTAATTTAAATATATAAATACATACTTCATAAATATTCTTAATTTATCTTTAGTTCATTATACATTTTTCATATACTCATTACACTATAATGTCTCAATTCAAATCAATGAGTATTAAAATTTCAAACATCAATTTATTGAGTATTTTAAGCATCAATTCATTAAGCATATACTCAATATTTCTCTTTTTATTTTTGATAATCATTAAAAAGCTTATGGGAAGGATTAAAAAAACCATCAAAATCAATAAGATATAGGAGTGTATCAAATGAAAGATGTATCAAATTCAAAAAATAAAATCAAATAAATTATTTTTTTTTCAAAACTTATCTTTGGATTTCAAACATGCTTAAGTCATCACTTCTCTTTCAGAAATTTGCTTAAATTCAAATATCAAAGTTTGAATAAGCATAACTCTTTAATCAAATTTTCAGATATATACTTTTAAGCTTTAAAAGGAATGGAGCTTTTCAAAGTTTTAAATAAAGAAGTCAAGCATAACACACACACACACACACACACACACACACACACACACACACACACACACACACATATATATATATATATATATATATATATATATAATCTTTATGCATCAAAATCAATCAAAATAAAAAAAATATTAAATTCAAAAAAATTTAATTTAATTTCAAGAGGGTATTAAATTTGAACTTTATGGGATATTTAATATGAAAATAAGCATGTTTAATATCAAATTTATATTGATATCACTCTTTTCCTTTCTAAAAGGTTTAAATTCAAATTTTTTAAGTCAATAATGAGGAATAGAGCTTTTCAAGATATTTCAACAGATTTGATGCCAAGAAAAGTATGTTCGATGTTAAATTTCTATTTGATACCATCAATTTAGATTTTTTAATTTAATTTTAAGAATAAAAATTTCTAAATAAAATAAGTATAACATAAAAAATTTTTAATGTTTATTCTTTACTTTTCTCAAGAAGTTTTAGTCAATTAAACTTTAAAAATATATGTATCAGAAGAATATAAAAGATAGTATCAATATTGAAAATAATTTTATAAAGATCTTATATTATATATTAAAAATTTTATAAATTTATTTTTAGAAGTAATAAAAGTTTTTAATTCAATTAAACTTCAAGAATGTCAAGAATGTTCAGAAAAATCAAATTAAAAAATTGGCATATGAATGATACCACTTTAAGCAAGTTTCAATATTTGAGAATAATTTATTTATCTGATACTACTTTAAATTAATAGCATTTTAAATCAAGTAAATTAAATTGAATAAATAAATGAAAGCATAATTTGAGAAAACTATAAGGCATTGGATTGGAAGTCTAAAATCAATTAAAGCAAATACAACAAAGCCCAAAATGGAAAAAATATAAGATAAATGATTGAGAATTTGAAATCAATATTCAAATTTACTATATTTTTAATCAAATCAAATTAGTTAACTTAATCAATATCTCTCCTCCTGAATATTAAAAAATTCATAACATGATATTTTCTTCCCTTCTTTTTTACAATTCTTACAAAATAGATTTTAATATTTAAAATTTTTCTTTCCTTTCAAGTTAAGCATATTTAATTATTACCATATTAATCTTTAACTAATACCAATTTGACTTTTAAGCTCAGATTTTTAAATTTGATTGATAATAATTTAGTAATCATTTTATCTTTGGTATTTTCTCTCCCTTACTTTTGCAAATAAAACTATTTTAAAATTAAACATAACTTTAAGAGAACAAGCATCAATTGAGTGAATTAAGTATTAAATTATGCATTCAATTCAAATAAACATAGCATTCACTCATATAGATGCAAAATTTTTAAAAAATTATTTTTTATTAACTTCAAAAGATGTTTACAATGATAACAAACTTCTAAAAGTCCAAAAGTATGCCATGTAAATGTACTTCTTAATTTTAATTAATAAAAACTTTAGGCTTTAAAAATTTGAATACTATAATCTTGAAAATACTTCTCTTCACTTTGATATTAAAGTAAATCATTCAAAAATGTATTACAAGAATTTATTTTAAACTTTATAATAGCAAGAATATAGTCATGAAAATTCATATTTGAGACAAAGCATTCTTTTCTTCCTCCCTTTTTTTGTCAAAAGATGGAGTATAAGATGATAAAATCTGGTACTAATTATTTTAATTTTTTTGATAAAAAAAGATGAATCCATTAAGTTCTGATCAAATTATTTTGATAAGTCATTTTGAATTGATATCAATAGATTATGCAAACAAATCATAGAGAGATTTACTATTTAAATTTAGATTTCTTTTCTTAAAAAATATCACTCAATTTAGTTTAGAAAAGATATAATTTTTTTCAAATTTATCTAAAAAAATATCATATAAGCTATGCAAAATCAGATTCGAGATAAAATATTTTTTTTGTCAAAAGAAAACAATAGAGTGCAAGATAGAAAAAATCTATTTGATACTTATAAAACTTTACTTAAGGATGAATTCTTTAATATCAATATAAAATATGAATAAACAAAATCACATAAAAGTTCAAGTATGAGTGAACTAACAAGTCAAGCAACAAATAAATATCTATTAATGATTTTTCATAAGATTTAAAAATTATTTATCTAGAATTTTTATTTAGAGTAAAATATTTTTTAAGATTCAACTTGATATCAATTAATTATTAAAAATCATGATTGGATCAAACCATGCAAAGTATGATTGAATAAAAAATAAAATAGAAATATTTTTTCTAAAGTAAATCAAATAACTAAAACAACAACAATGCATAAATAGATCAAAATAATTTTACTTTTAATATTTTAATAATATTTTCTCTTATTTGGTTCAAAATTATTTTTTCTTATTTTTTATAATAAATGCTAGAAAACTTAACTTTCTTAACTCTACTCCTATGTCAGAAAATTAATTTTTCTTAATTCTTCTTTTTTTTCAAATTAGGTATATTTAATTAATTTAAATAAGCAATCATTTTTTCTTCTTTATTTTACAAGCAAAGCACATATTGAGTCAAATAAATAATATCAAACACATTGAATTTTCATAAAAGATGAAATTTTTATTGATTAGTCAATGATGATTACAAAGATAAAATCATGAAAGCATGCAAAATGTATGAGAGCTATATCCTATATAAATGTTAAAAATAGATTGAAAGGGTTACTAAAGCTGTGGAAAGAAATCTTAGCATCTTAAGCAAGTATATATCAGGAAAATCCTTAAATATAGGTCTAGGCTAGGTAGAAGGAGAGTGTAGTTTAATATCTCCAAATGACTGAGCCTGATAACGAACATCCTTCCTCACTGCAGTGAGTGCCCGAATCAATCTTCCTAACTTATCTCTGATCAAAGATAATGCCTCCATCTGATCTCATCTCGTCTGGTGTGCCTCTGATATGTACCTCTAAAGTTCTGCACAAACTGACGCTATAATCTTGATGGAGAATCTCTCAATAAATGCATCCTCATTTGATCTATCAGATAATCATGAGTTAGTATCTGGATGGCTGATCTATGAAAGTGAAGATATCTCTATTTATTCATGCTGTTCTGCTGGCTCCTTTCCTGATATATACTGTAATAGACTCTACTGTAGGAGTCTCATCATCATCATCATCTGCTATAGCATGAGAGTTGATATTCTTAATACCCTCAATCATCATCTCGATCAAATACAAATCTTAAATGTGTAGCTGCTTGAGATAATCCGAGATGCTCCTACTGGTCTGTATATGTGTAGCGTGTGTCCAATGTTATCAATATTTATCTCAATCTGTATACCTTTCACTTTAGAAACTAGACTTTCTTTTTCTTTGGGCAAAATGCTTTTGGGGTTCCATTGGAGAATAAGGACTCCACAATTAGAATAAAAATTGAGAGGAAAGGTTCGATTTTAGTAGGAGAGGGATTTCAAAGAAATTACGGCTCGAGAAAATTGATAATGAAATGATAGAGCCTTGGGATATTTTTAAATAGGAGAACTAATCCTAAAAAAAAGATCGACTCCTGCTAAATCAAGGTCGGCTCTTGAAGAGAGATCGACTTCAATGAAACTGGGAGTCGGCTCCTCGAAGCATAAAACAATTCAAGTAGTTTTTGATTCAAGAAAATTTAATCAAATTGAATAAAAATCAATAGACAATCAAATTGATGGTCAAGAAAGATATTCAAGTCAAATTGGGGATCAAGAATTAACCAATCATGGGGGTAAGATTATCAAGTTAAGGGACTCATGTAAAAGAAAATCTAGATATAGGCTCTATGAGTTTTAGTTGAACTATAAAATTTCAAATTCTTAGGAATAAGCTAATATGCAATGTTATTCAACACATTAAACACTTAATTTTTGTGATTGAATGTCTTATTTTCAAGTACTTTATTTCATACAAAATTTTATTAAAATTTTAATAATTTAGCATTTTATGGAGAAATATCAAACATAGTTTTACTTGTATGTTCAGCAACTTAAAAACATTCATATCCAATTAAGTATCTTTTAATTTAAGTTTACCAATTATAAAATTAATATGGAGAAGCTATTATATCATGCTGAATTTTAAGATAATTTCAATTCATATCATAACATGACACTTAGAGGAGAGCATATTGACCTTTTAAAATCAAAGTATTCAAATCATCAAAATCAATCAATCATACTAATCTTACTAATATATGAAAAGAATTTTAAGCAAGTAAACATAATATGAAATCATAATGATAGATCATTAAAATTAATAGAATTAATCAAACAAATATTGATGGTATGATGTGAGAAAAGTTTAGATTTTATCAATATCATCATCCATCCAAGTCCATTCCCAAGGCATTCAACTACAAGTATTTTCTCATTTTATTTCATTGGATCTTTGGTGTACCTGCAAAATTATTTACTAATTTTTGATACCCAAGTCATTTTGGATCCATGGAGGTTAGAGCTCATGGTTTCTTTTGGAATCTAAATTTTTTTTATATTTGAATTTTCAAATTTACTAGAAAAATATATATAAAATTTATGTCCTACTTTTCTATATTTAAAGTAAATAATATTTAAAAACTTGCTGCTTGATGAGTTCATAAAGATATTTTTCAAAAATTTTTATTTCTTAAAAGGATTATAGCCTAAGCCAGCTTTATGATAAATGGACTTTTGATTTTCAAGTATCATTTGAAGTTTATTTGAGCTAAGAGTAAAATTTTCTACCATATATTTTAATTTAGCAATTTTATTTCTTAAGTTCAAATTTTCTTAAGTTAACATCAATTTCTCATTTGAAATTATCTCATTTTATTTTAGTAAAAATTAATTCTTTGATTTTAATTCTTTATTTTTTATCCCTAACTTCTTTAAATTATCAACTAAATCATAAAATGCTTTTTGGAGTTCTTCAAAAGTAAAATCATTAGAAATTTTAATATTTATCTCATTTTCATGTGCCATAAGGCACAAGTTGGCTTGTTCATGTGACTCTTCTTTTTCAGAGCTCGAATCATTGTTATCACTCCATGTAGCCACCATAGTCTTTTTCTTGTACTTCTTGGGGCCCTTCTTAAGTTGTGGACATTCAGACCTAAAGTGCCCCAACTTCTTATACCTATAACAAATAAGAAGCTGCTCCTTATCCTTCTCTTTACTATACTCCCCTTTTGTAGGTGGCCTCTTCCTCATCCCTTTTTTTTTTCCTTCAAAAGTCTTTTAAACTTTCTAGTGATGAGGGCCAATTCTTCATCTTGCTCTTTATTTTCTATTTCATTAGATTTCTCATCTAGTTGAGTAGTAGATTTGAGGATGATTGTCTTCTTCTTCTTGACATCTTCTTGATGTTGCTTCATATTTGGCTCGTGTGTCATAAGCGATCCTAGAAGCTCCTCCAAAAGTAATATGTTCAAATCTTTAGCTTCCTAAATTGCGGTGATCTTAGCTTCCCATATTCTTGGCAATGACCTAAGTATCTTCCTTACAAGATCATAGTTAGAATAAGACTTGCCAAGATTTTTTAAACTATTTATAATATTCATAAAGTGAGTAAATATTTTAATTATTGACTCATCATGCTCTATTTTAAAGAGTCCATATTTATGTACAAGCATGTTAATCTTTGACTCTTTGACTTGGTTGGTACCTTCATGTGTTACTTCTAACCTATTCCATATTTTTTTAGCAAACATGTATGTTAAAATATGATTAAATTCATTAGCATTTAAAGCATAATATAAAATATTTATGGCTTTAGCATTGAGTTGAGCCATTTTCTTATCAACCTCATCCCATTCTCTTTCGAATTTGGTTGATTCTACACCATCAATTACCATAGTGCATGTATGTGGTCCATTAACTATGACACTCCACATATTATAGTCAAGTGCTTGAATGAAAATTCTTATCCGAGCTTTTCAATAGATGTAGTTTAATCCATTGAAAAGTGAAGGTCGGTTTGTGGACTGTCCCTCGGCTAGAGAGATACTGACTTAGGTTGTCATAGATCTTTGGCTTTTTGATGGTTAAATCAAAATAGAGCTAGAGCACCAAGCTCTGATACTACTTGTTGTCCAGCTATGCAACCTAAGAGGGGGGGTTAATTGGATTTTAAAATTTTAAAGCTAATTTAGAATCACAAAAATTATATAATGATTAGCAAATTATATGAGATGGGTGATTTAAGTAAGGTGAAAAGATATATAGTAAGAGAGTAAGTATTTAATAAAATAAGGATGAAAAAAGAGCAAGCACACCATAAACAACCAAGATTTATAGTAATTCGGTGCTAACTTTGTATCTACATCCACTCTCTAAGATCCTACTTGGGAATTCAAATTCACTAAATGTATTCAACAAAAATATAACATCGGTACCTCTGATCCTAGCTATCCCAAGCTAGAATACTTATTTTTTGGATATAAGCTAATCCAATACAATCCAATTCAAGATTCGGATCAATCTTTTTAAGTTTTGGAATTCCCAAAACTTAAATCAAAATAATAAAATAGAATATGAGTGTTAACAACAATAAAATATAAAGTTAGTCCCTTTAATGAGCAAATAAAATATTAAAAATACTTTACATAATTATGGAAGAAGTTTTTTTTTATTTTTTTTAAAGTTGTTGAATACTTGAATGAGTTTTTGAGGGATTGGTGAACTTGAAATGAAAGCTTCTTTGCTTGAAGATGACTTTTTGCTTAAGACTGAAATGAATGCTTGAATCTCTTAATTTCTTTTCTTCTTTTTAAGCCTTTATATCCTCAATAAGTATTAAAGAGAAATCTAAATAGGATTAGAGCTATTGGGGGACTTTAAATGTACATTAAATATGATCAAAATGGATAAAAAGAATAGTCATTATGGAGATTTTTTTGTCACATGGGTCGACCCTGGGGTCGTCCCCTGCACAGGGGTCGACCTCTATGGCAGAAGTCAAGAAATGCCTAGTTTCTATATTTTTGGCATTCGAAATAGCAAAGGTCAATCCCTGATATAGAAACAGCATGCCAAACAGTCCGTTTCAATAAGAAAAGACCTACGAGTTGATCCTTTTCTTCAAAATTAATTTTTTCTCAAAATATGCATCCAAAATTCATGAAACTACCTCCAATAGATCAGAAATCTTCTAGGCTTATTCTTGAGGCTTTCAAAATAAATTTTCTCCAACTTTATAAAATTTATGATTTTGCCCATCATCATCTTTCTTCCTGATTTTCTTCCAAATTATGCATCCAAAATTTATAAAACTACCTCTAATAGATTAAAAATCTTCTAGACTTATTGTTGAGGCTTCTAAAATATATTTTCTCCAACTTTATAAAATTTATGATTTTATTCCTCATCATCTTTCTTTAGTAAACTTAAAATTTCTTATTGAACTTGAAATATAATTGATCTTTCTTCAAGCCAAAATTATTAGTATCCCTTCAAATATTTTGTAATCATCAAAATTAATTCTTAGAGGAACAAAAGGAGTGCACCCTCATGATTCTGGATCATCCGTCTCTCCTTTAGACTCTACCGGGCCATCCTCTCCTGCACCTGCTGCTCCTCCATCATCATTAGTACGAGCATCGACACTAGGTTCAGTAGCTGGCCTGAGAGCATCATCCTATTTCACCTTGCACACCTGTTGTTTTTTCTAGTTTCTCAACTTATAGTATTATGGAGCAGGTAGTAGAGCAGATTTTTAGAAAAATGGATGTCATGTTCTCAGATCTTAAACTATAGATCACTCAAAGTTTAGAAGAATAGAGAGTTTCTTCTGAGGGATATATAGATTGACATGACAAGTCAGCAAATTAGTAATCTATTTCAAAGTCTAGAAATATTAGAGAAAGAGCATACTGAATCTTCTGGATAGATAGAGCTACTGACTGAGAAAGCTATCAAGATAGCCTGAAGGTTTGAAGAGCTTATTATTACTCAGTATGGTAGTGCGAAAATCATCATCACTGCAATTTGAAGAGTTGAAGTGAAGCAGGGTGACCTAGGCTCTTGGATTTTTCCTTCCTCCTCTTAGCCTAGACCCTCTCCTAGCCAGCCTCACCCATTTTTTGTCAGACTCCCTTTCAGTGCCACTATTAGACCCGACATTGGTTTCCCCACCTCTCGACCCGGACCCTTTGTAAGAATCTGGAGCAAAAAATGCACCTTCTACCTCCTCCTCTGGTCCTATCATTGAATTTTCTTCCTCAGACAAGGAATAGTCATCTTAGGATCAATTCTTATCTTACTTTGCTTTAGTCTTTTTGTTATGTTTTGAAATGAAATCAAATGTTGTATTATTTGGTTGTATCTTTTTGTAAACAATACAAACATGTAATTATTATCATATATTAATGAATGTTTATTTCAGCTTAAACCCAATATTTGTAATGTTTGTACTGCTTGTGTTGCTCTATTAAATGTTCTTTTTAATGTTGATAAAAAGGGATAAAATGCATTCATTAAGGGGGAGCTAATGAAAAATTCATATATCTTGATTTTGTAAAGAATACATCTTTTCCAAATAGCTTATCAAATCAAAAATTACTTGTGCATACTAAAATATAAAACTTTACTCTGTATATCTCTTTACCTTAAATAATTTCTTTTAATATATATAATGCAATATGCTCAATATTTTATCATCATAAAAAATGGAAAGGTTGTTATATTTGAGAATGATTTTGATGATTACAAAATATTAGAGACTAATTTTTTATGCTAACATTTTTCAAGAATGTCAAAGATTATTTTTATAGAATAAAAAGATTGTTGAAAGACTCCATATTCAATTGAAGATTTATTGAGTCAAATAAAATAATTATTGAAGATTTTTGGCATAAGAAACATTATTTCAAAAAATCCAAGCTGACTCATCCTTGTATCGAGCCAACCTGGCATGGTATGCCCTTGCTTCTTTGGCTTGGCATGCAGTCGAGTCAACTTGAAATGGATCTAAGCTAGCCCTCTTAGAGTGGCAGAAAAATATTTCAGAGTTCTACTGATCGAGCTAGCTAGCTCGAAGCATCACCGAGCCGGCTGTCTCAGATTAATAGAAAAGTAATTTTTCAACTTTGCCATTTGAGCCAGCTTTCTTAGATCGATAGAAATAATATTTTTCAAGTCTGCTATTTGAGCCAACTTGAAGCAGAATCGAGCCAGCCCTCTCAGTGGGATAGAATGATGTTTTGTAAAGAAATGCTGCTGAAGCCGATCCGAAGCCATACTTGAGCTAGCTCAATGTAATCTGATAGACGCAATGACTAGTTCTACAGAAATTTGTCTTCACTCAGAAAAAATTTTTAATGGCTATTTTCGATCTCCAATGGTCATAAATGACCAGAGTCAAGGTCAAATCAATATGAACATTAAGAAAATGATTAAGGAACAAAAAAAATACAAGAAATAAAAGTTAGAACATTGTTCAGCACTATTTTATTGATTGAACAAGAAAGAGAGCACTTTGAGCATTCAATAGCCTCCAAGAAAGTTCACCAACTCTCATTCAATTTTTTCTTGAGTTTTCTAAGTGCATTCAAAGAGAAAAGAGAGCTTTCATTGGTAGCATTAAAAGCATCCTCAAAAAAAAGCTTCAACGACAATAATCCAACTGAATAGGATTTTTTATTGTTGTGTTTCCTTTTGATTCAAATCTATTATAAAAGTTTCAGTAGGGGCTGAAAATTAACGGGATAAAGTTAGACCAAACTTAAAATAGTTTAGGGAAGCCTTAGGTAAAGACTTTTAAAGATTTTGATTGGTTGACCTGAGATAAAACTATATTGGATTTGTTTGTAAACTTAGTGAAAACAAACACACTGTAATCAAGTAATTATAGTAAAAATTTTTAGAAGGTTGCTTGAAGAGTGGATGTTGGTGCTAGAGGTGCATCGAACTACTATAAATCTGCTATGTTTGTGTATGTGCATTCTATCTCCTCTGTTGTATTTATTTTCTGCTCTTTAGTAACTTTATCTTTGGTACGCTTTCACCCCTGCACTGCATACTATTACTAGGGCTTGTTAAAAATTTTAAGAACCCAATTCACCTTCCCTCTTGGGTTGTCTAGCTAGGCAACACTATCTCTCTCGGTTGGAGAGATGGTGGCAGGAGCACCATGGGCGAGCAAGCGGTTGGGCGGTGGAACCATACCTTTCCATCCTCCAAAAGAAAGGTAAGTTTGATAGTATCTTTTCTAAATATTTTTTTTAAAACTTCTTTGATTGTTGTTTGTTTGGTGTTCAGTTAGTTTTTTGGATAATATAAAGAATTGAGAATGTTGGTGTTCTGAGTATTCGATAGGCAAGAAATCGAGAAAAGTTGAGTACTGATTTTTTTTTTGTTGATCTGAAACCTATCAAAAATGGTGAATTGATTTTAATCTCTTTTTTTTTGTTCATTATCTTGCTGTATTAATATTTTCTAAAGATCAAATAAAGCTATAATTTTTTTCTTAAATGATAGTTTCCACTGGGACTGGAAGGCTATGATATTGAAAATAGCAACCTCTTATGAATCTAATGAGAAAAAAATTAGTCATAAAATTTTTTAAATATTTTTTAGCAAAATTCTTCTAACCCACTTAAGCTTTCATATCCATTAAATAATTCATTAATGAAAGTGGAGAGCTACTGTAAGCACCACAGCAATCCTTTCAAAATCTCTCAGATGATATTTTTAGACTATAAAACTGATAAGAGGCTCTTCCAAATATATTTTTTGCTGCTTTTCTCGCCACTACCTTCCATGGGTCTTCATCATTGAAAAAGAGAAAAAAAATTAAATAGCCTATACAGGAAAAGATTTGATCTTTTAAATTTTCCATCATTTTTTTTTATTTTCATTAATTTTTTATATTTTTTTAATTTTTGTTGTACTTTTTCTATTCATGGGAGTGTCAATTGGGTGGAAGGCTCAAAGTGGCCAAATAGAAAAATTTAAATCCATCTTAATTAGATAGAAGGCTTGGAACTGATGAGGTAACTTTTTCTCTTCCTCTCTATAAAATTTAGTAAAATCTATTATTTTTTATAAATTATTTTATTATTATTATTTAGTAGTTAAAAAATTATTATTATCTTAATATTGATTTAATTTTATGATTAGATAGCTTGAAGGTAATTAAATGATGAGAAAAATTATTAGTATAGATTTTATTTAATAATTATAGGTTCTATTATCTCAGAGTCTAATAATAAAAATAATATTTATGATATCAATAAATTTTTTATTAGAAAAAAGTGAGTTATGGCTTTCTATTTTTTATGATGATTTTTGTAGTTTCGGATCCATTTATTAAGTAAATATCTTTAAGAATATATTCATTATATTTTTTCTCCATATTAGTTTATTGATAAATTATAATATTATGAGATTATAATTTTTATTTTATTAAAATTTATGTGTCGATCATCAAAACCAACCCCATAACAAAAAGAAAAGAAAAAAATGAGGTGATGTGGAAAATTTAAAAAAATTAAATTATTATATATAGTTTTCATAAATATATATTATCAAATTATAGTATTTATTCATATACTTTTATGCTGATTACTTGAGATTAAATATTTGGGATAATTTTATTATATAGTTTTTATTAATTTATTTTTTCTTTAGCAAGAGTTTCAATCGAATAAGAGACTTAGAACAGCCGATTAGAGAATTTTAGATCCATTTCAATCAGCTGAGAGGCTTGGAGTAGATGAGGTAACACTTTTTTTCCTCTTAATTAAATGTATTAAAATCTATTATTTTTTATAAATTATTTTTTTTATTATTTGGTAGTTTAAAAATTTATTATTGTCTTAATATTTATTTAATTTTAAGATTTGCTAGCTTGAAGGTAATTAAATAATAAAAAATTATTAGTATAAATTTAATTTAAAAATTATGAATTATTTACTATCTTAATGTACTTTCTAATAATAAATAATAATATATATGATATAGATATATTTTTTTGAAAAATGAAGTCAATTATAATTATCTATTTTTTATGAATATTTTTATAGTTTTGGATCAATCTATTGAGTAGATATCTTTAATAAGTATTTATTACATCTTGTTACATATTAGTTTATTAATAAAATAAAAATTATAAGATTTTTATATTTTATTTTATTTAAATTTTTTATCATATTATTTATTATTAGAGTAAGTTAATCGAGTGATTTTTTTAATATTTTTATGCAATTTTGTTGATTTAGTTTTGTTTGCTCATATCACTTAACTATGGAGTATTTGATCATTTAGATGATTTTTTTACTCCTATTATATTTAACTTTTTAAGCCAACCTAAATATATTTTTAGGCTAAGATAAAAATATGTATTATTCTAAAGAGATATATATAATGTGTATGATGTTAGGCAAGTTTAAGAAAAAAATATATTAAATTTTAGAATTTTTAGATCCATCTCAGTCGAGTGAGAGGCTTGGAATAGATGAGATAACTCTCTTTTCCTCTTAATAAAATTTATTAAATTTTTTATAGATTATTTTGTTACTATTATTTAAAAATTTTAAAAATTATTATTATCTTGATGTTAATTTGATTTTAAGATTGGACAGCTTGAAAGTAAATAAATGATGATTAAAAAAATTATTAGTATAAATTTAATTTAAAAATTATAGGTTTTCTACTATCTCAATTGATTTTTTCATAATGAAAATAATATTTATAGTATTGATATATTTTTTTCGTTAGAAAAAGAAATGGATTATATCTATCTTTTTTTGTAGATGATTTTGAAGTTTCAGATCTATTTATTGAGTAGATATTTTTACGAAGATATTCATTATATTCTCTCCATATTAGTTTATTGATAAATAAAAATATAAAATTTTTATCATTTATTTTATTAAAATTTATTATATTATATTATTTATTATTAGAGTAAATTAATTGAATAATTTTTTTCATATTCTTATGTGATTTTGTTGAATTAGTTATGTTTACTCATATCACTTAATAGTGAAGTATTTGATCATTTAGATGGTTCTTTTGCTCTTTTCATATTTAACTTTTATTTTTTATTTAAATTAATTTTTTATATCAAAATAAAATATATCAAAATTTAAAATTTTTTAAGATATTTTTAGTGATTTTAGTTCATAGCCCTATAAATATTTTAAAATATATTTAAAATATATTTTTGATTAATTTTTTTAATTATAATTTCATAAATAGATATTGTTAAAATTTTGTTAGAAAGAAATTTGAAAAAAATTATGAAGAAACTAGAATTGCTTAAAACAATATACAAAATCGATGTTCAATACAATATAATGAAGTTATCGACCGCACTCACTCGGTAAGATTGTAAATCTCATTATCTTTTTTTGATTATTAATTTTTTATTATGTTTCAAGAATATGTTACTATTTTTATAGCATTTGGTTTGTACTAAAATAAATTTTAAATCAATACAAAAAAAAATCTTACCTTTTCATTTTTTTCTTTATTTTCATTGATATTTCACATGTTTTTTTCTATTTTTTCTTTGGTTTTTAGTTTTTTCTATTTGCATGAGTCTTAATTTAGTGGGAGGCTTGAAGTTGCTGAATAGAAAAATTTAGATTCATCTCAATCAGATGAAAAATTTTTAGTGATCGAGATAATTCTCTCTTCTCCTCTTATTAAAATTTATTAAAATATATTATTTTTTATAGATTATTTTTTTACTATCATTTAGTGGTTTAAAAAATTTATTACTATCTTGATGATAATTTTAAATAAAATTTTAAAATAAAAAATAAAGTTCTAGATAAAGGATGATACTTGATGTCATGTACATGATGTATGTAGCTATTTATTGTACCATTGTTAAGTACCAATTACTTTACATTAAATGATTATGTATTTTTAGATAGTACAAATAAAATTAATATAATTTTTTAAAAAATAAATTATATATTATAAAAAATATTAATTTATTATTATTATATTTAAAAATATTATTTTTAAACATCTTTAAATAATATCTTTAAATAAATTTTTAAGATGATTTTGAAGTCATTTAGATGATTTTTTTTGCTCCTATTATATTTAGTCTTTATTCTTCATTTAAATAAATTTTTTAGATCAAAATAAAATATATCAAATTTTAAAATTTTTAAAGATTTTTTAGTGATTTTAGTTCATAGCCCTATAAATATTTTAAAATATATTCAAATTTTATTTTTATTTAGTTCTCTTAATTATAATTTCATAAATGGATATTATTGAAATTTTGTTAGAAAAAATTTAGAAAAAATTAGGAAGAAATCAGATTTACTTAAATCAATATAGAAATCGGGATTCAATACAATATAATGAAGTTATCGAATGCACTCACCAGGTAAGACTATGAATATCATTATCTTTTTTTTGGTTATTAATTTTTTATTATATTTTAAGAATACATTATTATTTTTATAGTATTTGATTTGTACTAAAATAAATTTTAAATCAATATAGGAAAATATTTTGCTTTTTCATTTTTTTTATTTTTTTTATTTTTATTGATATTTCATATATATATATATTTTAGTTTATCCATTTGTTTCTTTTGTTTGCAGGAGTCTCAATTTAGTAGGAGGCTTGGAGTAGCTGAATAGAAATATTTAGATTCATCTCAATTGGATAAAAAGTTTTGATCAAAATAATTCTCTCTCCCCCACTTAATAAAAATTATTGAAATATATTATTTTTTATAGATTATTTTTTTTACTATTATTTGGTCATTTAAAAAATTTATTACTATCTTGATGATAATTTTAAATAAAATTTTAAAATAAAAAATAAAATTCTAGATAAAGGATGATACTTGATGTCTTATATATGATGTATGCAACTGTTTGTTATATCACTGTGAAGTATCAATTACTTTATATTGAATGATTGTATATTTTTAGATAGTATAAATAGAATTAATATAAATTTTTAAAAAATAAAATATATATTTTAAAAAATATTTATTATTATTATTATTATTATTATTATTATTATTATATTTAAAAATATTATTTTTTAAATATATTTAAAAAATAACATTTTCAAGGAATGCAAATTGGATCAATATAAAAAAGAATATAAATTAAAAGAATATTTTTTAATTCTTTAATAAATTTTTGAATGCACCAAAAATTAAGGATTTTTTTTACTTTGCCTTCTATTTATTAAGCCCCGCAATGTAGCATGGATTTCATGCTAGTGTTGTA
Organism: Cocos nucifera; assembly: GCA_006176705.1. Lineage (NCBI taxonomy): Eukaryota > Viridiplantae > Streptophyta > Magnoliopsida > Arecales > Arecaceae > Cocos > Cocos nucifera. Next base: position 66,387 of record QRFJ01003147.1, on the reverse strand, counting down.
TTATAACAAGCACTTCATGTGATCTTGTTTTCTCTTTTGTACTTAAGACACCTATAAAAACCCAAAAACCAATGATGCCTCAGAATGAAAAGGGAAAAAGATTTTTTTTTTTTGTTATTATTGCAAGGGAGGTTGAATACTATCCAAATTTTTATTGAAGCTAAAAAAAAGTACATGATTAAATAAGGACAAATTTAAATAGATGAAAATTAAAAAAGAGGAGGAAATAAAGTCAAAAAATAATTAAATAAAATGTAGAAAATAATATAGCAAGAGAAACAAAGCAAAATGTGATATAGAGAGAGAAAGGGTGAGAGGAAACCAAGTCTTGATAGTTAAGGATAGGGGTGTGCAGATGGTTCGGTTAACCAAAAATTGAACCAAACCATTAATTAATTTGGTGTTTGGATTGATTTTTTCTAAAAATTTTGATTTTGGTTTAAAACCTAACTGAAGTTTTTAATTGATTTAGTTTTTGGTATTTAATTTGATAACTTTGGTTAATCAAAAACTAAAATTTTATTGGTAGATTGCAAAAAGCTTGAGATAATTTTATTGAATTTAAATTTTTTTTAAATAATTTATTGTTGATTTGAATTTGAATAACAATATTAAGCCCAAGTGTAATTCTACGGTCCAAATAATGAAATTATTAAAGAACTTAATAAGTTCAAACCAAAACCAAAAGTCCAGCATAGGAAAGCCCAAAATCAAATTACCAAACCGAACCAAATGAAAATTATTTTGGTTTGGTTTATTCAATTTTAGATTATTTCAGTTTGATTTTTGGTTCTATAAAATTTAAATTCAGAAGCTCAGTTTTTTAGAATTTTGATTTGATTTGAATAAAAAAAAAATCGAATGTACATCTTGAGTTAAGGAGATACCAACTAAAGGCCAAACCGAATACACTAGTCTTCCACCCACGGAGCTAGTCTTGGATTATATTTTGGAGTTTATGCTAAATTTCATGAATTTTGATTCAATCAAAGAATAGATAATAATGAATTGAATTAAAATTGAGTTAAAATAAATGGGTTTTGAGAAATAGCCTGGTGAGGCATGCGATGCACTGTCCTAGAATAGCTTTAGCCCCTCTACATGCGAGTCTCCAGCAAAGCTTCTCTAGCGATACAACACCTCGGATTATGCCGATCCCCCGCTTGCACAACCCCAAAGGAGTGCTTGATTGAATGTCAATCCAGCTTTCAAGATCCTAATTCAAGAGAAAATAGGAAGAAAAATGAAGGAAAAAGATCCCTATTAGAGTTGTTGCTTTTTGTGTAAATCTATAATTCTCTTTTATAGAGTATGAGGATCCATTGGATCATTGTGGGAAGTTCTACTTTTTAGGAATGCACGATCCCACTTTTCTACTTTGCGAGAAAAGCAGATATGGTTATCCTTTCTTAGATAAGAGAGAGATATTTGAGATATTATATATAAATTAAATTTTAAATTAAATATTTTGAAAATCAAATCTCCAACATTCCACCACTTAATTCAATAATTTAATTAAAAGAAAAGGAAAAGAAAAATCCTCAAATGTTAAAAACATATAAACAATTAAAGTCATTAATAATAATTAAAATTAAAAGATATCAAAGTTAATTGAGATCCTTATTCCATGCATTCGACTATAGGTATCTTTCGGTTTGAACCTTAGCTTAGTGTTGATTGTATACATCTACGGGTACTTGATGGACTAAGCATTGAATCAGGTCAGTGAAATAGATTTCTATAAATTACACACACAGAGCAACTAGTTGCTCGAAGTGGGTGTATGTTTTTGATGGCTATGCACAAGAATCGAATCATGTGTGTTTTAGGAATCAGCCCAAATTCTATAGTCATGGTCTCATGACTTCACACACTTAGTAGGTCCTAATAAGGGTATAGGTAAGGTAACACCCTGCCTCATGGGTTTAAGAACCACTCAAAGCTTTAGCTCTTCCTCATCCCTTACCTTTTATAATCTGAGCACCATCGCCATAGGGATAGAAAAATAAAAAAAGGATGCTCCTCACAATAGTCATACATTTGGTTTATTTCTACCCATTGAACCTTTCAGGTTGTATTCCCACTATTAATGACTTCAATTCTGGGCTTAATCCCATCCCCCTCGACGACTCTAGGATCACTGTCCTAGATAATCCTTTTGTCAATTGATCAGCAATATTCTTTATTGATTTTACAAATGATAGCGATATCACATTTTGTTTAATTAAACCTCTAATATATTTGTCTTATTTTCATATGTTGACTTATGTTTACTTTAGAACTTTTTTATACATATTTATCTAACACTGCTCTAGAATCATAATATATTGATATTGGTGGAATTGGATATTCACCAAGTGGAATATAATACAAGAATTCTCTTGGCCATTTTACCTCACTAACAGTGAGGTCAAGTACTACCATTTCAGATTCTGTAGTGCTTCTAGCTACTAATGACTATTTTATTAATTTTTAGGAAACTGCTGCACCTCCTAGGATAAATATATATCTTGAAGTGGACTTAACATCTAAGTATCATTAATCCAATTTGCATCGCTATAACCCTCTAGAACTGGACGATAACTAGTAAAATATAATGCATATGAAAGAGTGCCTTTAATATAAACAAGCACTCTTTCAAGTGTAATCCAAGCCTCTCTATTTGGGTTACACAAATATCTACTTAGTCTGTTTACAGCAAATGCTAGATCCAGTCTTGTAAAATTAACCGAAAATCTTAATGATCCTACAATTTATGCATATTTATCATCACAAATAGGATTTCCTGTATTTTTCTTTAGATGAACAGAAGGATTAAAAAGACATGCCAACAGGTTTTAGATCAAAGTATCTAAATTTCTTTAGTAATTGCTCAGCATAATGCTCTTGTGATAAGATTATTATACTGTCTTTTCTAATAATTTTTGTATTTAGGCTTACATTTGCTTCATCTAAATCTTTTATTTGAAGATTTTGTATTAGTAAATCCTTAACATATTGGATCACATCCAAGTTAGTTCCAAATATTAATATATTATCTACATATAAACACATTATTATAACTTGATCACCTATTCTTTTACTATAAACACATTCATCAGACATATTAATTTCAAATCCATTTGAAATTATTAAATTGTCAAATTTTTTATGCTAGTGTTTAGGAGCTTGTTTAAGACCATATAATGATCAGCTTAATTTACAAACCTTATTTTCTTAGCCTAGAATTATAAATTCTTTTGGTTGTACCATATAAATTTTTTTCTCTAATTCTCTATTTAAAAATATGATTTTAACATCCAATTGATATATAATTAATATATGAATTGAGGCTAGAGCTAATAGTGTTCTAATTGTTGTAGTTCTAGCTACTGGGGCATAAACATCAAAATAGTCAATCCCAGAATTCTGGATAAATTCTTTAGCTACTAATCTAGCTTTATATTTTTCTATAGTACCATCTGGTCTTAATTTCTTTTTAAATATCCATTTACAACCTATTGGTTTATATCCTTGAGTTAGATTAGTTAAAGTCCAAGTCTGTTTTTCTCCAATTAATTGAATTTCATTTGTTATAGCTTCTTTCCAAAATTCAGCATCTATAGATTTCATAGCTTCTTCATAAGTTAAAGGTGTATCTTCTACTAGCATTATATAAAAGTCTTCCCTATAATCTTAAGGTATTCTTGCTCATTTTCTTCTCCTAGGTTCTTCATCTTCATTTTGATCTCTAGGTCTAATTCTAGGATTCGAAATTTGATTATTTGATTGTACATTATTATTTGTGTTTATTTTCTATGAAAATTTATCTTCAAAATAAATTGCATCTCTAGACTCTATAATTATATTATTTGAAATTTCACTTATTTTAGAATTAATGACTAAAAATCTATTTGCACTACTATTTGTTACATTTCCTATGAAAATTACATCAACCATTTTAGGTCCTAATTTATTTCTTTTATTCTCAAGTATTTTTACTTTTGCCAAACACCCCCATACTTTAAGAAAATTTAAATTAGATTTTCTATTTTTTCATTGTTCATATGGAGTTTTATTAGTATGTTTAAGAGGTACTCTACTTAAAATCATATAGATGGAAATTAATGCTTCTCTCCATAAGTTTTCATGTGCGACAGAATTTAAAATCATTGAGTTTATCATATCCATTAGAGCTCGATTTTTCCATTTAGCTAGGTAAATATGGAGTAGTGACCTCATGTATAATGCCATGTTCTTGGCAAAACAGAGCAACATTATTCGAGATGTACTCCCCACCTCGATCAGATCTAAGAATTTTAATTTTACTTTGAGTCTGATTTTCAGCTTTAGCTTTATATATTTTAAATTTATTCAATACGTCATCTTTAATTTTCATTAAATATACATAATAATATTTAGAAAAGTCATCTATAAATGTTATAAAATACTTATTTCTTCCTCAAGATACTTTACCTGAGTCACATACATTGGAGTGAATCAATTCGAGTAAATCAAAATCTGTATCTATGTTTTTAAATGGTTGACAAGGAAGTTTAGCTTGCACACAAATTTGACATTTATCTTAGCTTGTTTTTATGTTTGGAATTAAGTTTAATTTTATCATATTTCTTAATGATTTATAATTTATATTTCCAAGTATAGCATGCCAAATTTGAAAAGAACACTCAATATTTAAAACAAGAGAATTTATATTTATAAGAGAAGAAATTACATTCAGCTTAAACAAACCAATACATAAAAATCCTTTTCCTACAAAATTTATTTCTTGATTAATTATAATTTTATTACATCCAAAAACTAGCTTGAAACATCTTTGAATGAGTAGGGATCTACTTATTAGATTTCTTCTAATTTTTGGTACATGATAGACATTATGAAGGGTCAAGGTCTTGCCAGAAGTCAACTTTAGATTCACTCGACCAATTTCCAACACAATAGCAGAAATAGATATGCCAAGAGTCACAGATCCTCCACTTAAGACCTGATAGATGAAAAATCAAGAGCGATCAGCACACACATACACATTAGCCTCGGTGTCAATCCACTAATCATTAACATCTGAGGTCATATTTATTTCTAAAAAATAAGAAACGAACCTGGATGCCATCTCAGTGGTACAAGGTCTAGCAGTCAGCATATGGACAAGAGGCTGCACAGATTTGGATGATTTTTAATTTGATGTCGAGGGAGACATCTTCTTATGGAAACAGTCTTTGGCAATATAGTTTGTCCTGCCACACACATAGCAGCACCAACCCCCACCATTCCTCTCAGCACGAGTTCTTTTATTATTACTGACATTATTATTATTATTATTATTTTAATTAGTCCTATAATTATTGTTATTATTATAATTAAAATATCTTTTATTAAATTTTCTTTTTTTGTTGAAATTATTTCTATTTGGATCTTTATTTGATTTAGAATTTGCTTTCAAATTATTTATGATTTGTTGTTTTTCTTCTTTCTTTTCTTTTGTTCTATTTTTCTCCTCAATCCTAATAGAGTTTAGGACATAATTTAAAGTTAATTCACCTTGAATATGGTTTAGGTTGTGAATATGAGATGACCAAGAAGGTGGTAATTTGTCAATTAGGCTAGCAACTATGTAATTTTTATCTAAAGTCACACCACTAGACCTAAGTTGTTCCACCATTAATTCAAATTCATTTAATTGCTTAATTATGGATTTATTTTCTACCATTTTATATTTTACAAAATCAAATGCTTTAAATCTTTTTTGTCCTAGATCTAATTGACCATACTTATCTTATAAGATTTTCCTTAGTTCTTTGGCAGAAGTCATATGACAATATATGTCATACAAATTTTCATTTAAAGCACTTAATATTCTGTTCACATAATGATAATTAATCATGTCAAGAGTGAGGATAGGTGTTGATGGTGAAGCTTCTGTAATGGGTGTGATAACATGTGCAGATCTATGACCTCTACGATGGTTTATCGACGGATGAGTCTTAACATGACCCCTGCTCGAACTTATCTCGATCGGGTTAGAAATAGCTACGAATAATCCTATAGTAAGCCAAAATTTTATTTGATTCGGCCACCAACAAAAAAATATTCCAACAAACAATTTTGGTTTTGCTGAAATAGTGTCGGCCATTACAGTTCTCATCATATTTTTCATATACTATAATAAATAAATAAAGTAAATAAATATTTCTACTCTACTGTAGAAAATAAATTGATAATAATAAAAGCTAACAAGTTATTGTAAATAATAAAAATAGATTAAAAATAAATTAGAAAATCTAAATAAGAGGAGGCCATAGTGAATTTGGTCGAGGGGTGCAGCTTTTGTAGAAGGGGGAGAGTAAAATAAAGGGTAAAAACGTAAGCTTTTGGTGCTAGTTAAAAAGGGAACCCTCCAAAGTTACCTTCTTTCTCCCTTCCCATCATTGAAATGAAATGTAGACTTTAGGTGAAATGAAATGTAGACTTTAGGTTAAATGAAATTTGAATTCCAGATAAAGCTACTCTAGATTGTTAGATTATATTCTGGAATTTGATCTAAATTTCATGAATTTTGATTCAATCAAAGAACAGATAATAATGAATTGAATTAAAATTAAGTTAAAATAAATGGGTTTCAAAAATTTGATCTAAATTTCATGAATTTTGATTCAATCAAAGAAATAGTCTGGTGAGGCATGCGATGCACTATTCTAGAGTAGCTTTAGCCCCTCCACGTCCGAGTCTCCGACAAAGCTTCTCTAGCGATACAATACCTCGGATTATCCTGATCTCTCCAATTGCATGGTCTCGAAGGAGTGCTTGATTGAACGTCAATCTAGCTTTCAAGATCCTAATTCAAGAGAAAATAGGAAGAAAAATAAAGAAAAAAGATCTCTACTAGAGTTGTTGTTTTTGTATAATTTGTAATTCTCTTTTATAAAGTATGATGATCCATTGGACCGTTATGGAAAGTTTTACTTTTTAGAAATGCACGTTCCCACTTTTTCACTTCGTGTGGGAAGCGGATAGGGTTATCCTTTCTCAGATAATAGAGATGTTTAAGATATTATATATAAATTAAATTATAAATTAAATATTTTAAAAATCAAATCTTCAACGGTTAGATCAGTCATCTTGAAGATCAGTATCAACTCAAAAGGATACCTATTAGATTTTTTTGGACACCTTTGTGGAGCCAAGAAGCTCCCTATCATTTTATAGAATGGACCAATCATTAAAAAGCTTCAAAGTTTTCTTTGCCAAGACACATAAGAAGAGCATTTGTTTAGAAAAATTGCAAAGGAACCAATTTATTAGGTTGGATGGACTGCCTCTAAAGCTGAGTGTACTTGTAAATGGAAGATTCTATGCCTCAACGAGCATCCCATTAATTTTGTGCTTGTTATCATTCACGTATCTAACAATAGCTATCTTAAGGCATCTTTGGTTAGGGAGAGTTGGACTATGATATGAGATGGGAATGAATGATTCTCCCTCTGGTTGTTTGGTTGAAAGGAGTCCAATTCTCATTCTAATTTCAAAAGAAATGAGATAATGTCAATTTTCCATAATCCAAACTCTACGATTTCCTAATATTCAAATTTCATTCCAATTCTGATTCTAAATTTGATTATGAACCAAATACGGTAATAGTAATCTTAGTTGTCTCTCATTAACTTAAAAAGTGGAGAGTGTCAAAAAAAAAAAGTAAGGTTTTCGAGCTCACTCCTTTACCAACTTATATCAGTTCATGTGCTTCTTCAGAATCTTCTCTCTTTGTGATCCGTCTTTTTAGAAAGCAATTTGGAAAGCATAAATTTTCAGCTGCCAACCTTAAACGTATCCTTCTTTTAGGTCATTTTCTAACGGTAGCATTCAAGACAAAGTTGATTAGTAGTTAACCTAAAAAGGATCTGACCCAATTATTTAATGGTTTGTCACCAATTACATAGCCAAAAAGAAATGAAACTAGTGGTTGAAAGAAGGTCGAGAAACCTAAAGGGGTGGGGTGTCAAATGATTAGAGAATGGAAGAATAGAAGGGTGGCCTGGCATTGAAAAACTTTTACTCTCTTTTAATCAATGGATGCATATTTGGTGCCCCATTTTTAAGCATCAGACATCAGATAGACATTTTTATCCTCATATGTTGGTTTCCATCAGATCATATCACAAATTGAAACTGTTAAGTCTACTACAAAGGTTGCTTCTGTGCCATTTATGTTATCCAAAAATATCAATCTTAATTAGGTCTAATCCTTGAGTTCAGGAACCTCTATGTTGAGAGAATTCAGTCAATAGGATGAGTTCTCCTGCCTACAAGGATGGAAGAGCATCAAATTATACACCACATGAATCATCATACCATAGGCATTATGTAACGTAGTTTAAAATTTAAACATGATAAGGATTGTTTCAATCTGGACATGAAACTTCATCTAATTTATAGCATCTACGTGTAACAACAATTATGTATAAATGTCTGTTCTGCCAAAGAGAATTTGGTCTTCAAGTTGGCACCTTTACCAGGCACTTGCGGTGGGCAAGGATTTGAGGTTCTAAAATTGTTTGGTAGTTACTATCCATCTATCATGTGTTGAATAACCCCACCAAAAGTTAGCTTGGGTAGGTATTGTAATGGATGACCTTGTTACCGTCCATATTGATTCCACCATTCCAATATTAAGTGAAACCTAATCGGGTGCTTAAAGTTAATTTGGATGCTTCTCTATCTTCAGACGAGGCTGCTATTGGATATGTCATTAGGGATAATGGTTATCTATTGAGAGTAGGAGGTCAGCAAATTTTGCATTCATCATTCGGACAGCTGAGCTTCAAGCAACTTGGGTAGCTATGTCTACTGTAGTCTCTGAGCTTCATGCACATGCACACAGCATATGGCTTGTGATTAGCATGCAGATTTTTGTTCATCTTATGAAAAACTATGCAGTGGAAAGATACAATTAAAATTATTTTAATTTTAATTATGCTTGGATCTAATCTTATAATCACCTAGGAAACATTTTAAACATGCTATGAAATAAATATATTAGATCTAAAAATAAAATAAGAAAGAAAAGATGATTACCTTAATCGCTATCTTTTCTTCTTACTCGAATAGGATATGGTGGATGCCCGGTGTTTCTGTCGGAGCCATGCATGTGTTCGATCTCTACTAGTATCCACACAGAATTGATCGCTGATCAAAACTCTAAGGCTACTAGAGTATTAGCATCTTACATGTCTTGTTTCTTGACCTGGATCTTGAACTTTTTCTAGATCTAGAAGAAGAAATTTTGTAGCACGAATTCTTCATGTAGCTATGGCAGAATCTTTTCAGGATGCCAAAAAGAGGAAAAAAAATGCTTCTTCTCTTCTCCTCTCTCTAACCTCTCTCTAGATCAGATCTATGGAGGTTATCATGGGGCGTGGAGATGGAAGAAAGGAAGCAGGAAGGAGGCATTGAGAAGGAGGTTGCAGCAAGGCTGGAATTAAAATCTGCGCACACCCATCTCCCTTCTTTATATTTGTTGTACAAAATCAATTCCAAATATCCTAACCTAATAAGATCTGATTCCAACTAATTTAAATTCAAATTTGAATTTGAATTAGGATCAAATCTTATCAAGAAAGAGTCCACGCTCAAGGGGGAGGTGCAAGTTAGCACCTCCTCTTCTTTTCATACATGCATGAGAGAAGAGGCATGATTTCTCACACCCCACACCCCTCTTGGTCAGCCAAATAAGAGAGAGAAGCCCAGGGAAAGAGGGTTAAGGCACCTATTTTGATTGGATTTTAAATTGGGTTCAATCCGAATTGAATTCGAGCCTGATTTGAATCAAATTCGAAAAAGTTGTCAATCCTAATCTACTCAAGATTGAAATCCAAATCCAACTTAGATAATTAAACCTAATTAGCCTTAAATTTAGTCAAGTTTAATTAAATTAAATCTGATTTAAATTAAATAAGACTTGATCCATAATTTAATTAATTAGGCTCCAATTGCATTGCAACATTTACAATCAAGTCCCTTATGCTAACAATTAGCAGTTTCTAAATTTATAACTTTTATAAATTGATCCAAATCATTAATCCTATTGATAATTTGATTTTAATCCAAGCTGTTGATTAGGTCAAGCTCCTTTTATGTATAAATTCTTAGATTCTATTCTATCTGGTAGTGAGACATACCATGATCTCCATCACAGTATCATCGAAACTTCTTACGATGGACTGGAATGATTCCAATTAAATCCAACAAGGATCGTTGATTCAAAAATAATCTCAATAAATTCTTACAATCCATGAGTGATGCCTAATAGCATGTAGTGGCAACCTAGTAGAACAAAAAAAGCTGAACCCTTAGATGTAGTTATCATGTGATTGAGTTCTTCTATTGAGACTCTCAACAAGATGCAGGTCATGAAAACTCGTCAAATCCTAAGTATTCGTCATATGCTATACTTAATTAGCTTGAGTTCAATAATGAATCTCATGAAAACTTTTTTCTATCATCATGCTGCTGTGGCCACAGACTTAAGAATTCAGTCTCTTAGGTTGCATAGAACTATTCCTCAATTACTAAGATTGATAGATCTTCTAGAACTACGTACCCTATTCTTATAGTAAACTTACTGCTGCCAACGAATACCGCAAGACTTCGAATGGCTAGAGACCATATTTATATATTGTCAAACTATAGCAACTGTAATGTGAGAAGCCAAGGTACCATAGGTCCAAAAATCACTTATACAGCTACAGCATCGAGATAATCACTGACGAGTGAGTAGACATCTAAGTAATTTTTTATTCTTTGTTATGCTTAGTACTATTGTTCTCTAACAGCCATTTGCACTCTCGCTTCAGTATACCTATATTGTAGATTCGAGATCCATCTACCTAAAAGAAAAGTGATCCATGCATCGATCTTGATGGATCAATCACCATCTCTATGATGATCTAACGATCAAGAGCAATTCAGAAGTTGATTTATATTGACACATATCTCAAATTCTCAACTCTTAAGAATATGTGTTATTATCCATTAATTTCTTGGATAATTCACAGACACGTTACACATAAATAGATAAAAAAAATATTTTTTTATTAATTTTAATAAATCAAGTATAAAAATATGACATAAAAAAATATAATATGTCAGCTAATAATTGGCTTTCTAGATCATAAATCTAAAGGTCTCTCACTTAATCTAAAGCCAATTGGCCATTTACTTAAGTTCTATCTTCTGAAGATGGACTTTAGTCTTCTACTGGCTCAACTACTTTATCAATGGATCTATCACGTTATCCATGAAGTATACTCTTCACACCTCGATGTATTTTTTCTCGAAGTAGTCGTGTATGATATTGTATCGTCGTTCGATATGCTTGGACTTCTGATTAGATCTGGGCTCTTTAGCGAGGGCTATGGTGCTGTTGTTATCACAGTATAGGATGATGACATCTGATAATATTACTCCAAACTCTGTAATGAATTTCTTATACCAAAAGGTCTCCTTTGCAGCATTCGAGGTAGCAACATATTTAGCTTCCATCATTGAGTCCGCTATTACTACTATAGCGAAAGGCTATGGCAGTAGTTGTGTCCATCATTGAGTCCGCTATTACTACTATAGCAAAAGGTTATGGCAGTAGTTCACAACTGCTGCCGTAGATTAAAAAATCACTGTCATAGACTATAATAGCGATTATCCAACTATTGCCACTGAAGCTATTACCGTAGGTCTATGGCAGCAGTTATTGCAATGGTTATATCAACCGCTACAATAGGTTGGCGTAGCAATGGTTTACTAACCGATGCTATAGATGGAACTATTACAGCGGTTAATCAACTGCTGCTATAGAATCAATAGTAGCGATTCATCAACCGCTACAATAGCCTCAATAGTAGTAGTTAAATAACCACTACTTTACCTATTATAGTAGCGATTGTTAAACCGCTGCTATAGGTTCTATGGCAATGATTGCGTAACTGCTGCTATAGGTCATTTCTGGCAGCGGTTATACAACCACTATCATAGATCTAATGTGGTAATTTTATAACCACTGCTATAGATTATGGCAGTAGTTGATAAGTGATCTACGATAGTGGTTGGCATGCCCATGGCAGTGGTGGCCAACTGCTGTCGTAGATTTTGAATAATAAAAAAATATAGATTTTTTAATTTTTATTTTTTTTACTTGATAAATATAGTTCAATATATAACATAAGAATATTTCTAAAATAATACAAGAATAATGCAAGAATATATTTGAAATACTCAAATATCATTACTGAATAAAATTTATTATAATATTTTTTTAAAAAAATATATCAAAAATTTGCTAAATCTAAATCTAAGTCATCATCACTGAGAGGAGATGGAGTTAGAGTTGGAGCTTGAGAGATTGGAGCTGAAGCACTGGCCAACATGTCCTGAATGCTCGTGAAATCAGCTCCAAAACATGCGGAGAGCATCGTCACCATAACTATCACAATACTCTGTAGCTGAGATGTGGGATCTTCAGCCTGAGCAACTCGCTCCATGGCCTGAGCAGCCCGCTTCGTAGCCTGAGCTGTCTGCGTCAATACCTCCTTTAGCTGCTCTTGACTGATGGCCCCGGATGCATGTGAAGAGATACTCGTCTTAGATTAGTAGATCATCAGCGTATATCCGGGCCTGCATTGGATCCTTCTAGAGTACTTGGGCCCCAAGACCTGAGATAGATGATCATAGAGATCAGAGGTATCTGGGCCCTCATTCACGAGCGTGTCTAACTGCTCCTATAATTATAAATTTAAATAAAATATTATAAAAAATATTATAATACTAATCATACTAATTTATGTATTATTTATAAAAATTCTTTCGATTACGATATTCATCGACCTACCCTTTTTGTCCGTATGATTGGATCGAAAGATGGTGCTATGGACGGGCATTACCCCCTCTTTTGTCAGCTACAACAATCGATCAATTTATTAGAAATATGTAAAAAAATATCAATTTAATTTATAAACTAAGATTCAAAATTTATTATCTCTCTCTACACATGACTAGACATAAACTCACGGTCGAGTGTGTACATGTACTCCTATGCCACCCAGTTCTTTTGATTCTGATAAGAGGCAATCTAAAAAATATTTAAATCATAACTATGTAAATAATGAGTATTTTAAAAGTATTCAAATATAATTATTAGTGTATTAAAAAATTAAAAAGTTAGAAATTAAAACCTGAAACTCTCTTGGCTCCTCTAATGCCTAACTATCCCCTCCCACTGACTTGGGAAATAGTCCTAAATCTAGGGAACTCCTTCGAAGTGTCCCGTTGGTGCTCGAGCCATCCTCTATGGAGCTTGATCTTGTAGTTTCGATATAACTTTCTAATCTTCTATAGACGAGCATCTCGAGTCCGCTCATGATCTAGAAAATCATATCTTTTCTATAAAAAGTTATCAGAAATCAATTACGAAATTATTCTAATCAAGCATAGTATAGATGTATCACATGTATATATATAATTAAGATACACTTATCCAAATCTATTCCCACACCCTCTCCTTGATACCAACATCCATCACTTACTAGTCTACGAGCACAACAAGAACAATGTCAGAGCGCCTCACAAGCACTCCAAAAAAAATGTATCTTCCATGCGGTCGCCCCAACTAGCCTTCCCTCCTGATCATACTCTATCATGACCTAATGTTGGTGGTTCCACACATATGGCATCCATGTAGGATCACGAAATATCCTATTAGATGATACACCTGCAATAAAAATATATTATACAAATATATAAGAGTGTACAATAACGATATAAATAAATAAATAAATAATTGATATAATAAAAATCTACTCTTACTGGCCATGGGATCGTGCGACGTGGATGCCAGTGGAGACTTATTAGTGGGTGGAGCATATGCCAGAGATGTGGCTGACGGTAGAGGCTCAGATGTTGATGGAGGAGTAGATATCAGTGGTGCCTGGATAGCCGAAATTGAAGCTGATATGGAAGTGGATGGAGTATGCTCTAGCTGCAACTCAAATACAGAGCTCTGCGTAGCCCGTTGAGGGATGATGGTGAAAGCTAAATAGTATTTTGGTGCCATCATGACCTACAGCATTAATGAAAATTAATCAATATAACATATTGAATAATAATATTAGTTGAACATCAATAAATAAAGTCTAATATTTATATCAGAATGTTGAACTCATCGCCTATAATATGAATTACATCCATAAATAAATTCTAACATTTATACCAGAACATTACTAGAGTTAGAGGTATTTGGATGAGAACATTAATAAAGCTCAAACTTTGCTTCAGTAGTCTATGAACCATCACTCAAATATATCTTTATGGGAGTTTCACTCATGGCTGGAGGACGAAGGATGGAGCTTCACGCTACAGCTTTCGATAGTAATTGCCGTCTCCCCAATGGCTACCATCGTCATGCCTTGACATCGATCTAGCTACCTAGCTATAGCCCAGAACCTGATGGTCAAGAATCTGCTAGCACGGCCCAGAACCCGCCGATGGGGGTTCTCTTACTGACCAGCATGGTACGGCCCAAGATCGCCGACACGGCCCAAAATCTATCGACATGGTGTAGAACCTGTCGACATGCTCTAAAACCCATCGGTATAGATATTTTCAGCTTATCGACCAGCACAGTCCACGGCATGGCCTAGAACTCTCCAACGGAAGTTCTCTTATCCACCGATATGACCCAAGACCATCGGCATGGTATGGCACGGTCCAAGACAGTCAATACAGTCTAGAACCCACCGATGTGGTCTAGAACCAATTGGTAGGGGTTCTCTTACCGAATGGCATGGCCCATGGCTGTCGGCATGGTCTAGAATCCATCAGTGGGGGTTCTCTTACCGGTCGGCATAGTCCAAAGTTGCCCACGATCATCGCCATGGCACGGCCTAAGGTTGCCGGCATTGCACGATCCAAAATCCACCAGCACGATCTAGAACCAATTGACAAGAGTTTTCTTACACATCGGCACAGCCCATAACCACCAACATGCTCTAGGACTTGTCGGTGTAGGTTCTCTTTGAATATTATTATAAAATTATTATAAATATTATAAATAATAATTAATAAATATTGCTATAAAATAAAATAAAATAAATCATATCTATGACTGTGGGAAGGAGGGTCGCACAGATCTCTGAGGGTTGCTGGCGGTGGTGGTGCTAGAGGGAGGGGGCGGCGCTAGAGGTAGCCTGGGAGAGAGATAGACAGAGATAGTGAGATACAAAGAGAGATAGAGAGAAAGAGAAAAGAGAGAGAGTGACAGACAGAGAGAAAGAGGAAAGAGAGAGATAGAGAGACAGAAAGAGAGAGAGAGAGAGAGAGAGAGTAGGAAGCGAGGGGTGGCAGGGAGGGGGTGGTCAGGGAAGGAGGAGAGAAAGAGAGAGAGAGGGGTGGGGCTAGGGTCGGATGGGGAAGAAGGGGGGGGGGAGCAGGCTGTCGGAGAAGGGAGGGGGCCGACAGTGGGTTGGCAGAAAAAGGGAGGAGGCGGGGGAGCTGGCAGGGCTAGTCGAGGAAGAAGGAGGAGGCAAGGCCGGTCGGAAAAGAGGAAAGTGGGGCAGTAGGGCCGGCCAAGGAAGAAGGAGGTGGCATCGGTTCGGGTAAAAAAGAGAAGATGAGGCCGATCGACGGATGCTGGGGATGAGCGTGCCGATGATGGAGAGGGAGAGAGGGAGAGAGGAGGAGCTTACCAGCGGTGGAGAGGAGGAAGAGAGAGAGAGATCGAGAGAGGAAAAGCCAAAATGAGGCAGGTCGGGAGGAAAATGACCTAATCTATGATAGCAATTTTCGAATCGTTTCTATAGGCCTATGATAGTAGTTACTGAAAACCGCTGTAGTAAGCTTATTACAGTGGTTGCAAAACCGCTGCCATAGTTTAATAATAAATTTTTTCTTATTTTTTTGAATATGATGTAATTATAAAATTTAAAACTCATCTTCACCATTCAATATCTAAATAATTATCATTAAGGTGTCATCATAAAAGATCATCTCAAGTCGATAGCCCTAGCTTCATCAATCAGTAAAATTCAATTTCGATGATTACGAACGACGATGTGATGATCTGACAGATGAAGACCGATGGGTCTGAAAACTTGCAACGATGATCTCGATGATATTTGTAGCATACTATCAAAGTTTTACCTCAATCGGATATCGTTATCATGATCAATTTAGTATGGGATGATTTTGATCGTTAAATAAAAAATGACTGATCAAAAGATCAAACGACATTCGATTATAAGATGATTTTTTAGATAAATGATTATGGCTACTACTTTAATTATTTTTATGATGGTGATCGTAAAATTCAAACTGCACGTCCAAGAATGATCCAAAATTATAGATCACTCGATACTCGTTCTTATACTCCTTGGGTAATCATGCTTGTGCTTTTGTAAGATTTGTTTAACGTGAATGGTTCATACAAAAATAGTTTGAATTTTATGATCATCATACAAAATGATTAAAATTATAGCAAAGATTATTAATCTAAAAAATCATCTTATAATTGGATGCCGTTTAGCCTTTTGATCACTCATTTTTTATTTAATGGCTGAAATCATTTCGTACTAAATTGAAGAAGGAAGAAAAAGGGATGAAGATCCGAGCTTAATGATGATCAACCAATGAGAAGAAGGGGTTTTAAAGAGGAATTTTTGGAGAAATAAGGCCTGCATAATGCCGGCTGTTTGTTTATTGCAGTATTCCCAAACGGCCACCGGCCGTTTGTACTGGTTGTGTTGCCTCGCAATGGCCACGGATGCGCGGCCTTATCCCACTGCAAAGGCATTCAGGCAGGGGATCGTATATCCCCTGCTTCAAACACGATCACTCCCTTTTTCCCCGTATTTGGGTTGAAGTCGGCGCCCAATTGCAGACTTTGTTCCAGAATGGGCCCAATTGGCCCGGTTGTCACAAGTACATCGTGTGAGGCACAGTTTCAAAACAATCTCTAGGATGCACGTAAGTGAACAAGCAATTTGATACAGAATTCGTAAGGGTTAACAAAAGATGCATAGTGGACTTCTTTCTGTTGGTTCACAACCAATCTCCTTACAGAGGAATGAACATTACATCTTTACCCAGTATAGCCCAAACAATGAATGGCGTGCTGCAACCAATCAAGATCACCACAATTGCTAACCAAAGGCATTCGTCGTGGACAACCAGGAACACCGATGTCATCAATGTGATTATCATGGCCAAGCATGCAAGGATTGTGAGCCTGTGGCCCCATGTCAGCTGATAGAGTTTAAAGTGCACTGGATCCTTCCATGCCCAAATGAAGCAGAAGATGACGATGATTGAGCTGCACATTGCAATGGTATTAGAGATCACAAAAGCCTTGAAGGCTGCATGCTTACCCAGTAAGGCATAGCCATATTGTTGATGGAAACCGCCCGGCATGGTGAAGCTAGCGGCGAAGGTAACGGTGGCGATGAGTGCAGCCACCAAAGTATAGGTCTCTACGCTTAATTTGAAGTGCTCATCAGGTACTGATGCCTTCTTTCGGAATGATCTGGACATAGTTATTTTGGGGATCTGTTCTTTGCTGAATTTTTTGGCTTCGCGCTTCTTTAACTTATTCCAAATGTACATCTGGTTAAAGAGCAAGAGTTAATTTGATGCTAACATTTTAACGTTCTGTAGCTAAGTAATGATCAGATAAAGACCAGTGGTTGTAATAATGGAGGTATGAGTAATCGACTCCATGTTCACCCAGGTTATAGATCACCGATTCCCTAATTTGATTTGCATTTGATTCCCCTATTCGGTATATTATTTCCACGCATCCAGCCTTTGCATCAATTAACATGACCAGTTGTGGTACCAGAAGACTGTCAGTGTAGGGTAAGCATGCTACGGTCCAATCCATTTTAATTTAATAGATTCTACCATGATATTATTGGGAAAGGATTTAACTCACTTCTGAGCAAAAGGGAATTAACAGGGCAATCGAAGCAATGCATTTATATTTGCGCGGTAACTGATAGTTCTTATCAGCACTGGTTGCAAATCATTCATGAGATCTCCAAGATTCAGCGACTCTGTGCGCTTGCTCCCATGCTATGCAGGTGGCAATCCCGCTTGTGTACCTCCATGCATGATAGGTGGCTGGTGTTGATCCAATAAGCATCAAACATAACTAGTTCTACATCATTCATGTTGACCTCATGTTGAAGTCAATCCAATCTAGTTACTAGCAATTTCCTAACATTTGGTTAACAATAGTAGTCAGGCCAGTGCAAGTCAGAGCCCTAGTTTATCTTATCTTGCTGAATAGGTGTACCGGAAACCATATCAAAGGGCAGGGTTTAAATTCCACCTTTTAGCAGACAGGTAACCTTCTTATGCAGCACAATTGCCTACATCCTCTTGCTAACCCAACGTCTGAAAGAAGGAAAAACCCATCGAGTTTTTTCTTTAGGGCCAATAAATACTTGACTCAAAAAAATACAAATGTCCATCGCTCAATCTGCCACTGGCGTCCACATGGGAAGTTCGGATCTTTTATAGTGCAACTTTTGCACCATACGGTCATATAAAACTATGGAGTGCTGCTATATTATTTATCTTGAAGATGGACGGCTCTCATTTATCTTATGAATATGTTCTCTTATATTTTTTTACCATACATGGTGCGTACGGATACGAAGAAGAGCCGTTCGATCTTTGAGATGGATGGCGTGGGGACAATCTAGAGTAATACCATACTCAGCGGTGCAAAATTAGCACCGTGGAGGATCCCGTTCGCCGCATCAAACCGAGGAACTAAACGGTGATCTAGCAGGCGATCTTTAGCATTTTCCTATAAATAGCGGTCTACGGTTATTTAGTATAGGCCTTGATTTGATACCTGATATGCGCCTAATGCTTCCAGAGATTCAATCAGTTTCCGAGCCGTGCAACCTTCGTTGTTCAGGATGCAGGGATCCACCCTCTTATCATTTATCAGCAGGAGCGATGATTGTATCCTAGAATGCTTCGCAGCCAAATGAAGAGGAGTGTTCCCATGGGCATCCCTCTGGTTAATGATTTCTTCTGGCTGTATATTCTTCAGTAAGCACTTCAGCGAGCTCACCTTTCCGCTCGTGACGGCAATGTGAAGCGCATTCATGCCTGCACTATCTACCTGCTCTGCAGCATCCGGACAATACTTCAATAGCTCCTTGATCACCAAGTTTGAACCAGAATCAGAGGCAACATGAAGAGGGGACTGCCCATCATGGTTGGTAACATATGCGAGCGAAATCTCCTTCTTCAGTAGCATTTCCACCATCTTAGCATTATCCTTTCGCGCTGCATAATGAAGAGCAGTGTCTCCGGATTCGTCAACA
Organism: Cocos nucifera; assembly: GCA_006176705.1. Lineage (NCBI taxonomy): Eukaryota > Viridiplantae > Streptophyta > Magnoliopsida > Arecales > Arecaceae > Cocos > Cocos nucifera. The sequence continues at coordinate 47,011 of QRFJ01003147.1, read as the reverse complement.
ACTCTGATGAGATCACTTCTCTCAGTCAATAACATGTCCATGATGTCTGCCATGTAGTTAATTATTACATGTGAGGAAATGTTAGTCATCAAATAAGAAAGAGAGATTTGCGTCACTTTTTCCGGAAACATCGGACAAGCATCAAAAATATATGATCCAGCGAATCAGGATTTAGCGTAGGTGCAAATGAAAGCAGTAATAAAATCATCTTCTATTCATCTGCATGAGAATTATGTGATCATGAACGCATGAAGTTTGCATTATGAACTTACTGATATGGCCGCCGAGCGCGGCCTGGTGCAGAGGTGAGCCTGTGCCGGACTGCGGTGGCTGCATCTCCCCCTCTTCTGGTACCCATGGATGCTCCAAAATCTCCCTAACCACGCTCGCCAACCCCTCCCTCGCTGCAATGTGCAGTGGCGTCTCCTTGTTGAGGTTTGTCAGATGCCCGACGGCCGGGTCACCGTCCAACAGTTCCCATGCAGCCGGAGAGTGGCGATGCTTCACCGCCTCATGTAATGGGGTGTTCCCCAGCTTGTTCCTCATCCTCAGCGGCCCTTGGTTCGGCTCCAAGTCCGCCGGCAAATTCACAGCATAGCTGACCAGCAACTTCACTATTTCGACGTGCCCCACCCTAGCCGCGATGTGAAACGGGTTCTCCCTCTCTGCATTTTCCATTGTAAGGTGGGTTTCACATGATTTGAGGATTAACTTGGCAATATCTTTGTGGCCTTGCTTTGCGGCAAGATGGAGAGCAGCGTTGCCTTGAGGGGTTAAAGAATTGAGGACCTTGGGATCCTTTTCAATCAGATCACTCAACTTTTCGGCATCCCCCTGCGTTGCTGCTTTGTACAGTACAGGGTCCATGCTTGGTGTTGGCAGGATGCAATCAATGCTTCTCTCCGTCTCAGTGAGTAGAAGGATGGAGAACGGAGCATGCAGAATTGTTCCTATCACAAGTTACTCTAATGGCTTTTTAATTAGCATACCCTTTCAAATATTGGAAGCTTCACAAATGGCTCCTCAGTAATTGTCATTGCAATATTAATTCCTGGCATCCAAAGGCACGAGTAAGTCATTAACCAAATACTTATATTATATGGTAACGTGGAAGGAGGGAACAAAAGGAATAGAATTAACAGAATATGGTACGTAATTAATGAAAACAAAACAAACACCTCACCTTTCGCTTTTATATTTTCTATCTATAATTTGCTTGATTAAAATTTTAATGAATGATGAGCTTCTAATTCCAAACCTGATGTAGTCATTTCCCTGCATCAACAGGCAGTGCATATTATTCAGAACTTTGCCATGAGCTGAACTCAGAAGACTCGAAGCCGTAGCCAATGAGCGGAAACGATGCAAGGATGAGTCACTCTGGAGAAAGGACTGCATAAGTATTCTTTAAGGCATTATTTATAAGTATAGATTTGTCATGGTTTTGTCCCTTGCTTGGATCCCTTAATGGGATAGAGAGTGCCTTGAGCATTCCGCCCACGCCGTAGGCCCCTTGACTTTTTCTTGTTTCAAGATGATGGACCACTTCCCATATGGAAGAATGTATCTTTGAGTGCGACAGGACAAAGGAATGACCTGACGCTTTCGCCAACCCTGGGAGTCGCTTTTTCGTTTTTTTTTTTAAAAAGAAAAAAAGTGACATGGGAGTTCAGTTAATAAATTCTTTCATTATGAATTGTTCAAGAATTTTGGAGGCATATGCGGCTGTTGCTTCGATTTTTCCTTCCGAACTGATGCAGCAGATGTACCTTACAACTTGGACACGACAACTTCGGGGGCATGAACAAGAAGGGACAGACATAGCATTCTCCTTTACCTTTCCAACCGGGGAAGTGATCCTTCTTTTTCTTTTTTTTCCCCATTTCGTCTTTCCTCATTTCTTTTAAAGTGTCAACAGAAAATTGAGCATGTCATTAGCTTTAGATTAATTTTTAAAAGTCTTAGTTAAATCCATCTTCTCTCTGTAATTACGTGGTCTGAAAGTCCCAGACTACCACTACGGCAGCCCAAATAGCGTAAGCTAGTCCTAACGCCCTGGTTCTGCTTGACACAGAGAAAACGCGAGCGGCTAGAAAGATTTAGATAAGTTTTGGAATTTTGAGAAAATCTCTACAATATTTATTGATGCTAAAATGTCCTAATTGGATGGTTAGGATGAGTATTTAAAGAGAAGTTCTCCTTCCAGTATTAAAAAATTTGCCAAGCAAGAAAAGTGCATAGAGCAAAAGAAGATCCCCTAATTAAAGAAATAACATCTAGCTAATTTTGGCAATAAAATATTCCATAGTGAAAATCAATAAATTAGGCAAGAAAATATCTCATAATAATAACTGCTAGTTGAGCAAGAAAATATGTCATAGCGATGACCACCATAAGTCGTGCCACACTTCCACTAAAACTGCTAATGATCCTATTGCTTATACAAATTTAAGAAAATTTATCGTATATCAGTCTCCTTCATTTGCAAAGAACTCATCCTCGGCTTAAGTTTAGGATAAAGTGACTCGCCTAGTGGATGGCACTCATATAGATCGAAAATATTGAAGGCCTTCGTAATCGACACATCCTTGAGAAGATCCACCATGTAGGCATGCCATTAATTTTCTTCAAAATTTTATATGGACCATAATTCTTTGGCTTGAGCTTGTTATAGGTACTAGCAAGGAATCTTTCTTTCCATGAGAAGACTACAGCCACATCCCCTTCTTCAAACATTTAGTGCTTATCAGTTGCTGCCTTGTACTTCGCATCTGACTCTTCAAATTTTTTCTTCATTTTAGAAGTGTTAAATACCCTTTCCTTACTTTCTTCCGGTAGAACAACAATTCCCTTATTGCCCCATCTAAAAAGTAACTATTCTTCGTTCCTCCATGAGTTGCATCTATGTCATATTGCTAAGGTGTCTCAAATAAAATATAACATAGATAACATTATCTTTATATTTTCTGATTAAAAAGGAAACATGAGAAATTTTTGTTACCTTGAGTGTAGGGCCATTCTTGATCCATCCTAGTTGGTATGTTTCAAAGTGTGTTTTGTCGGCAAATACAAGTAGTTGACTAATAAATTTGAGAAAACATTTTCAAAACTGCCATGGTCAATGATTAACCAGCAGACCTTTAGTTTAAGTTAGCACTCTGAATGAAAAGGCTAATGCTGATGCTTCAGTTTTTCTTGCTTAGAAATATGCATCAACCTGCGTATGATATAAAAAATTAGTTCACCTGTAAATCATATTCACCATATTCTCACTATCCTCTATCCCAATATCATAATTTGCAAGGTGTACTTTGTGAGGCCTAATTTGTTAAAGACCAGTAGCCTATTTCATCCTCATCGAGAGCTCGATGCAACTGCATCTTCTTTCCCTCATTCTTTTCCTCTTGATTTTTGGATTTTAGATTCACCGTGATCGGCGGAATCTAGCCACTCTAGCCAAACCCCATTGTCTTCTTCATCTCCGATGAGTTTTCTTTTCTCTCATTTATTTATTTTTCATCTTGAGGTTGCCAAGGAGACAGCAAGGGAGCGATGCCCCTTTTCCTCATCTCTTCTACTATAAGAAAATCTAGTATTGGTGATGGCAGAAAAGCCATCGCTAATAGCGATCTTTACCGACCGTGAGTTACAATAAAAAAATTTTCATCGCTAAAAGTCATTAATTATTAGCGATGGCTAAATTGATAATTAGCAACAGTTTTAGCAATTGAAATTCAATCGTCGCTAATAACTAGTAATTTTTTTTTAATTTAATGATAATTTTATTAGCGATGAAAATTTTTTTTAGCGATGGTAGTTTTATCATCGCTAATACTTATCCTATTCTTTTCATTTTTGCTCATCTCACCGCCACCCCTCTCTTCCCCCACCTCAAGTCCCTCTCTTTCTCCTGCTGTCAGATTCCGCTTCCTTGAGTCCTCGATTGCCTCCTCACGCGATCCTCTGACCGCCTCCCACCTCTTTACTAGAACTATAAAAATTCTTACATATATACTTTAATTAATTTAATTTTATTATTTACTTATTGTAGATACAGCAGCTGAGTCATCCACTAGACCAGCTGCGATTGTAGTTGGCCACATACTAGTTTAGGAGGATTGGTGATTACTTAGATTCTAGATCACGATAGATCGTGGTAAGAAATTTAAACTATATTTATTAAGTTATTATAGGATTTGATATATATATTAGAATTAATATATTTCTGAACTATGTAGATGGATTACATAGAGTTTGTTGTGCGGTACGATGATGACCTATCTACTTAGCCCCTCGTTGACTTTGAGGGATGGCTCCGAGTGAGTAGGAGCCGGATCATAAGATTCGGCTACAGCTTTAATCCTCCAGTATTATGATACTCTTCAGTGTTCTTACAAATCTCGATGTTCCAGATTTGGAGCTATGCGCACATGGAGGAGATCATGTAGAGGCTTCTGAGCCAGCGACTTTAGAGCTTCCGGGATACCATCCACAATATGGTTGTAAAGATTCTTCGAGAACCGCAATTGCATGACTAGCTGGACTCATTATTCTAGCCATCACATCAGGTAATTCTATTAGTAACTTCTTTTACTTGTTTTAAGTTTGTAGATTTAGAAGCTTTACGTATTTAGATTTGAGTCGGAGAAGGAGATGTAGGGACTGAAAATTTAATCTAACTATTTAATTGATAGGTTGGAAGTGTCTATAGCTCCATATCATTGAATAGAATATGTAAAAATAATCTGTTCGAGAATTAAAAAAAGTACATCGAAAGCTTCCTTAAGGAGGTTTTTGAGGATCTCTCATCTGATTGGATCAGATGATGTTATCCCACCAATCAAATTTAGATCTGATTGCACAAAGAACTGTGATTGACCAAGATGATGTGGCATTGCATGGTGCGGCAGGGTCTATATAAACCCTGTCTATGCCTAGAATTTAATACTTTTACCTTTAGCCTATGCCATAAAGCCTCTCTCTCTTCTTCTCCATGCCACCCTCTGGTCCTCTCTCTTCTCCATGCCCAAAAAGATTTTGGGCATGAGTAAGGTGTGATCCAAGCAAGTGAAAGGCACCATAAAAGAAAGAAGGCAGCACTGCTGCAAGAGACAACGACTGTTCTTCCAAAAAAATTTTGAAGATCTTCAAAATCAGATCTAGATCTAACTTTTGGAAGATTGATTGAAAAGGAGAAGATCTCTAGATCCTATCTGAGTGGATACGGATAGAGGCCAGGCGCTTGCGTGACTACATCCAGAACCTCAGACAAACATCGAGATCATCATAGGATAATTGGATTATCCAAAATAAAGATATAATTAAATTAAATTAAATTTTTATTTTTTTATTTTTATTATCAGTTTAATAAGATCAGATCTGAGGAGTCTCAGATCTGATTAGGATCTTAGAAAATTTTTTTTTAAAATATTCTTCTTGATCCAATCAGATTTGAACGAACCTGATTGAAAAAATAAGACTTTTTCCTTCAACTAGTATCAAAACTAGATTCCATAATTTATTAGATCTAATTTTAATTTATTTTTGATATGATAATTAGATAATTTCAGATGTCACATTAGATATGATTAGATCTAAAATTAAAAAATTAAAAATTAAATAATCTAGATCTAAGATGTATGAGATGCATGACTAGATTAGGAATAGAATTATTTTATATGTAGTCTAGCATAATCATAATTTTAATTTAATTAATTATAATTTTTAGATTTATTTATTTACTATTTTTTTATATTATAAATATTATAATTAGATCTAACAAATAAAAAATAAATTTATTTAATTTATTTATGTGAGATATGATAGATGCATGTTTAGACTAGTTGTAGAATAGTTCTATAAAATTATCTAGAATAAATTTTAATTTAATATGATCAAATTTAAATCTTATTTTTTAGATATTTATAAGATAATTTAGATATAAAAATATGCATGATATGATACATGAGATGTATACAAAACATGTTTTTAGTTAGATCAATTTTTATATATATGATATATGATGTAGATCTAACTAGTTTTGTAGATTTATCATGTTTTTAATTAAGGTATTTTCCTTAGCCGTCCGATCATAAGAATAAAGTAGGATTTAAAGGCCCTCTCCTCCTTTTCAATGGGATGTTCTTATGGTGTGTAGGGGTGCTGCACATTCGTCCTTAATCAGAAATCAAAAACTTATTTTTTATAAAATTTTAGATCCTGAAATCCTAGGATTTTATATACATGTTTGTTTATGAACCCTAAATTTAATTAAGAATTAAGATTATAAAATATATTATGTCTAAAATTAAAAATTTTTAGATCTAAGACATATTCATAAAATTGGGTTTGGGCTTGGATAGCTTAATTAGGTCTAGCGGTTGATCAAATCGAGTCAAGAATTAGTTAGGTGGGATCAAGAGTACTTAAATTGACCAGCCTAATAGGATTATGTCTAAGTCAAGGTCGAGTCACATGAGTGATCGATCAAGTTAAGATCTAATTAGGCTTAGTGGTTAGAGTCTGGATTGTAGGCTAATCCGATTATTCTGATTTAATAATTTGGTGTCTAAGATAAATTTGGTAGATACGACCGACTAGTTTTTAATTGGGAGCTACTTGACTTGAATACATTTTTATCGAGTTAATGGCATATCCCTTCCATCGGTCTCACTTATCTGACCATATTTATTGGCCCAGTCCTGATCTAAGATGGCTAACAATACGAGCTAACCAATACCACTAGATTAGTCACAATGGTTATGGCTATGTCAAGTCAAGTTTAAAGAGACCTAAATCAAATCTCTCTAAGAAAAGATTAAATCTAAGATCTTCCACCATTGTAGATGTGCAGGCCCTTTCTGAGGTTGATTGTTCTCGACTGATCACAGTGGCTCAATTGCATCAAAAAGATGCAACCATATCTATTAGGCATTGGATGCTACGGACTGGAGGATGGATTTGGCTCAATATTTCAGATATAATGAGAGACCTAATTAGAAATCCAATCTATGCAAATAGTGGGTCTGACTTAACTAAGAAGTGGATCAATATTTTGGACATGGTGAGATTCATGAATTAGAGATCAAGTCTAGGTGCACCATGATTAGAGAATCATTGGATAAGAGTTGTTTACTCATTGGCTAATCCATCACCAATAACTATTAGGTGAGGTGATGAGTCAGTTGGTGGGACTGCACCACCCACTAAAAATCAATAATCATGGAGATTTTCGCATCTCTACAGAGAAAGTGTAGAGATCCAAGAAAATAGTGAGAGCTAATTTGTTTAAAAATTAAATCTTTAAATAAATTGATTAAGTCTTAATTACAAAATCTAACTAAAAATTTTGACTCTCTATAGAAAAATGTCTGCATTCAATCCATTAGCCTATATCCTGGACACCTATAGACTGATCGAATCTAATTAGAAGGATTAGCTTCAGAACTTTAAAATTATTTTAGATTCTAAGAAGTTGACTCATGTATTGGATCAGGATCTCCCTACCTTACTAGCTCATCCGTCCGTTGAATAGAGAGCGTCTCTTGACAAGTGGATGGATGAAGATAATAAGGTCAGATACTACATGTTGGGCTTAATGTCTGATGAGTTTCAGTGCCAACATGAAGATATCAGAACTGTCCATTAAATGTTGGCTCATCTGCTAGAGTTGTTTGGTGAATAGAGTCGCATAGCCAAATATCAGATTACTAAATGACTATTTAAGGCTAAAATGCATGATGGGCAGTCAGTCCAAGATGATTGTCTGATAATGATCAAGAATTTGGAAGAGTTTGAGAAGCTCGAAGTGAAGTTAGACCCGAATATGTAGAATGATATAATTCTACAATCTTTGACTGATGCATCTGGATAGTTCATCATGAACTATCATATGCATAAACTTTATAACACTCTGGTCGAACTTATGAATATACTGGTTACTGCTGAGCTTTCTATGAAAGGTTCTAAAGGCTCAATACTTACTATGGAATAAATTTTTTTAAGAGAAAGTCTTTCGAAAAGAAAAAAAATCTGTGAAAAAGCAGAAGGTGGAAGGTGGAAAGAAAAAGAAGACAGAGTTGAAGAAGAAGGCCGTTAACAAAGAAAAGTATTTTCATTGTAATACTGACGATCATTGAAAGTGGAACTGTCCTACATACCTGGCCATCCTGAAGAATAAGGAGATAGGTCCTTCTAGAGGTATGCACGTTATTGAATCTAACCTTACGATTTCTTTTGCATCCAATTGGATGCTTGACTCTGGTTCTAGTGCTCATTTATGCACTTTCATGTAGAGTCTTGAGGATAGTAGGAGACTGAGGGATGGTGAGATGATTCTATGCATCAAAAATAGAACAAAGATTGCTGTTATGGCCGTGGGAACCTACCCTCTTCGACTACCGTCTGGCTTAGATTTAGTACATAAGAATTATTATTATGTGCCTGCTGCAAGCAGGAATTTAATTTCTATTTCATGTTTAGCATAAGAAGGCTATGTAATTAGTTTTCTTAAGGACCATTATAATATTCTTTATGAAAGAAATAAAATTATAAATAATTTTTTTATTAACGATCTCTATCAGTTACATATTGATATATCTATTTTTAATATGAAGCAAAATGTGAATGCCATAAGATCAAAATAGCCTAGGAATAGTCCAAATGATAGGTATCTATGGCACCTAAGGCTAGGTCATATAGCAGAAGATAGGGTTAACAAATTAGAGAAAATCAAACTATTAAGTCTGTTGACTTCTGAGTCATATCCAATTTTTGAATCATATTTTCATAGCAAAATGACTAAACACTCTTTGTAGAACATGCGAAAAGGGCCACGGATCTACTTACCCTAGTACATACTGATGTGTGCGGCCCATTAGATGTGCCGGCTAGAGGCAACTTTGTCTACTTCATAATCTTTACCGATGATTTATTTTGGTATGGGTATATATATCTTATGAGATACAAATCTAAAGCTTTTAAAAAGTTTGAGAAATTCAGACATAAAGTAGAAAAGCAAACTGAAAAACTCATTAAGATTCTTCAATCAGATCGAGGAGGTGAATACTTTAGTCAAGAATTTCTGAACTATGTCAAGCAATATGGCATAGTCTCTCAATGAACTCCACCTGAAATACCTCAACTCAATAAAATTTTAGAATGAAAAAATCGGACCCTATTAGATATGGTCCGATCCATGATGAGCTTCACAGACCTTCCTGATTTTCTTTGAGGATATAGTCTGTCAACTGTTATATATTTACTGAATAGAATTTCCTCTAAAATTATTCCTACCACACTGTATGAGATATGACATGGTAAAAAAATCAAGTTTGAGTCATCTCAGAATTTGGAGTTGTCCGGCTCATATCAAAAGATAACAAGCAGACAAGTTAGACTATAGGTCCTTTAGAGCTCGATTCATAAAATATTCTAAAGAGTCATTAGGATATTATTTCTGCATTCTAGAAGACCATAATGTGATTGTGAGTCGGCATGCCATCTTTCTTGAAAAATAGTTTATTCAAGATGGTGGCATTAGAAAGTAGATCAAGCTCGAGAAGAAAGTCTTCCAAGAGCAATGAGCTAAGGATCTTATGGAATCAAATCAGGTTGAGCCAATACAATCACTACCTCCTCCACCTCATAGATCGAAAAGAATTTTTCATCCTCCTGAAATGTACTTAGGTACTATTTTAGAGAAAGTAGAGAAAATATTCCTCATAGGTAATGGAGTTCATAATGATGATCCCAAAACTTATGATGAGGCAATATTAGATAACGACTTCGAGAAATAGTTAGATGCAATGAAGTCAGAAATTGACTCGATGCACTCAAATCTAATCTGGACCTTGGTAGATTCACCTGAATGTATAGTACCTATTGGGTGTAAATGAATCTACAAGAGAAAGATCGGTGCAGATGAAAATATGGAGACATTCAAAGCTAGATTAGTGGCAAAAGAATATAGTCAGTATGAAAAAATTGACTATCAAGATACCCCTTCGTCAGTAGTCATGCTAAAATCCATCTGCACATTGCTTGCTGTTGCAGCCTATTTCGATTATGAAATATGACAAATGGACGTAAAAATGGTATTCTTAAATAGATACCTTAAGGAAGATATCTATATGGAACAGCCACAAAATTTCACATCCAATGATGCTGATCATAAAGTATGCAAGCTGCAAAGATCCATATATGACTTAAGCAAGCATCTCGAAGTTGAAATACTTATTTTAATGATGTAATCAAATTATTTGATTTCATCAAGAATGAGGAGGAATCATATATTTTCAAAAAGATCAGTGGGAGCGCTATTATCTTTCTCGTACTGTACGTGGATGATATCCTCCTTATTGGGAATGATATTTTCATGTTGATCATGGTTAAAATGGGATTATCTAAAGAATTCTCCATGAAAGACCTAGGAGAAGCATCCTTCATTCTAGAAATTAAGGTCTATAGAGATAGACCGAATAGGATGCTAGGTCTTTCATAGAAGATGTACATAGAAGAAGTGCTAAAATAGTTTAGCATGAAAAACTCCAAGAGAGAATTGGTACCCTTTAGATATGGCATTCATCTCTCTAAGAAAATGTATTCCAACATACCTGAGGAGATTGAATGCATGAGCAAGATCCCTTTTGCTTCAACAATAGGGAGCCTCATGTATGCCATGTTATGTACACGACCTGATATAGCCCATGCTGTGAGTATCACAAGCAGATATCAGTCGAATTCAGATGAAGAATACTGGACTTCTATGAAATATATCCTTAAGTACTTAAAAAGAACCAAGGATATGATGTTGGTTTTTGGTAATGAAGAACTCTAAGTTCAGGGATATATAGACTCGAATTTTTTATCCGATATAGATGATTGAAAGTCGACATCTGAGAGTCTGTTTGTGTGTAATGGTGGTACTGTCAGTTGGAAGAGTTCCAAGCAGATAGTGATAGTAGATTCCATCATGGAAGTAGAGTACATCGCTGTATCAGAAGCTGCGAAGGAGGCATTCTGGTACAAGAAGTTCACCATAGAGATCAAAGTGATGCCATCGGATGCCATTTCTCTGTATTGCGACAATAATGGTGTCATAGCCCTTACTAAGGAGCCGAGGTCTCATCAAAAATTCAAGCACATCGAGCGGCAATACCATCTCATCTACGATTACCTCGAGAAAGGTTACGTCAAGGTCAAGAGAGTCAACTCCATAGACAATGCAGCAAATTCACTTACAAAGTCGTTGGGCCAGTAGAAGATCGAAGCCTATCTTGAGAAGATGGAACTTAAATTTATAGCCAATTGACTTTAGATCAAATGAAAGTTTGTTAGATATATGTGCCCTAGAAGCCAAATTGGCTGACACTTGTAATATACTTCTAAGGACAAAATTATAATTTTGACTATAAATAATAAAATAGATTATTTTTGATCATAGTGTGTATTTAAAAGTGTCTGTGATACATTTCTTGAGTTAATGGTAATGATAGTTCATATTTTCAAGAGTTGAAAATTTAAAACATGAATTTTTATTATTAACTTATAAAATGCTCTCGATCATGGGATCATCATGAGGATGGTGATTGATACAGAAGGTTGGTGTACGATCATTTTTTTAAGATAGAAGAGTCTTGAGTCTATAGTATAGAGACATCGGAGTGAGAGTATAGATACTCGTTAGAGAACGAAGGTACTAGGCGTGACCACCTTGAGCAGTCATGAGGAAGTCTACCTTCTCGTTGATTACTAGCTCGAAGCTGCAGTGGTATGTCTAGTTTTTTGATCTGAGGTGCATCGATATTTTACCTTGAGGGTATTATAGTTTGACTACACCATAACTTGATCTCCTAGTCATTCGAAATTCTGAGGTGTATATTGGCTATAGCATATTCATTATAGGAATTAGATTGCACCAATAGGAGATCTATCTACCTCGATAGATATGGAGCAGCCCTATGATGATCATGAGAATCAAGTCCATAAGCCCATGACCATGGTAGAGTGAAATAATAGAAAGAGTTTCTATTAAAATTTTCACATTGGACTTGAATCGAATGATTAATTCATATGACAAAAATTAGGATTTGACGAGATCACCTTAATCCTGATCCGATCAGAGCTCAAGATAAAGGAACTTAATCACATAGGTAACTGCATTGAGAGATTTGCTTTCAGTTCTGATGGGTTACCACCATATGCTGCTAGATATCACTGGTGGATTTTGGGAGCAATTAGAATGATTTGGATGATCAATCATACTAGTTATCTAAATCAGAAAAGTTCTGATCCATCAAAAGGTATTTTATTGATGTCGATGATAGAGATCACTACTTATCTCATTACCATATGGAATTGAACCTAATTAGATCATACAAATAAGAATTTGGATCTAGATATCATCAATTGAACTAATCCAGTTCAATTGATTTGAATAATATTCAATTAGGTTCAAGAAAATCGTGCTAGCACACAATTGAGCCTAATGTTCTCCTTTAATAATCATTAAAGCTTGTCTCGACTGAGTCAAATGTATTTGGACTCACTCAAAAACCTTTACTTAGTCTGACTGAAGCTTGTCTAGATCAGAAAATAGTTGTCTTAATTTATGAGATAAATTTGAGATAACATCTACCATTTTCGATTACTTGCTAAATCTTATTTTCGGACATTGGTCAAATGTTGACCCTGGATACTTAGATATCTGCCCATGTGTCATGCGCCCATAGGAGAGTACCAGGGGTCTTGTCCCCTACTAAAATATAGACAGAAAGAGGGCACATGTCTAGGGAGGCATGCGCTCCATGAGGATAAAAGATGGAGTCCCATACAGATGGGACTCCAGGTTGCTTCAGGGGATTAAACTCTGTGGCACCAAGAAGTCTTATTTGATTCAATCTTGACACCATCTAAGGAGGGTTTTGATAGTCTTTCATCTCATTGAATAAGATGATATCATCTCATCAATCAAATTTAGATCTGATTGCACAAAGGATCGTGATTGATCGAAATGATGTGGCACTGCATGGTGTAGTAGGGTCTATATAAAGCCTAGAATTTTATATTTCTGCCTTTAGCCCATGCCATAAAGCCTCTCTCCCTCCTTCTCCATGCCACCCTTTGGTCGTCTTTCCCATCTCCATGCCCAAGTGGTTTTAGGCATGAGTAAGGTGCGATCCAAGCAAGTGAAAGGCGCCAGGAAAGGAAGAAGGCAGTACTACTGCAAGAGACAATGGTTGTTTTCCAAAAGAAATTTTTAAGACCTTCAAGATCAGATCTAGATCTAATTTTTGGAGGATTGATTGCGAAAGAGAAGATCTCTAGATCCTATCTGAGTGGATATCGGTAGAGGCTAGGTGCTTGCGTGGCTATATCCAGAACCTCAGGCAAACATCGAAATCTTCACAGGATAATTAGATTACCCAAAATAAAGATATAATTAAATTATATTTAATTTTTATTTTTTTATTTTTATTATCAGATCAACAAGATCAAATATGAGGAGTTTCAGATCTGATTAGGATCTCAGAAATTTTTTTTTGAAATATTCTTGTTGATCCAATCAAATCTGAATGAACTTGATCCGAAAAATAAGGCTTTCTCTTCACCATATCCTAGGAATGCTTAAACCATCAAGATTCTTAATTCTATAAGATCCTGGTTGAATTAAGTCAGTAACTTGATATGGCCATTCTCAGTTTGGGGCGAGTTTTTCTTGTTCTAAAGATTTTGAAATTTTTGCTCGATGAAGGACAAAATCACCTTTTTGAAAAATTTTTGGCTTTACCCTGGTATTGTAGTATTTGGCTACTTTTTGTTTGTAGGCTATCGTCCAAATTTAAGGAATTTCTTTAGTTTCTTGTAGTAAATCTAAATCGGTTCTCAATTGATCTGAATTATTTTTTTCATAAAAAATTTTCACTCTTGGTGTTGGAAGGCCATTTTCCATAGGTATCACGGCTTCTGCTCCAAACGTGAGTTTGAAAGGCATTTCTTTGGTTGGTCACTTGGGAGTGGTTATATAAGCCCATAGGATATTATATAGCTCATCAGTCCAGAGATCTTTGACTTTAATGAGCTTGATTTTCAGACCTTGGAGAATTATCTGATTAGTAGCTTTAGCTTCTACATTGAATTATGGATGTCCCACTGAAGTGAGTCTATGGTTGATGTGCAGCTTGGAGCAGAATTCTTTGAATTTCATATTATCGAACTACTTTTCATTATCGATAATGATCACTCGGGGAAGGCCAAAACGGTAGATGAGACTTCCAAACGAAGTCCCACATCTTTTTCTCAATAATTTATGTCAGTGGTTCCGCTTCTATCCACTTGTAAAATAGTCGATAGCAACTACAAAAAATTTTCTATATCTCATTGCCATGGAGAAGGGCCCCAGGATATCCATTCCCCAAATAGTGAAAGGCCAAGGAGCTATTATTGAAATGAGTTCTACAACCGACTGGTGCTGAATATTAGCATACCTTTGACATTGATCACACTTATTGACAAGATCAGCCGCATCCTTTTGTATGGTCGGCTAGTAATAGCCTTGGCAGATTACTTTATATGCTAAGAATCTACCCCCCAAATGGTTACCATAAATTCCTTCATGAACTTTTCGAAGGGCATAATTGGCCTTTAAGGGCCTTAGGCATCAGAGTAATAGAAGAGAAAATGATCTTTTATAAAGCTTTTCGTCTAAGATGACGTACCAGGAAGCTTATCTCTTGATTTTTTTGGCAATTATAGGATCATCAGATAGTATTTCTTTGCTTAAGTAATTTATTATTGGATCTATCCAACTCGGTTCATGATCTAACTGAACGATCATTTGAACTTTTGTATTGAATTTTTAAAGAATTTTAATAAATGCCTTTTGATTGAGGTCGGAATATCCCATTGTTGCTAGGTATGAAAGTGCATCAGCTCGAGCATTCTCTGATCTTGGTATTTGAATAATTTCGAGATCAAAATTTTTTTTGGATAATTCCTTTGTATGATGTAAGTATTGAGATATAATAGGATCTTTAGTTTCACAATAACCTCATACCTATCCAACGATAAGCTGAGAATTCGTGAAGACCTTGAGCTTCTTGATGTTGAGCTCCTTGGCAATTCCGAGTCCTGCCATGAGAGCCTTATATTCAGCTCCATTATTGAAGATCTTGAAATTGAATCTCAGCACATGTTCAGTAATTGCTTCCTCGGGGCCGGCTAAAATCAAGCTAGCTTTGCTTTCTTATGCATTGGAGGCCCCATCCATATGTAGAAACCAATAAGATCCTTCGATGGTTTCTTTAGAAATTTCTAGAACTTTTTTCTCATCAGGTATTGAGCATTTTACCATAAAATCAGCCAGCACTTGAGCATTCATAGAAGGCCTAGACCTATAATGGATTTCAAACTTGTTGAGTTCAATGGCCTATTTGGCCAACCGACCAAAAGTGTCAGGTCATTGAAAGATTGATCTCAGCAGTTGGTCTGTCAAGATAATGATAGAATGAGTTTGAAAATATGGTCGAAGAAATTAGGTGGTGGTGACCAAGGAATAAATCATTTTTCAGTTCTAGAGTATCGTGATTCCACATCTCGCAATAATTTGCTGATATAATAGATAGGTCTGTGTGTTCCTGCATTATCTAGGACCAAAATCGAGCTGACAGTATTAGGTAAAACAGAGAGATATACAAACAAATTCTCACCTTCGATGGGTTTTGACAATAGTGGGATGGTGCCAGATACGCTTGAGCTTGTCAAAGGCAGACTGACACTTTTCTGTCCATTCAAAATTTTTAATTTGCTTCAAAGTTTTGAAAAATGAAAGGTATTTTTTAGCTGACCTAGATATAAATCTACTGAGCAATGCTACTCGTCTAGTAAGCCATTATACTTCTTTTATGGAACTAGGAGGCTTCATTTCAAGTGGTGCTTGGATGTTCTTAGGATTAGCTTCTATTCCTCTCTGGATCATGAGAAAATCAAGAAATTTTCTAGCCATAATTTCGAAGGTGCACTAATGGGGATTGAGCTTCCTTTGGTGTTTGCGGAGTTCTCCAAAAGCTTCCTCCAGATCGATAATATGCTGATCTACCTCCATACTTTTGACCAGCATATTATCAACGTAGACTTCCATGTTGCTGCCGATTTGGTGCTTGAAGATCAATTGGTAAGTAGCACTTGCATTTTTTAAACCAAAAGACATCATTTTATAGCAGTATAAATCTTTATCGATGATGAATGCTGTATTCTCCTCATCTTCATAGGTCATCTTGATTTGATTATAACCAGAAAAGACATCCATAAAGCTTAGCAGCTTGTGTCTTGACGTCATATCAATCAATTAATCAATTTTTGGTAATGAAAAGCTATCCTTTGGGCAAGCTTTGTTAAGATCAGCAAAGTCGATGCAAATTCTCTATTTTTTACTTGCCTTCTTAACCATGACAACATTGGCTATCCAGTTTGGATATTATGCTTTTTTGATGAATCTTGCTTTTAGGAGTTTGTCGACCTCCTCATCTATTGCCTTTTATCTTTCTTGAGTGAAGGTTCTCTTCTTTTGCTTCATGGGCTTATATTTTGGATCAATATTTAGTTTGTGTATAATGATGTCGGCCAAAATTTCAGGCATATCTAATGCTAACCATGCAAATATATCAGCATTTTTTTGAAAAAAAAACTAACTTCTCCCTAAGGTCGGTATTTAACTGAGCCTCTATTTGGACTGTCTTTTTAGGATCCACTCCCAGTGGTACAGTAAGAAGTGGCTCTACTGATTCAGCTTGAATTTTCTCGATTTCACCATCAGGACCTTGATCAAGAATTTTGATAGGTGAGATCCCGACTGGTGCCTTTATTTCAGAAGCTATCAAAAAATACTATCTGGCCATTATTTGATCTCCCTGCATCTTGTCGATGCCTAATCTAGTTGAAAATCGGATAAGAAGATGGTAAGTTGAGACCATTGCCTTGAGGACGTTGAGCCCAGGTCGGCCAAGAATGGCATTATATGCGGATGATATCTTGACGACTAGAAATGTAAGTTACACTATTGACTGATAAGGTTCTTCTCTGATAGTGATCGATAGCATAATTTTTCCCTCGACTGCCATAGAACTACCTAAAAAGCCAATCAAAGGGTTTCCAACATGTTTCAAGCTATCGAGCAAATTCATTTTTGAGAGGGCATCATAGAACAATATATCCACGGAGCTTTCATTATTAACCAAAATTCTTTTTACATCATAGTTTGTTATCATCATAGAGATGATGACAGCATCATTGTGGGGGGTCTGTACCTCTTTGGCATCATTATCGAAAAAAGAAATAACATTTTTAGTACACTATCTTTTAGATGAGGGACTCTCTGTTGCCTCTCGGAGATGGCTACCTTACGAAATCATGCTGATGACTCCTGTAGTTGGCTGATTGTGTTCAGTAGCATCGTCAGGTCTCTAGCGTGGCTCCAGGGACTGGTTTGATCGATCTCGGACATACTTACCGAGATAGTTCCAGCGGATCAAAGCCTCAATCTCATCTCTGAGTTGACAATATTTCTCAGTGTCAAGCTCATGATCTCGATGAAAATGATAGTATTTGCTCTTGTTCCTTTTATTTGTAGGAGCCTTCATGGAAATAAAATGGCGGAGATATCCTTGATTCTCTATCTCCATCAGAATCTGCATTCTAGGGGCAGACAGAGAAGCGTAATTGTCAAATTTTTAGAGAGGACTTTGGGACCTTGGATTTTTTTTGAGGTGGTTCACTGCTATTCTTCTGATTCCCATGTTCTTCCTCATGGAGGTGCTTCTTTCCCTCTTTATCCTTTTTCTTCTTCTTTTTATTTAACTTTTTCTCCTCCTCAGCATGGGCATACTTTCGGATCCGGTCTATCATAACTTCATAATTCTTCAAAAAATTCTTATTAAGGAAAAAGGTTAGACGGTAACTCTTGAGTCCCCACTTTAAGACAAACATGGTGATGAACTCATTAAAATCTTTAATTTTAAGAATGGCCACATTAAAATAGGTCATGTATTCTCAAAGGGACTCATCTTCTTGTTGCACCATGGAGAATAAACTATCCGAGTGCTTTAGATGGAGACGATTGTTCCCAAAATAGGCTACAAAGAGCTTGCTTAGCTGATCAAAAGAAGAAATGAATTTGGAATGGAGTCCAAAAAATCATACCCTCATAGATTTCTTGAGGATGATGGAAAAGGCCATACAGAGAAGGGCATCGGACGCACCTTAAAGTCTCATTACATCTCTGTAACCTTCAAGATGGTCTTGGAGATCAATGGAGCCATCAAATGGCTCCAGAGTAGGCATCTGGAATCAGGATGGGACTGATTCGTTCAGAATTTTAGTAGAGAAGAGAGAAGCGAGGTGAAAATCCCTCTTATCTTAGGAAGGCTTTTCGAGCTACACCTTCTTCAGTATTTTTTCAAGATCTTGAAGCTTTTGCTCAAGATTCACTTTTCACAGTCGCCTCCTACTGTAGGGAGTTGATTCTACCTCATAGGAGCAATCTTCTTGACCAAGAAGATGCTCCCAGCAGAGTTCTTGGAGAGTTGGAGGATGGCTAGTCCGTGATGCTGCCTCTCAAGAAATTGATTCTTGTCGTTGTTCCGTTGTTTGCTGGAGCTGCTGTACGGCATTGGTGAGGGCCTGGACTTGCTGTACTAGATGATTAAACTATAGTGGGTTATCATAGCTGGAGGATGGGATTGGACCATCTCTGGAGGGGCTCTTGGAGAAGATTAAGCCAGATTCTGTGCTTTCTTGACTATTTTTTTACCAAAATTTTGGGTAAAGCCCTTCCTCTAGCGCCAATCTATTAGAGTAGGACTTCAGACGATCGAGAAGATTTGCATTGGAGAGCTGATCGAACCAATTGTCATGGATCATGGGTTAGCCTATAAGAAAGATCCCAAAAACCAGTGGGGTATCCTCTGATGTAGGATCCTCTGATGCTTAAGTCAGCTAAAGTCTTGTCAACAGATAGTGAAAATGGAAGATTTGAATAAAAGAATAAGAGAATTAGAGTAGAGAATGATTCGATCTTCCTTCAGTGGAAAAGTCGAGAGTTAATTTCAGTAGAGTTTCAGCTTTATAAATCTTGTGCTTGAGCTTACCTTTCGAAAGGGTACCTTCTCTCTCTGTTTATAGAGAAATTTGCTTAGGCCTTAAGAAAAATCTGTTAGGCTGTTAGTTTGTTATGGCTAGCTAAATGATAGCTGTTGGCTATTAGCCTTGCTGGCGATTAGCTGGAGTACAGTTGGAGGAGGGTTGAAATTTGATTGGGGCGCTGTGGACACTTAATTGACAGTTGGAACGTGTCTAGATCGGTAAATCGCCAATTTAGCTGATATGATGAGGTCGGTAATTAATCGATACCACTATAAGTTGTTTGCTATAGTTGATAATATTGGTATTTTATCGATCTTGTATATCAAGTTATTTTAGCCATAAGCTGCTGCTTACTGTCGATGAGATCGGTGATACCCCGATCTTACGTGAAATTTGACGACTGCTATTCTTCGGGGCAAGCAGAATACTAGTCTGATAATGTGCAATCAAGCTGGGATCGGTTTATTACCGACTTTTGTTGAAGTTTATTTTGAATATTACAGAGAACGGTGATAGCTTGATCTGGGGTTCATTTAGGTTGGTTTTTTACTGATATGAATCTGATCTCGGTTCGATTCTGGTTGTGTTCTAGCCTCCAAGTCGATATTTTACTGGCCTGACATCAAACTTGTTAATTGCCTGCTATCTGAGATGGCGATCCTTTTGATGATGCCACGTGTCCAGTAGGAGATGACCGTACCAACAGATCTCATTAGCTATTGCAAAGTTACTTACCATATTTCTTTTTTGGATGAATGCAGATTGCATTGTTGCCACCAATCTGTCTAGTTTCCTGGCTAACCTTGAAGACAAAACTTTAGAGATGATTTTGACATTGCCATTCATTAAGCTAATAGGGCGATAATCCTTCACTATAGTGCAGGATTCTTTTTTAGGAATGAGTGTTATGAAGGAATACTTAAGCCTTTCAAGAGATGTGCCATGATTATA
Source organism: Cocos nucifera (assembly GCA_006176705.1). Classification (NCBI taxonomy): domain Eukaryota; kingdom Viridiplantae; phylum Streptophyta; class Magnoliopsida; order Arecales; family Arecaceae; genus Cocos; species Cocos nucifera. The sequence goes on along the minus strand of QRFJ01003147.1, from coordinate 26,923 downwards.
AAAACTGTGAAATACCCTGATCAAATCTAGTTTGATGACATGCCAAAATTGCTTGTAAAATGCAAAGGAGAAACCATCTGGTCCAGGTGATTGTGGGAAGCAAGTTGGAATACCGTTTTCTTTATCCTCTTCTTCAATAAAAGGTGAGCTTAATTCCTGTAATTGAACTTCAGGATAAAGCGTCCTCCAATCTGCCATGATACAGGATTTTTCTGAATTTACCAGCAGCTGGCAGAAGTATTCTCGAAAGCAGGCATGGAGCTGTTGATGTTGAGTTACCCTCAATCCCTTGTGCATTATTTCAAGGACTAGATTTTCCATTTTCTGTTGCTAGCCCAGATATGAAAAAATCTAGCATTACAATCCCCATTGTTTAGTCGTTGGACACAAGCTCTTTGCTTCCATAACAATTCCTCCTGAGCCAATAATAAATCAAGTTTGTTTTTTATTCTTGTCCTATCCTTAAGTTTTGTCATCGAAAGATTTCTTTATTCCTCTTCCTCATCTAATTGATCAAGTCTTCCTAGCAGCTCATCTTTCTATGTTAGGATGTTTCCTACCTCTGAATGATCCCAAGATTTGATTCCGGATCTAAGTAATCCTAGTTTCAGTACGATATTAGCAACTGCATTGAGTGAGGTTGGTCCCAATCTCCACCACTTTCGGATCTTCTCTTCAAACCCTAAGAGAGTAAGCCAAGAATTTTCGAATCTAAATGGCTTGCTAAAGAGAGATTTGCCTGAGAGTGTAGGTTTGGTTGTAGCAAAATAGGATGATGATCTGATGTAGTTCTGGCGATCGCTTTTAGATTTGTCAGCTGGTAGTGTTGTAACAAATCCATGGAGACAAAGCAACGATTTAGTATTGCAAGAGATGGATTCTCTCTGAGGTTGGACCGGGTGAATTGCTTGTTGGATAGTTTGATTTCCATAAGAGACAGTGCGTGTACGAAGTTATTGAGTTGAGACACTACAACAATTAGAATCTAAGGCGACGAGCTAAGATGGCAAAAGCTCTTTTTGTTACAATAACATAGGAGACCACAAGTGCAAGTTGTCTCTATATATCTATATAAAGATATGTAGGGCGACAAGTATTGTGTATACATCATTAAAACATAGAATTTAGTGACTAACTTAATTGTTCATCATCTTAAACTAATGCTTTTGTTATAGTAAAAAAATAACATTTTCTAAAGTCAATAGTTCTTAATTGACAATATAAGCTCTTCGTCATAAAATGTATGAATATAGGAAATGAATAGTTAATTCATCACTTTAAGTATTGTTTTAACCATCAATCAGATCATTCATCTTTTAATGATGATTTTTGCTGACATGCTCTTGTCACCCATGATTTTGAATAATATTTTAATTAAAATAAGAAAAATTTCAAAAATTATACTATATTACATTATAACTTACTTTGTCAATTATCTAAATTCATCAACAAATTTATTCAAATATGAAATTTAATTATAGAACTATATAACATCAATTAATCGTACAAAATACCAAAAATTTTTTTAGAAAGCTTCCTTAAATTGGTAAATTATTGTAAAAAAAACTCTCTATTTCTCTGATTGTTTTAGTCTTTCTATTTCTTTTAATCTTCTATGTCTTTGATTGCACTGTTTAATCTATAGAGATGTCTTGCATTTAAATTAACACTGCCCACAGAGTTAATAGGAGCCTTTTCATCTTGTTGGGTGGAGTGTGAGTGAGCACATATTTCCATCAAATGTATCCTTGAAGGAGCGGAAGACCACCACATATTTTTACTGGGGCCTGGTCATCAGCCCCATGGGCTTCCCAAACTAGTCGAAGTCATCAGAACTAGGAGTTCACTCTCTAGAGTTGTCTTTAGGCTGGCTCTCGATCTCTACAGTGTCCAGCCAAAGTCATCACTGCCCCTCTAGTGATGGAACCCAATGGAGTCGCTGCCATAGCGAGGGGGGCAAAACAATAGAGGAATTCGAGGCAATGTAGGTAGAAATGAATGAGGAGGATTCTGATGGATTGCCTTATCGACATCCTTTTCATCTATTTATCTTGGCTATTATTGTGATCTTCTTCTTAATTGATGTAATTCTTTAGGTTGGAAGCCATTTTCAGAACCCTAAGATCACCATGCATGTGAGTTCTTCATCCTCAGGTCAAATTAAAAACTATATCAACAATTTTTTCTTTCTTCTTTTTTTTTTGTGTTATTTGGTTGTCGATTTCTAAGTTTTTTTTTTTTTTAATTAACTGAAAGCGGAGATAGTAGGATGCTACCCTCTTTTTATTGCTGATAAAACAAATAATAATAAAGTTACAACTCCAAATGAAGCATAATATAGAAACTATATTAGATATAAAAAGAAGAAAAGAAAGAAAAATAAAGAGAAGATGATTTAGAAAGAATATTTAAATCAAATAATTTCTTTTTTACAAAGCTAAAATACATAAACTTTACGAAATTGCTTGCTTGGTTACTTTCCATAAAATTGATTTTGTCAAATCTTGTATGTTCTTTTCTCTCCCTATTTTTTGGGAGTTAGAGGTAGGTTTTAAAAATTATCATAATAAATTTTACAGGAAACAATTCTTCTTCCTTTTTTTTTTCTCTATGGAATATGTTTTATAGAATATCATCAAATTTTATAATTTTCTATGTTTATAAAAATTCTTGTGGATAACCAGGTAACTATATTTTTTTTTGGTAAACATAAAATCATCCAAAATAAGTACTTTATGTAACGTTTCTTCTCTTCTCATTTCACTGTGTGATGAGAATTCATTTATGGCAACCATGATGGCAACGCTGAAATCCATCGTAGGTCTCACATATCACATCCCTTACTTTGGTGTTCGGGTGATATCGACATCATTAGATCTATGCTATCTCAAACTCAGATTGGCTACTGGGAAAGTTCGCGTGCAGCCTCCCTATTTTCCCACGCAAAAGAAAAAAAAGTTTCTCCTTGTCGCGCGCGCGCGCGCCTCCCTATTTTCCTTCTCTGTCACGTGCACGCCTCTCCTCCCTATTTTCCCTCCCCCTCTATCGCGCACCTGCTTCCATTGTTGATCCCACGTAAAAGAAAAAAAAGAAGGCTCCTTGCCGATCCCATGCAAAAAATTAAAAAAAAAATCTCTCCACACAAGCGCCTCCCTGTTTTCCTCTGTCGCGTGCCTCTCCTCTCTATGTTCATTCCTTCTCTCTCGAGCATTGCTGATCCTACTATCCCACACACACAAAAAAAAAAAAGAAACCGCCAATCCACACACAAAAAAAAAAACAAACAAAGGTTCCTCTCCGTGCGCCTCCCTGTTTCCTCTCTATCGTGAAAAAAAAATTTTCCTCCTCCTTGCTCGTGCGCCTTCATCGTGTATCCTTCCTTCGCCTCATTGCATTATCCCTTCTCCCATAAGAAAAAAATCCTATAGCAGGTAACTCTATTCTTAAAACTCTTTTTTCTCTTTGTGGTAGTGTTTATAGCTTGTTGAAGTCTTATTTTTTCTTTTATCTGCTATTAAGGCTACAGATAATGATGTGAATTTGGGCTTATAGATGTATTTTCTGCTTCTTCTTGTTGTTTGTTTGATCATCGGGATAATAGACTTTTCAGTCAAGTTATAACTTTTATTTCTTTGTGTTTTATTAAATTTTGCATGCATGAAGTTCATATCTGTATCCTTGGTCATAATAAAATGTGCGAACAATTTGTGTATCTTTGACATATGTATGACTTTTCAAGTTTTCTTTTAGGTAATGGCTCTAGATAAAAACTGGATGCATATACGTAATAGAGCAAGGGCTGATTATAAGAAAGGATCGAACAGTTTCTTGGATTATGCTTTTCAGCATTCTAGTGAGCCCAATAAGATATTATGTCATTGTGGGGTATGTAAAAATACAAGTTACTTGGATAGGAAAACTGTGACATTTCATTTGCTGCAACATGGGATGCAAGAGGATTACACAATCTGGTTTCACCATGGCGAACAAGTGGAGGTCACACATGAGGAGAAAAATTATTCTACAGTAAATGCATATGAAGAAGATGACATGGTTGGGCTAGTTAATGACGTTTGGGCAGCAGTTAATAGAATCGAGAGTCCCCAAATACAGGATAATAATGACAGAAATCCTCAAGGAGTGGGTGGTGATGACACTCCTTTCTCTAAGCTGATACGAGATGCTCAACGGAAGTTATACGACTGTGAGGTGTCGAAGTTAGCAGCAATTGTAAAACTCCACTTGAAAAGCATGCATCGTTTGACTAACACTGCATTCAATGCATTGCTTGAATTGTTAATAGAGTTAATTCCTGGTGGTAAGGAAACATTGCCATCATCATTTCATAGTGCTTGACGTATGAGAAGTACAATGTCTGTAAGAACAACTATGTGATTTATTGGGAATCATTGAAAGATTGTCTTATGCCCTGTATGTAGGTCTCCTAGATGGAAAACTACTAAACGGAAGGACGGCGTTGGTAAGATACCATACAAAGTATTGCGATACTTTTCAATAAAACCAAGGCTACAATTATTATACATGTCTCCACAAGTAGCTGAATATATATGAGATGGCATGGTGAAAAATAGGTTAATGATGGAGTCTTGCATCATCCAGGGGAAACTAAAGCATGGAAATACTTTGATAGTATTCAAGCAAATTTTGCATTAGATGTGCAGAATGTTAGGTTGGGATTGGCAACTGATGGCTTCTAACCTTTTGGCTTGATGAGTTTCCAACATAGTATTTGGCCAGTTGTGTTGATTCCATACAATCTATCACCATGGTTATGTATGAAGCAGCCTTACCTTATGTTGTCCTTGATCATTCCCGGACCGCACAGTCTAGGAATGGGAATTGATGTGTTTCTCAAGCCACTGATTAAGGACTTGAAAGATTTATGGAAGTTTGGTGTTGAAACATATGATGCATATTCTAAGACCAACTTTAATCTTCGGACTGCAATTATATGGACTATTAATGACTTTCCAGTATATGGAGACTTATTTGACTGGTCTACAAAAGGCTATATGGCATGCCCACGGTGTCATAAGAACACATCTAGTCGGCGATTAGCTGGTACTAGAAAGATGTGCAATATGGGTCATAGAAGATTTTTATCTAAAAATCATAAGTGGAAGAAAGTAGCGAGGTCTTTTGATGGCACAATGGAGACTAGAGATAGGCCTATTCCATTATCCGGTGCTGAAATTTTACAACAGTTGGAGAATCTAAATCAGCATCCTTTTGGAAGGGCTGTCAAGACAAAATATAACCTAACAAATACAATTTACAATTGGAGGAAGAAGAGTATTCCATTCTAATTGCCGTATTGGAGTACATTACTTATCCGTCACAATTTTGATGTCATGCACATTGAGAAAATGTTTATGATAATGTTATTGGTACAATTATGAACATAAATGGTAAAACTAAAGATACATTAGGTTGTCGGTATGATCTTATGGACATAGGGATCAGAAGCAAGTTGCATCCCATTCCTCGAACATGAATACGGTATGGTGAGAATCTGTTGGCACTTTATTTTTTGTTTTCTCAACTATTTTTGGACAAGCAACTCTATTTATTGGTGATGTTTGTATTGTAGATGGATGAGGAAACAGGTGAGTTGGCTCCAGCTAGTGAAGTATGGAGTGCTATGCATGGTGCAGGGGATGAGGAGTCTGGTTTTCATGATGATGAATCTCTATGCATATATGTAAACATTGTTTATACATTTTTTTTATTGATTTTGCTACTCTCTATTCTTATATGTAAGCATTGTTTATACTTTTTTATCTATCCCTTTTTTATCTACTCCTACATTATTGAAAATTTTTTACTAATTTTATAAGGTTAATTATTATCATATTTATAATTTTGGTGTTGTAGGAAAAGATAAAAGAGATTAAGAATCATCCTGTTCCGAATGGTGAGACAGCACCTCATAAGGATGAGACATATGCTGAGGCAATGAACATCAATGACCATTATTTTTGGGTAGAGGAAGTGGTTACAGCTCCCATGTTGTGGATCCATCTCGGATGAAGCGAATCCCAAAGGAGGACTGGGACACCATGATCCAAGACAATATTGCTTTGAAGGAGGACAACAACAAAATGAAGGAGAAGCTGGCAGCACTCGGAGAAAAGTTTGCAATGTTTGAGCAACTCCTACCATCATAAATGTCCACACGTCCATCGGAACCAGGCTCATCTTCAACCAACCCTTTTATGAACTCATTTATAATTATTTCATTGCTTCTGCAAGCTTAGATGAAAAAGCTTGCTCAAACTTCTTCATTCTTGGGGCCTAGATATGCCTTCATGGTTCCTAATTACAATCCCAATAGCACACCCTATTTGAATTTGTTTCCATGCTCCATCCACATTTATTTTATGGAGACCCACATTTATTTTATTGCTTGTTAAAATTAAAATATGTATTAGTGTTAGAGAAAGGCCATTTTTATCTAAACCATGTTTTTGATTGCTTGTTAAACATTAATTAGATGGACCTTGATGGGTTTTTTTTTTGTTCCAGGCAAACTAGATGGGTTTGAGGGAAGATACAACTTATGATAATAACACTTTTGAGTGTTGGAGATGCTATTTTATTTTGCAGTGAAAGTACATTTGAGCACTTATATATGTATAGTTGCTTAAGATGGTTATTTTGGATTATGAAAATGTTATGGATGGATGATGAACTTGTATGCTTTTGGTATTGAATTTAATGATGATGGAACTTATTAAGTATATAAATTGTGCTTATCTTGTTAATTATGTGATTGTATAAGAAAGTTTGATGGAGAAATATGAAATTATTAAGACAAGTTTGGATGTATAAAACTAGCTTTGGTAGGGTGGTTTGGCGTTTAGTGACGAAGATAGAGTTTTATCAATATAGATATAGCTTTAGGTAACAAAAAATGTATTACTGTCATCTAAAAATGCCTATGATAACAGTAATCATTACCAAAAATATGCTGCAGTGACCCAACAATGCAATTTTCATATAAGCTCCTTTATGGTGACAATATTCATCGCCTTAGATGCATTTTGTTGTGATGAATATCTTTATCAACTCAAGATTGTCAAAAGTGATATAGTCTTTCATCACTTTAGAGAGGGATATGGTGATAAATATACTTGTCAACTAAGCATGTCTATGGTGACATCTGGTCATGATATGCACGTTTTTAAGTGATGAAATACATAGTTTAATGTATCTGTAAGATGATGAATATTCTTAGCTAAGGTGACATACTACTAGTCACTTAAACTATACGTGATAATATATTCAATATCTCTAAAGCCACGTCACCAAAGCCTTTAGCAATACCTGCATCGGTTTTGATTTTTTATTGTCTCCAAAACTTTAGATGACGTGATTTCACACTTAAGGTGATGTATTTTTTCATCTCCTTAAGATCGATCTGTTGTAGTGAGAGGAAGCCTTTTTTATGTTGGCAGTTCCTTTGCGATTGAAGCAAATCTTGCAGCATTGATATCACTGATCAAGATCCACGGGAGATTATGGTCTTCTCTTAAAGAATTGAGCTCCTTAAATAGTTTTTACCGTTTTATGTGATCGTCCGGACCATAAATGTTGGAAAGTAAGCAGGTAAATCCTGTGAGTTTGTAGGTGAGTTTAACCGTTAGAGTATGGTTACCGGACATGGTTAAAGTTCCATCAAATTTGTTACCCTCCCAACAGGTGAGAAAACCACCAGCTAAACCAAAGGCGTCTTTGGATGCTCCTTCTAGCTTTGCACCAGATATTGCCTTTTGTAATCTTTTGTCCATTTTATCCTGTTTGGTCTCCTGCAGATAGACAATGGAACATTTGGAATTTTTTATGGTTTCTCTGATAATTCTTTTCTTCCTTGGTTTACTACTACCTCTAGTATTCCAGATAAGTATCATTGGTGTCATAAGAAAAAACGTAGGGAGTACAACCAACAGAGAAACAAGCTGATATATATTCTAGTAGAATGATTGGGAGACGTTCTCCTCCCCTTGACATACAGATACATAGGTTTCTGATCTAAAGATCCTACAAAAAGGTTTCCAAACTTCATCGAAGTACATCCAAAATGTCACACTGCTACCGGGAGTGATGCATCACTAGATACAAAAAATAGGATCTTACCTCAAATATTTGTAGTGCCTGTCTCGCTACAACAAAAAGAATTTTTTGTGATACAAAAAAAACATCACAAATATTAAATTTTTATTACTAATAATTATTTATGATAAAAATTTTATTGCTAATAATCCATCATAAAAAATGGGATTGCAGATAATATTTTATGATGGAAAGATAATTTTCATTTATAATAATAATTTTTTATGAAGAAAAATTTTTGTCAAAGTTTTTTTTATTTATTTAATTATTTATGATGGATATAATTATATAAAAATTTATAATTTTTTATCAAAAATATATTATTTGCGATGCAAAATTTTTCATCATAAATGATTAGTTAATTACAACGAAATTTTGTCCACCGCAAATGATCAATTATTTACGATGGATAAATTTTCATCACAAATAGTCAATCATTTGCAATGAAAAATTATTATCGCAAATATTTAATTATTTATAACAAAAAAATCTACATCATAAATAATTAATTATTTATGATAGAAAAATTTACATCGTAAATAATCAAGTATTTTTGACGGCAAAATTTTATCACAAATAATTACATCATAAATAATTAAATAAAAAAATTTAATTATAATTCTTTTAAAAATATTTTTTAATTTTTTTTAATTTATATTTTGATGTTTTATATTTATAATCTATAAAATTAAAATAAAAAATCTACATAATAAATCCATAAATAAATTTTATTATTTTATTATAAAATAAATTTAATATACAAGAGGTTCAAAATAAAAAAAATAAAATAAAAATAGACTGCTGGCCATCAAGCATCGACATCTGGAGAAAGAGAATAGGCCGAAGGAGGGGAGCGCTCGGAGGAGCTCGAATCAGCATACGACTGCCTCATTAGTTGTATTATCTATTCCATCTATGCCATCCACTCCATCATCTGTATCTAGAATAATTGGTACTCGTCGATGCGTGCAGCCAACTCAGTAGTCCATTGTCGATCCTCAATAGTCTGTCTCTGTATCTTTACCAGTTGGACATCACAGACAGCATGGATGTCCGTCCTGAACTAGCATGAGGATATGGGAGCTCTGATTCTATGCCCTAGTCTCTTAATATAATAAGATCTTATACTAAGCACTTGATCACAAATCTCATCATCTGTGGATATGGTCGAGCCCTCAAGGATAGGTTAGGATATAATGTCTATCATACGATCCTAAAAATTAATGTTATAGTTATTCTAAGTTTGTACTAAAAATAAAATATCAATAAAAAAATAGTTAAAAAAACTTACATAAAGCTCCTGGCTTACCATTGTCCAGTCCCTTGATCATCGTTGGTGGGTCTACTGGTAGTTCTCAATCCTACTAAAAAGCTCGCTACTCTCTGCATCTCTCTACAATTTAAGAATAATTAATAAAAAAATTTTAAATAATTAAAAAGTTAAAATATACTAAATAAAAATTACTTACCATCTGCTCCATATAGCAAGCAAACATCCTCGAATCCCTACAGTGTGAGACGGTCTATCTCGTCCAATTTGCAGCATTTTGGGCATATCAACTCTATACAGTTAACAGTCAAATTAGTAACTAACTGAATCTAAAAATAAATGATTCAATTATTAAACTCTAAAAAAAGAAAGTTTGGATGCTTAACCTGATATATGCCGGGTCCTCATACGTGCGGCATATGACAGCCTAGTCCTCGATACTAATGTTGTTATCTGGCCGCTATCATGCTACCTCCACCCCATGGTGGTGCACTATAGCATATCAGTGGCAATAAATGTGATGCCAGTATTTCTTGAAATATGAGCATAGATGATCATCCACAGCTCGCTGCACGTAATCGTGCTCAAAATTAATAATATTAAATATAGCCTACTAATAATAAATATTATAAGAATATAGTGCTAATTAAATATTTTATTAAATATTATTTTATCTATAAGTGGCTATAGAAGACCTTTCTCTAAGCCTGTGTAATTTGATGCCAATCGAAGAGCATCGCAGGGATAAAGCTGCGGTATATGATGCCCAGCTTAGTTTGCCATGGCTTGCACCACCCCTAATGAGTATGATGAAGTCGGGTAGAATCTCGATATGGAGATGCTGTTCCTCGTGCTCGTGTCTCCAATGCTCAAGGGTGAGGTTCTTTGACGGACCTCACCCTCACCTCACTATGGATAGAGAATGGCCTGAAATAACAATGAATAAATTATTAAAGTGATAGCTATCTATAGACCTAATAGATATAATTAAAATCAAATTTTATTATATAAAAAATATTAAAATACCATGCAGACCCGCCTCACTCAGACCCACCTCTATAGCACCCTTTGGTGACTTTAATAGTGCGACAGTGAAAATAGGAGAAGGCTCATCCTTAGGAATAGGCTAAAAACTCGAACATCGTCTCCCTCATGGCGCCATACCTACAATGCTTAAACTATGCATAAAACTAACTTAACATATAAATAAATATAATAATAAATAATAATAGTAAAAAATACATAAATGCTAATGAATAGAATTATATTAGATACCATTATTACAAGAGAAGATTTAATAAAGAATATAGATCTACTCATCATCAATATCTGTATCCTCCTCGATTTGTAGGTCCTCCTCCAAATCACAATAATTGACTAATGTATCATCTTCTATTTCATCATCATTTATGAACCGATCGTCATTCTTTGAATCATTAAGATTAAGTATAAAATCAGCTTCAATTTTGTTAGACAGCAGATCGACCCTATTTAAAGGAGCTATCATAAGTTTTTGTCAATAAGGAGCTCGATTAATGTTTGTTCTTTCTCTTCATGCAGATCTAAATTTTCATCCATCTCTAGTTGGGTTTGTATATCATATATGCTTCTAGGTATTATTCTTTGCATGATATGCCAATCACCTCGATACTTCAGATTCTTCAAATATATTACTTATTTTGCTTGAGTTGCTAATATATATGGCTCATTCTGGTACCATATTCATGCAAAATTTATACTAGTAAAGTATGGATCAATATGAACACCAATCTTGTTATTACTAAAATCCCACCATTCACACTGAAATAAGAAACCAAATTTTTGGACCCATACTTCAGTTCTATGATATCTATTAATATACCAAGATATTCAATTTTTTCTTCTCTTTCATATCCTATCGTAGCAATCCAACTATTCTGGGTCCATCTTTGTATATCAAGCTTTCTTGTATGAAATCTCATTCCTCTAACAATACAAGATGTGTAGTGGTGAATCCTTCGATCAGGACCACATGCTAAATCATATAGCTCATTGGTCGCACCCTCTTCTTTATTGAAATACTCAAATTTTATCTACAATGTAACATAAAAAGCTATGTTGGTTTAAATAATTAATTTTATAATCATAAAAATATAACATAATATTAGTAGAACTTACATGGTCTCCAAATCATTTTGCAAATTTTCTCCTATGTCGATCATCAAGATTTGTATTATTCTTTCTAGATAGTATATTCTTATGCTCATTGCAACAAATCATGATTTTTAATTTTACATCAATATAAAAAATTAGTTATAATACTAAAAAGTATGCCAAGATGGTATTTACTCAATTAAATCTTTAATTTCTTCATAATTATTTAGAATATAGAAGTGTACCTTGGATAGTTTATTCATATCCATAAATTCATATCTCCTTCCACCTATTGGTCGAATCGTTTGTTTGAATATGGACTATATCGATTCATCATCATCTCATTTATGGTTTGCATTACGATTTGCATGATTGAATCTTATTTTGATATCGTTAAAATACATCAAGTAGGACGTGAAACACTCCATGACTATATATGCTTTTGCTATGGATCTTTTAGGTCATGCCTTATTGTACACATATCTTTTTAGGATACACAAGAATCTGCAAATAAAAAATAATTTAAATTTAACTAATACATTTATATCTTACAATTGATATGTCAAAGGAATTATGATTTTTTTACCTTTCAATAGGATACATCCGTCGATAAGGTACTGAGTCGGTCAGAAGAGCTTTCTTTGAAAGATGAACAGCCAAGTGCACCATAACATAAAAAAATAATGGTGGAAAGATTTTTTCTAACTTACAAAGAATAAGCATAATATCTTTCTCAAACTTCTCAATTAAGTTAATCTTCAATTTTCGACAACATAGTTTTCGGAAGAGCACTTCCATCTCAATCAATGCAGCTTAAATATTACTACTCAGATAGCCATGCATCACCACAGGAAACAAGCACTATATCAATACATGGAGTCATAACTTTTCATGCCAGAGATATTCCCATCATTATTGCCAACACACCGTAATACATTTGAAACATAAGCATCAAAAAATTTTATGATTTTGAACCATCTATAGAAACTCTTCTTCTCCTCACCAAATAGTGAATAACATGCAGGTAGCATAATTTTTTTTTTATCTCGATGAACTAAATGCAACTCCGATTGGATTTTCATTTCTTGCAAATCAAGGTAAGCTTTTAAACTATCTTTTATTTTTTCTACAATGTCCAACACTGTACCGATGACATTATCATAAATATTTTTCTTAATGTGCATTACATTCAGATTTTAACGAAGTAGTAGTTACTTTCAATATGGTAGTTCAAAAAATAGGCTTCATTTCTTCCAATTCAGCTCAGCTTCAGTACACTTCCACTTGAGAGTATCCGATGTTTTTTTAAATTTTACATTTTCAACAGCTTCAAGAATAAAACTTTTGCTTTACTTAACTCTTTAAGTGGCAGACATTGATCAGACTTACTATCAAAATATTGGTTATAATGGATTCTCTAAGAGTGATTAGCAGGTAGAAACTGCTAATGATTCATGAAGTAGATTTTTCTTTCATGTTTTAAATATAAGGAGGACATTGAAGAAAATTTTAGGATTTACATGCATCTATTTTAAAATTTTTTCAAAATAACAACAGCGGAAGCAACATATTAATCATATTAATCTATAAAATATGCAAGAAATTCCTAGATCTAGGATCTTATGACATGATTCATGCTAGTAATAAATCTAAAAATTAAATATAAAATAAAAGGCAAAGATGTTAATCATATCAACATCGAGTAAATCTAGATCTAATCTAGACAAACATTGAATCAAATCTCAATATCTTTTTATGGGTCGAGATCTCTGCTTGCTGATATAAAGTTAAGATTGTCGCTTCGAGCTGCACACATATTTGATCTCTATAGAAAGTCTACACGAAGTCTTGATCTTGATCAAAAGTATAGTAGCTAGAAATCAGCATAATGTGCTAGCACTATGCTGATCCTTCTTTGATGATTGATCATGAATCTTCTTTCTTTGATTTCTTGGACCTTCTAAGTATTAAAGAAGATGAAGAGGATGACCAAAGAGAGATCTAATTCCTTACCTTTTCTCTCAAAAGCTTGTGGAAAAATATCTAATTAAAAAAAATCCTAGAGAAGACCCTTCTCTTCTCTTTCTTTTCTCTCACCAGGACACACAAACTTGTGTCCTTATAATGTCCCATGCTCAAGACCCTTCTTGCACCCAAGGTTTCCATGCCTAAGCCCTCTCTCTTAGGTGTATCTACTGTAGAAATTTTAGCCTCTAACCCCTTTTAAATAGAGAGATTGTCTTTGTCTAGGTCAAATACCTAGAAAGGAATGTCCAAATTAGACAAGGATTAGGGCACCCAACTCTTGGGCACCTCCTCCTTATTTTATGGCATGGATTCCCTAGAAGTGGGGCATAAAACCTTCCTTATTTTTCATCAAAAAATCAAAAAATAATCTGATAGGTTGGCACCTCCAATGGATAGAGATTTGGTTTCTCCAGACTCTATCAAATAGAGTTTAAAATCAAAACAACTTTGTTTGACTTGGTCCAAAACAAATTTTTATTTAAGAGGGAGAGGAGTGCATGGGGTTGGCATGGACTACTCTTGATGTGAAGGATCTCACACCAAAAATAAGAGAGGGGCGTGGGCAAGGGTGAGGTGGTGCAAGTGAGAGAGTCCCAGTCAAATTGGGACTTTCATGTTTTGACTGGTCTAACCAATTTTTAAATTCAATCAAATCAAAACTAGTGCAACCCAATTAAGGATGGTCTTAGTCCAACTAAGATCTCTATTAAATCAGATTAAATCATATTTAATTCTGATTTAAATTCTAATCAAATTAGAAATAGGTGCACACAAGTCCTAAAAAATTAATCTTTCTTGCAATTTACTTATCCCATAAACTAATTAGACTTGACCAAATCAAGTCCAAACCAAATTTAATTGAATCTTCTTCAATTAGACTCGATCTCAGCCCTCATGCTCAATTAGATTGAGCCAATTAGCAATCTGATTGCTAATTAATCCTCCTGCAATATTTGTACTAGGTCAAACATCAATCGTATTGATTGTTTGATCCTAAAATAATTCTTAATCATCGATCAACCGTATGATCAGATCGAGATCTCTAATGTGTATGATCCTATAGGTTCGAATCTAAGCTGATAGTATAAAAATAAATTTCTATTCTAATTAAAGTGACCATCTAGCAAAGGCATCTAATGATCAAATAGGTCGAATGTATAAAGCAATATTCTAGAACCCATGTGGATTTGATTTTCGTATAATTTAGCCCCTTGACCATGAATGCTCATAGGACGACTCAGGATTTAACTGTCAATCCTGATTAGATCATCCATATTATATATTAAAATACCAAATCCATCACATGGATTATCCTAGCCAAGATTTTGCTAAATTGAAATATAGTGATACATTATCTCCAAACTCTTGGAGTGATCAATCTCATCTTGATCACTTATCGATTTTATAAGTACTTGACTATGCTTAGAAATCTTCCATCACTAAATTAAAAATTTAGGTAGTTCGACACCAAAGCACAGTAAGTTGCTTGTAAGTCATCATGGTGATCTTAGGTTTAAGCAACACTTATATCCATATCCCATCAGAGCAATTCTTGATAGCAGGATGCTCTAGAGTTGGTCACGTTTAGTAATGATGTACCCCTATATCTTATCAATATGCTATACTAATATCTCTACTCTCCTTGGTTAAGAGGATAACCAACCTATATGGCATACAACGACCTACACTCGATAAACGTTGTTGTCCTAGTTAACAGCGTATCGTTTGGTTATGAATATTTTAAGAATTAATCAATAATTTTTTTTATCAAATCTAAATAATTCTAAGAACTTCATCATAACAAAAGAGTTCATTAGAAGATATATATTTATGATGAAAAATATTAAAATATTTTTTTTATTTAATAATAATTATTTATATTTATAAAAATAGCACAACTATCAATAGGCTAACGATTGTCTTTGAGACACTTTTGCCAATAGAAATATCCTTATTGCATATTAGAAATGCCAAATATTCTTTGGTACTCCACCTAGATAAATTTTCATGCATAGAAAAATCATTTATAATCCATAAAACTAAAGCATGCAATTTAAAATTTCTTCAACTGATAGAATCATATGTCTTTACTCTATTTTTCTATAGCTCCTTCAGATCATTGATTAAGGATCATAGATATACATTAATTTCATTACTTGATGCTTTTGGACTCGAAATCAATAGTGACATAAAAATAAATGGCACTTCCATGTACTTTCAAGATGATATATTATATATAACTAGCATCACAAGCCACATACTATAGAAAGTATTCAAATTATCATAGAAATTAAATCCATCTATCGCTAGACCAAGTCGGATATTGCACAGATCACTCGCAAATAGCGAATGCTTTGCATCAAAGTCTTTTCACTTTACAAAGTTAGCTGGATGGTTAAATATGTTCTCATCCAGAACCCGCTTCTCATGATGCCATCTCATTTTTTTAGCTATCTTGGTTGACATAAACAATATTTGAAGTCCTGGAATAAATTAAAATACCTTAAAATCTTATGAGATATCTTTTTTCTTTTCTATTATCAATTTTGTACCTAGGCTCACCGTATTACGGACATTCACTTGCTTATTTATTCTTTTTATAAAATAATATACAATCATTTTTGCAAGCATGTATAGGAATATAGCCAAGTCTCAATTTTCATATTTATATTTTTGCTTCAGAATATGATTTTTGAAGTCTCAATCTATCAAAAAGAGTTGCTTTAATCAATACTAAATTTTGGTCAAATGACTTTTACTTTATCAATTCATGATTTTAATATGAAGCAATTTAATCAAAAACTCTAACTTGGAGAATTTTACACAATTTGGGTAGAGTAGCTCTTGTGCATTACAAGCTTTGCAAACTATTCAGAAGTCTCTTTTATCTCATTAATATTTTATTCATGATCAAAACTGCCTTCAGGTGCACTAGTACTCTTGGGTACATTTGAGCTAACACCATGATGTAAATCATCTAATAATAAACCTATATCACCATGTTCAATAGGTTCAGCATCATCACTATCATCTTCAATATCGTCATCGTCGCATACAACTTCATTTAGATCACCCTCTTCATGCCATCTGCAGCAAGTATAATTCTAGTCCATGCCAAAACATAGTAGATACTCCCCAATAAGTGATAGGTGATGATATACTATATTGACACATCTCTTGCATGGACACTTTATTTGATTGGCACTGTCAACCTTACATCGTGCAAACTCAAAAAATCTCGAACACCTTTTTGATATTCAGGCAAGAAAATATCCCTGGTATTCATCTAATTTTTGTCAATATCCATCTGACAACAAAGAAAACCATTAGCAATAAAGAAAATAACCTTGGCATTCATCCGAATTGGACCTCAACCCGAATGATCAATTGATTAATGTGCATAATTTATCCAACTTTTGTCGATAACTATCTGACAATAAAAAATAATGCTTAATGAATCCTAATTCCACCAACTACTTTCTAATAGGTGTGGTCCTATTCCTTTCAAAAATGCATCAATTTTATTATTGCCATAGTTTTGTTCTTTGTTCCATATGCATGCTAAATCCGATAGCACTCTCTATAGTTCTCTAAGTATATGATATAGATGGATTATATTTTAACCACATCTAATATGTACCCTAAGAACAAATGAGATAATTATAATAAAATTTTTCATAATAGAATAAAGGACATCATGACAATAATAAAAAATTGATACATTTATGAACTGTCCAAATCAGGGCATTCAAAAAATGTGCACAGAGTCTATTTCGGGGATCCTGGGACAAACTCTTGAATGGGAGTCTAAGGTTACATCAATGCATGCATTAAATCACTACTCTGCATCCCTCTATGAAAATAAAGAGATGTATCCAGATCCCAACCTTGATTTGACCTAGCTCGTGACCTGGATCTTGGACCTGATCCCAAACCAGATCTCGATCTGGATCTCAGACCAGGTCCCAACCCAGATCCCGATCTCGATCCAACCTAGATCATGATCCAGATCTTGAACCAGATCCTAGTTTGGATTTCAACCCGGATCCCAACCCAGATCTTGGATCAGATACCGACTCGGATCCTAACCTCGATCAACTTGAATCGTGACCCAGATCCTAGCTCGAATCCTGATTTGAATCTTGACCTTGATCCGATCTGGATCGTGACCTGGATCCCAGACCAGATTTCGATCAGAATACTGATCTGAATCCTGGATCAGATCCCAACCTAGATTCTAACCTCAATCCGATCCAGATCGTGACCTAGATCTTGATTCGAATCTTGACCCAAATCTTGGACCAGATCCTGGACCGAACAATTCATATGCATTAAAAATTAAAAAAATTGACTAATCCTAATTAAAATATTAAATCATAATTACAATAAAATACAGAGACTAAACAAGTAAAAATATTAAATTATAATAAGCAAAAGTATAAAATTATTTTTTAGAAAATAGTATCTTATCATTATTTTAAAAACCTAACTATTTTCATTAAAAAAATAATTTATTTTTAAATATTTTAAAACATTTTATTTAATAATACTTTTTAATAGTTATTATTATTTTGATTATTTTTATTATTATAATTAAATTATTAATTTTTTAAAATATTTTTTTATTTTTTCTTTCTTCTCCTGCAAGTTGTAACACCCCGGTCACCCCACCCTCCCACGGGCATCACCATCGCTCGCCACTCCCCATAGCCCCCATTCGGCTTGTGACAACCACCCCCTCATGCCCCTGCGGTGCCCCTCTACCCGTCGTGGCCTCCACCCGCCCCGTCACCACCACCACCCACCCTCGTGGCCCCCACTCAGCCTATCACCATCACCACCACCCTACGGCATCCTACACCCCACCCCTCGCGGACCCCACCCGACCCATCACCATCACTCTCATCCCCTGTGGTGCCCCTCCATCCCTCGTGGCCTCTACCTAGCCCGTCACCACCACCCTCCACCCCTTACGGCCCCCACTCGACCCATCACCATCACACCACCCCCCCCCTACCCCTGTGACACCCCTACACCCCCACCCTTGTGGACCCCACCTAACCCATCACCATCCCTCCCATCCCCTATGGTGCCCCTTCATCTCCACTAGTTGGCGGCCCACACCCGACCTGTCACCACCACCCCCACCCCTCGTGGCCCAACCTGGCCTATCACCATCTACCCCCCACCTCCTGTGGTGCTCCTCTATGCCCCCACCCCCCATGGCCCCCACTCGCCAGTCACCATTACCCCACACCCCTTGCGGTGGCCCTCCAACCACACCTCATGGGTCCATGCTCGTCACCACCACCACACATTGGCTAAACACCCTCTCTCCTCCTCTTCGTCTCTACCCAGGCACCCACCGACCCCCCCACCACCCCCTCACCCCTCCGCTAGTCACCGGCCACTTCATGGCATGCACTATAAGAAAATAGGATTTTAGCAACTAAAAATCAATTGCTAAAAATCAAAAATCGATCGCTAAATTATTAGCGATCGATTTTATGATAAAAATTTTTCGTTGCAAAAAGACTGGTTGAAAATATTTTTTGATCGATTTTTTCAATCATAAAATCTAGCGACCAATTTACTGACCAAAAAAAATTATTAAAATTAAAAAAATTAAAAACTTACGATTGATTTTCTAACCAAAAAATTAATTTTTAATTTTCAAAAAAATATAAAAAATAAAAAATCTAATTTATAAAAATTAAAAATTTATAAAAATAGTTTCAAAATTTTTAAAAGAAAAATTTATAATTATTTTAATTTTTAAATTGATCAAAAATTTGATCATAAATTTTTTAAAAAATATTTTTTTAAAAAAATTGATTGTTAAATTAAATAAAAAATATTAAATAAAAAATTTAAATAAGAATCGATCAAAAATTTGATCATAATTTTTTTAAAAAATATTTTTTAAAAAAAAATTGATCATAAAATCGATCACTTAATTAATTAAAAATATTAAATTAAAAATTTAAATAAAAATTGATCAAAAATTTGATCATAAATTTTTTAAAAAATATTTTTTAAAAAATGATTGCTAAATTAATTAAAAATATTAAATTAAAAATTTAAATAATAATCAATCATAAATTTTTTAATTTTTTTTAAAAATCAAACACTAAATTAATAAAAAAATATTAAACTAAAATTTTAAATAATAATCAATCAAAAATTTGGTTGTAAGTTTTTTTGAAAAATATATTTTAAAAAAAAATTGATCATAAAATTGAATGCTAAATTAATGAAAAAATATTAAACTAAAAATTTAAATAATAATCAATAAAAAATTTGGTCATAAATTTTTTAAAAAATATTTCTAAAAAAAATTAATTACAAAATCGATTGCTATTTTTTTATATTTTAAATTTATATTATTTTTATTTTTATGTATTTTATTTTTTTAAAAAATAATATATTATTAATATTTTTAAATATTTTTTAATATTTTATTTATTACTTTTTTCCCATCCTCCTTCCACGTGCCTTCAGTGGAATTCTTCCTCATCGTCCTCATCCACCAGCACCGTCGCCCTTTGGTCCCTCGCACCCCACCCCTCAGGCTGCCACTTGGCCACCCATCGGCCGCCTGCGTTGTCTCCAGGCCACCCGCATCACCCTCGACCACCCGCCCTACCCCTCGGCCATGCGCACCGCTTGCGCTACCCCCCGACCGCCCACACTGAAGGAAAAATTTATTTTCCGAGTTAGGTTCGTTCAGATCTAATTTGATCAAGAAAAATATTTTAAAATTTTTTTCTTAGATCTAAATCAAATTGGATACTTTTCATATCTAATTTGATAGATCTAAAAATAATATAAAATTAAATTAGATTTAATTTATACCTTATTCTTGGGTTATCTAATTATCCTATGATGATCCTGTTGATTGCCTGAGGTTCTGAATGCAGCCATGTAATCATCTGATTTCTATTGGTATCCACTCAAACAGGATCTGGATATCTTCTTTTTTTTGATCCATCCTCTAAAGATCAGATCTGGATCTGATCTTGAAGGTGTTCAAAATAACTTTTGAAGATTCGATGTCGTCTTTTGCAGCAGTGCTGTCTTCTTTCTTTCTTGTCGCCTTTCTCTTGCCTAGATCGCACCAAACTTGAGCCCAAAGCCTCTTGAGCATGGAGAGAAGAGAGAGGATCTGAGGAAGGCATGGAAGAGAGAGGGAGAGAGCAATATGGCAAGGGCAAAGGGAGAAGTTCTTTAAAGCTAGGCGCAGACAGGGTTTATATAGACCCTACTGCGCCATGCAGTGCCACATCATCCCGACCAATCACGTCTCTTTGTACAATCAGATCTAAATCTAATTAGTAGGATGATATCACCTGATCCAATCAGATGAGAGCTCCTCTCTAACACCCTTAGGTGGCGCCAAGACTGGTCAAAGCAGAGTCCTTGGTGCCACCTAGTTTGATTCCAAGAAGCAACCTGGAGTCCCATCTATATGAGACTCCAGGCATCCCTATCCTTGGATGCACACCTCCCTAGGCATGCACCCCCTCGTTTCCTCTTTCTAGTAAGAAGACAAGCCTTTATCTGCTCTCCTATGGGTGCATGACACATGGGCAGATGTCTAAGTGTCAAAGATCAATGTTTGACCAAAGTCAAAAGACAAGAATTAGCAGGTGACGGAAAATAGCAGGTATTATCTCAAATTTATCTTATAAATTAAGACAACCCTTTTTCTGACCTAGACAAGCTCTAGTCAGATCAAATAAAGGTACCTGAGTAAGCACAAATACATTTGGCTCAGTTGAGATAACTTTTAATGATTGTAGAAGGAGAACATTAGGCTCAATCATGAGCTAGCATGATTTTCTTGAACCTAATTGAATCTAATTCAAATCAATTGAACTGGATTAGTCCAATTGATGATATCCAGATCCAAACCCTTATTTGTGTGATCCAATTAGATTCAGTTCTGTATGGTAATGAGATATGTCATGATCTCTATCATCGACATCATCAAAACATCTTTCAATGGATCAGAACTTTTCTGATTCAGATAACTAGAATGATCGATCATTCAAATCATTCTAATTGCTCCCAAAATCCATCAGTGACATCTAGCAGTATATGGTGGCAATCCATCAAAACTAAAATTGAACCTCTTGGTGCAGTTACATGTGTGATTAAGTTCTTCTATCTTGAGCCCTGATTAGATTAGGGTTAAGGTGAACTTGTCAAACCCTAATTTCTGTCATATGATTTAATCATTTGATTCAAGTCCGATGTGAAAACCTTAATAGAAACTCTTTCTATTATTTCATTTTGCCATGGTCATGGGCTTATGGACTTGATTCTCATGATCATCATAGGGCTGCTCCTCATCTACCGAGGTAGATAGATTTCCTCCTGGTGCAATCCAATTCCTGTAATGAATATGCTATAGCCAACATACACCTCAGGGTTTCGGATGGCTAGGAGATTGAGTCATGGTGTAGTCAAACTATAACACCCTCAAGGTGAACTGCCGATGCACTTCAGGTTAAAGAACCAAACACACCACTATGGCTTCGAGCCAGTCATCGACAAGAAGGTAGACTTTCTTATGACTGCTCGAGATGGTCACGCTCAATGCCCTCATTCTTTAACGAGTACCTGTACTCTCACTTCGATGTCTCTATACTGTAGACTCAAGACTCATCTACTATAAAAAAGTGATTGTACACCAACTTTTCGGATCAATCACAATCCTCATGATGATCCTACGATTGGGAGCATTTTATGAGTTAATAACGAAAATTTATGTCTTAAATTTTCAACTCTTGAAAATAAGAATTATCATTACCATTAACTCAAGAAATGTATCATAGATACTAAATATACATTATGATAGAAAATAATCTATTTTATTATTTATAGTTAAAATTATAATTTTGGCTTTAGAAGTGTACCATAAGTATCAATCAATTCTGACTTCTAGGACACATATATCTAACACACACCGCCCTCACTGCCCCCGGCCCCCTGCACCACTCACCCTACCCTCCGACCACCCGACCGCCCCCCGGCCACCCACCCTGCCCCCAGCCACCCGCACCGCCGGTGCTTGCCCCTGGCCACCCACAACCGCCCTCGATCGCCCGCCCTACCCCCCAACCACCTGCACCACTCGCGTTGCCCCCTAGCCACCCCGCACCGCCCCTGGCCGCTGCTCCGTGCCTCCGGCACCACCCCAGTCCCCAGACTGCCCATACTGCCCTCGTTCCCCCGATGATAGAGATCGACAGTAGGTGGCGGCAAGGAGAAGGGGAAGGGGGGCCGTCATAGGTGGGCCGACGAGGGGAGGCCAAAGGGGAGTGGGGGCATTACAGGCCGGGGAGGGGAGGGGGCCATCGCGGTGGGCCGATGAGGGGAGTCCATCGCGGGCGATCGTCGGGGAGGGAAGGGGGCAATCATGGTGGGCCGATGAGTGGAGGTCATCGTGGGGTAGTAATCGAAGAGAGGAGGGGGGGCATCGCGGTGGGCCGACGAGGGGCGGCCGTTGCGGGCGATCCTCAGGGAGGGGAGGGGGTGAAGGAAAAACCTATTTTCCTAGCACATGATCGTTCAGATCTGATTGGATCTGAAGAAATATTTCAAAATTTTTTTTCTAAAATCCTAATCAGATTTGAGACTTTTCGAATCTGATCATAGAGATCTAATATTAAAAGTTAAAAAATAAAATTAAATTAGATTTAATTTTAAGTACTTGATTTGGTAATTTAATTATCCTATGATGATCCTGTTGATTCCTGAGGTTCTACAAGGAGCCATGCATGCACCTAGCCTCTATCGATATCCACTCAGATAGGATCTGAACGTCTTCTTCTTGTGAATCTTTTTTCTAAAAATTAGATCTGGATCTAATTTGAAAAGCCTTCAAAATGACTTCTGAGGGTAGCCTGTTTGTCTCACGAACACCGTCACATAGATGCTAAATCTTGTGCCAAAAACCTTGGACCTTCAACTCAGATTTGTGCAAAACTTTTTAGGCATGTAGATGAGAGGGAGAGAGAGGATAGAGGGGGCATGGATATTAGAGAAAATGCTCCTTTGGGTGTGGAAAAAATAAATTACATTTAGGCAATTTCATAAGAAGAGTTCTTATACTAGATATAGTGCCATAAAGAATCCCTTTTTGACCAAAAACCTTATTAATTTGACTATTGAGACTCCTAGACCTGATCTTCATGAAAATCCCCAGATCCCATCTAGTTTTGACACCAAAACTCCATCTGAAAGGTGACAGCATGAAAGGATAAGGAAGAGTCTATGTGCGTCTAGGACTTTTCTCTTAAGAGTTTGATCTAAATAAAACTCTATCAAAATCCAATCTAGGGACCTCCAAAAATCATAAAATTTTGCACACCTAAAGTATAACTCATCTCCTATCACATATCTAAAAATTAGAATAAAATAATTTTTAAATTTTTTTTTAAAATTCTTTGATCATATAACCCTCAATTCTCTCAATCGGGTCAACTATTGACCCTAGTCCAATTACACTAGGAATGAATTTAATTTTCATAATTAATCTGACCTGGACTTATTTTAGTTAGATGAAAATAAACTTATTTAAGATATAGAAATGAGTCAAATCAAATTCAACCCGATTGTGATGAATCAGAAAAATTACAGAAGAAGAAAGTCAGGCTCAATCAAGTGCTAACATGATTACCTTGAACCTGATTGGATCTAATCTAAATCAATCAATCTAGATTAGCTCAATTGATGACATCCAAATCCAAATCCTTATTTGTGTGATCCAGTTAGATTTAGCTTCGAATAGTAATGAGATATATCATGATCTCCATCATCGATATCATCGAAATACCTTTTGATGGACTAAAACTTTTCTGATTCATATAGTTAGAAGGATCGATCATCAAAATTATTCTAATTGCTTCCAAAATCCATCAGTAATACTTAGTAGTATATGGTGGCAATCCACCAGAACTGAAAGTGAACCTCTCGGTGTAGCTACTTGTGTAATTGGGTTTTTCTATCTTGAGCCCCAACAGGATTAGGGTTAAGATGAACTTGTCAAACCCAATATCCGTCATATGAATTAATCATTCGATTCGAGTCCTATATGAAACCCTTTATAAAAACTCTTTCTATCATCTTTACTCTGCCATGTCCATGAGCTTATGGACTTTATTCACATGATCATCATAGAGCTACTCTTCATCTACCGAGGTAGATAGATCCCTTATTGGTGCAATTCAATTCCTACAATGAATGTACTATAGCCAACATACACCTCAGAATTCTGAATGGCTAGGAGATCGAGTTATGGTATAATCAAACTACAATACCCTTAAGGTGAATTGCTGATGCACCTTAGATTAAAAAATTAGATACACTACTGCAACATCGAGCCAGTCATCGACGAGAAGGTATACTTTTTTATAAATGCTTGAGGTGGTCAACTCTCAGTGCCCTTGTTCTCTAACGAGTATCTGTACTCTCACTTCGATGTCTCCATACCATAGATTCAAGACTCATCTACTCAAAAAAAATGATCGTACACCAACCTTCTAGGTAAATCATCATCCTCGTTATGACCCTACGATCGGGAGCAATTTATGAGTTAATTATGAAAATTCATGTCTTAAATTTTCAACTCTTTGAAAATATGAATTGTCATTACCATTAACTCAAAGAATATATCATATACACTTTAAATACATACTATGATAGAAAATAATTTTTTTATTAATTTATAGTTAAAATTATAAAATTATTCTTAGAAGTGTATTATAAGTGCTAGCCAATCTAGCTTCTAGGGCATACATCTAACAAACTTTTACTTGACCTAAAGCCAATTGGCTACAAATCTAAGTCTGATCTTCTCAAAGTGGGCTTTGATCTTCTGTTGGCCTAAAGGCTTCGTTAGTGGATCTACCATATTGTCCGTGGAGTCGACTCGCTTGACCTCGACGTAATCGTCTCGAGGTAATCACAGATGAGGTGGAATCATTGCTTGATGTGCTTGAATTTCTGATGAGACCTCAACTCTTTAGCTAGGGCTATGATGCCATTATTATCGCAGTATAGAGGGACGACATCTGATGGCATCACTCTAAGTTCTACGATGAATTTCTTATACCAAAATACCTCCTTTGCAACTTTTGATGCAGTGATGTACTCTACTTTCATGATGGAATTTGCTATCACAGTCTGCTTGAAACTCTTCTAGCTAACAACACCACCATTATACACAAACAGATGACTAAATGTCGACTTTCGATTATCTATATCAGACATAAAATCTGAGTCTATATAACTCTGGACCTGAAGTCCCTCTATTACCAAAAATCAAAAACATATCCTTAGTCCTTCTCAAGTACTTAAGGATACATTTCATGAAAGTCCAGTTCTCTTCACCTGAATTTGACTGATATCTGCTCGTGACATTCACAGCATGGGCGATATTAGGTCGTGTACATAGCATGGCGTACATGAGACTCCCTATTGCTGAAATATAAGAAATCTTGCTCATGCGTTCAATCTCCTCAGGTGTGTTGGGACACATCTTCTTGGAGAGATAAATGCCATGTCTGAAGGGCACCAATCCACTCTTAGAGTTTTTCATGCTAAATCTCTTTAGTACCTCCTCTATGTACATCTTCTATGAGAGACTCAGCATCCTATTCGGTCTATCCCTATAGATCTTAATTCCTAGAATAAAGGATTCTTCTTCTAGGTCTTTCATAGAGAACTCTTTTGATAACCATATTTTAACTATGATCAACATGAAAATATCATTCCCAATAAGGAGGATGTTATCTACATACAGTATGAGGAAGACAATAGCACTTTTACTGATCTTTTTGAATACACATGGTTCTTCCTCATTCTTGATGAATCCAAATGATTTGATCACATCATTAAAATGAGCATTCCAGCTTCAAAGATGCTTGCTTAAGTCCATAGATAGATCTTTGTAGCTTGCAGACCTTGTGATCAGCATCATTAGATGTGAAACCTAGGGGCTGTTCCATATAAATATCTTCCTCAAGATATCCATTTAAGAAAGCCATTTTTACGTCCATCTGTCATATTTTATAATCGAAATAGGCTACAATAGCAAGCAATGTGCGGATGAATTTTAGTATGGCTACTGGTGAGAAGGTATCCTAATAGTCAATGCCTTCGTGCTGACTATACCCTTTCGCCACTAACTTAGCCTTGAATATCTCTACATTTTCATCTGCACCTATCTTTCTCTTGTAGATCTATTTACACCCAATAGGTACTATATCTTTAGATGGATCTACCAAGGTCCAGACTTGGTTCGAGCGCATTGAGTCAATCTCTGACTTCATTGCCTCTAATCATTTCTTG
>QRFJ01003146.1:138217-166727 GCA_006176705.1 Cocos nucifera | reverse complement strand
TTATTGTGCATATTTTGTTTATGAACCCTAACTTAATTAAGAATTAAGTTTATGGAATATTAATTAGGTCTAAAATTGAGAATTTCAGATCTAAGACATATTCATAATACTGGGTTCGGGCTTGGGTAGCTCAATTAGGTCTAAGCGGTTGATCAAACCGAATCAAGAGTTGGTTAGATGGGATCAACAATGCTTAAATTGACCAGCCTAATAGGATTAAGTCTGGGTCAAGATCGAGTCACGATCAAGCAAGACCTAATTAGGCTCAGAGGTTAGAGTCTGGATTGTAGGCTAACCCAATTGGTTCTGACTCAACAATTTGGTGTCTAAGGTAAGTTTGGCACAGACGACCGACTGGTTTTTAATTGGAAGCTACTCGACCTGAATGCGTTCTTGTGCGAGTTAATGGCATATTCCTTCCACCGGTCTCACTTACCTGGCCATATCTGTTGACACAGTTCTGATCTGAGGTGGTCAATAATCCGAGCTGACCCATGCCACTAGGTTAGTCATAATTGTTATGACTAAGCCAAGTCTAGTTTAATGAGACCTGAATCAATTCTCCCTAAGAAAAGATTAAGTCCGAGGTCTTCCACCATTGTAGACGTGCGGGCCCTTCCCGGGGTTGATTGTTCTCGGCTGGATACAGTGGCTCAGTTGCACCGGGAAGACGCAACCATGTCTATTAGGCATTGGATGCTATGGGCTGGAGGATGAGTTGGGCTCAATATTCCGGATACGGTGAGAGACCCAATTAGGAACCCAGTCTATGCAAATGGTGGGTCTGACTTAACTAAGGAGTGGATCAATATTCCGGATACGGTGAGATTCATGAATTAGAGACCAAGTTTGGGTGCACCATGATTAGAGAATCATTGAACAAGAGTTGTTCACTCATTGGCTAACCCATCACCAATAACTGTTAGGTGAGGTGATGAGTCAGTTGGTGAGACCGCACCACCCACTAGAAATCATCAATCGCGGAGATTTTCGCATCTCTACAGAGGGAGTGTAGGGATCCGAGAAAATAGTGGGAGCTAATTTGTTTAAAAATAAAATCCCTAAACAAATTGGTCAAGTCAAAATTACAGTATCTAACTAGAATCTTTGACTCTCTACAGGAAAATGTCTGCGTCCAACCCACTGGCACGTATCCTAGACACACATAGACTGACTGGACCCAATTATAAAGATTGGCTCAGGAACTACAAAATTGTTTTGGGTTCAGAGAAGTTAACACATGTTTTGGACCAGGACCCTCCCACCTTACCAGCTCGTCCATCCACTGAACAGAGAGCGTCTCTGGAAAAATGGATTGACGAAGACAATAAGGCCAGATACTACATGTTGGGCTCGATGTCTGATGAGCTCCAGCGCCAACATGAAGATATCGGGACTGCTCGCCAAATGTTGGCTCACCTGCAGGAGATGTTTGGTGAACAGAGTCGCGCAGCCAAATATCAAGTCACGAAAATGACTTTTTAAGGCTAAGATGCGTGATGGGCAGTCAGTCCAAGATCACTGTCTGACAATGATCAAGGACATGGAAGAGCTTGAGAAGCTCGGTGTGAAGTTGGACTTGGATCTGCAGAACGATATTATTCTGCAATCCTTGACTGATGCATATGGGCAATTCATCATGAATTACCACATGCATAAACTTCAAAATTCCTTGGCCGAGTTGATGAATATGCTGGTTACCGCTGAGCTTTCTATGAAAGGTTCTAAAGGCTCAGTTCTTGCTATGGAACGGACTTCTTCCAAAAGAAAGTCTTATGGAAAGAAAAAGAAGTCTGTGAAAAAGCAAAAGGTGGAAGGATCAAAGAAGAAGAAGGCAGAACCGAAGAAAAAGGTCGATGGCAAAGGAAAGTGTTTCCATTGCAACAGCGACGGCCATTGGAAGCGGAACTGCCCTACTTACCTGGCCACCCTAAAGAACAAGAAGGAAGGTCCTTCTGGAGGTATGCTCGTTATTGAGTCTAACCTTACGGTTTCTTCTGCATCCAGTTGGGTGCTTGACTCTGGTTCTAGTGCTCATCTGTGCACTTCTATGCAGGGTCTTGAGGATAGCAGGAGGCTGAGGGATGGAGACATGATCCTACGCGTCGGTAATGGAGCAAGAGTTGCTGCAGTAGCCGTGGGAACATACCCTCTGCGATTACCATCTGGTTTAGACTTAGTTTTAAAAGACTGTTATTATGTGCCTGCAGCTAGCAGGAATTTGATTTCTGTTTCATGCTTAGCACAAGAAGGTTATGTGATCACCTTCTTTAAGGACCATTGTAACATTCTTTATGAAAGAAATAAAATTGCAAATGGTTTCCTTGTTAATGGTCTTTATCAGTTGCATATTGATGTACCTATTTTAACTATCGAGCAAAACGTGAATGCCAAACGACCTAGGGATAGTCCAAACGACAGATATCTATGGCACCTGAGATTAGGTCATATAGCAGAAGATAGGATTAACAAATTGGAGAAAAATGGGCTATTGAGTCCATTGACTTTTGAGTCATATCCAACTTGTGAATCTTGTCTTCAAGGCAAAATGACTAAACTCCCTTTTGTTGGACATGGGGAGAGGGCCACAGATCTCCTTGCCCTAGTACATACTGATGTGTGCGGCCCATTTGATGTGCCGGCTAGAGGCAATTTTGTCTACTTCATTACCTTTACCGATGATCTGTCTAGGTATGGGTATGTGTATCTTATGAGACACAAGTCTGAAGCTTTTGAAAAGTTCAAAGAATTCAGACATGAAGTAGAAAAACAAACTGGAAAACCCATTAAGGTTCTTCGATCAGATCGAGGAGGTGAATACCTTAGCCGGGAATTCCTAGACTATCTTAAGGAAAATGGCATAGTCTCTCAATGGACTCCACCAGGAACACCTCAACTCAACGGGGTTTCAGAACGGAGAAATCGGACTCTATTGGATATGGTTCGATCCATGATGAGCTTCACAGACCTCCCAGATTTTCTTTGGGGACATTCATTATTAACTTCAATCTATTTACTGAATAGGGTTCCCTCTAAAACCGTTCCTACCACACCGTATGAGATATGGCACGGTAAGAAACCAAGTCTGAGTCATCTCAGAATTTGGGGTTGTCCGGCTCATGTCAAAAGACAACAAGCGGACAAGTTAGAGTTTAGGTCCTTTAGAGCTCGATTCATAGGATATCCTAAAGAGTCATTAGGATACTATTTCTACATTCCAGAAGACCACAATGTGATTGTGAGTCGACATGCCATATTTCTTGAAAAATAGTTTATTCAAGATAGCGGCATTGGAAAGCAGATTAAGCTTGATGAGAAAGTCTCACAAGCAGAACGAGCTAAGGACCAAGTGGAACCAAATCAGGTTGAGCCAATAAGAACACTACCTCCTCCACCTCGTAGATCGGAAAGAGTTTCCCGTCCCCCTGAAAGATACTTAGGTATTATTTCAGAGGATGTAGAGGAAATGTTCCTCATAGGTAATGGTGCTCATGGTGATGATCCCAAAACCTACAACGAGGCGATATCAGATATCGACTCCGAGAAATGGCTTGAGGCAATGAAGTCAGAGATTGACTCGATGCACTCAAACCAAGTCTGGACCTTGGTAGATCCACCAGAAGGTATAGTACCTATTGGGTGTAAATGGATCTTCAAGAGAAAGATTGGTGCAGATGGGAATGTGGAGACATTCAAGGCTAGACTGGTGGCAAAAGGTTATAGTCAACGTGAAGGCATTGACTATCAGGATACCTTTTCCCCGGTAGCTATGCTAAAATCCATCCGCACATTGCTTGCTGTTGCAGCCTATTTCGATTATGAAATATGGCAAATGGACGTGAAAACGGCATTCCTAAATGGATATCTTGAGGAAGATATCTATATGGAACAGCCGCTAGGTTTCACATCCAGTGATACTGATCACAAGGTTTGCAAGCTGCAAAGGTCCATATATGGACTTAAGCAAGCATCTCGGAGCTGGAACACTCGTTTCAATGATGTGATCAAAAAGTTTGGTTTCATCAAAAATGAAGAGGAACCATGTGTTTTCAAAAGGGTCAGTGGGAGCGCTGTTGTCTTCCTCGTATTGTACGTGGATGACATCCTCCTTATTGGGAATGATATTCCCATGTTGACATCAGTCAAGATGTGGTTGTCCAAGGAATTCTCCATGAAAGACCTAGGTGAAGCATCCTTTATTCTAGGAATTAAGGTCTATAGGGATAGACCGAATAGGATGCTAGGACTTTCACAGAAGATGTACATAGAGGAAGTACTAAAGAGGTTTAGTATGGAAAACTCTAAGAGGGGATTAATACCCTTCAGACATGGTATTCATCTTTCCAAGAAGATGTGCCCCAGCACACCTGAGGAAATAGAACGCATGAGCAAGATCCCTTATGCTTCTGCAATAGGGAGCCTCATGTATGCCATGCTATGTACACGACCTGATATAGCCCATGCTGTGAGTGTCACAAGCAGATATCAGTCAAATCCAGGTGAAGAACACTGGACTTCTGTGAAATGTATCCTTAAGTACTTGAGAAGAACTAAGGATATGATGTTGGTCTTTGGTAATGGAGAACTCCAAGTTCAGGGATACACAGACTCGGACTTCATGTCCGATATAGATGATCGAAAGTCGACATCTGGAAGTCTGTTTGTGTGCAATGGTGGAGCTGTCAGCTGGAAGAGTTCCAAGCAAACTGTGATAGCAGATTCCACCATGGAAGCAGAATATATAGCTGCATCAGAGGCTGCAAAGGAAGCATTCTGGTACAAGAAGTTTGCTGCAGAAATTGGAGTAATGCCATCAGATGCCATTCCTCTTTACTGCGACAACAATGGCGCCATAGCCCTTGCTAAGGAGCCGAGGTCTCACCAGAAGTCCAAGCACATTGAGCGGCGATATCATCTCATCCGCGATTACCTTGAGAAAGGTTACGTTGAGGTCAAGAGAGTCAACTCCGCAGATAATGTGGCAGACCCACTTACAAAGCCGTTGGGCCAGCAGAAGATCGAAGCCCACCTTGAGAAGATGGGACTTAGACTTGTAGCCAATTGGCTTTAGGACAAGTGGGAGATTGTTAGATATATGTGCCCTAGAAGCCAGAATTGGCTGACACTTGTAATACACTTCTAGGGGCAAAATTATAATTTTGACTATAATTAATAAAATGGGTTATTTTCTATCACACATGTGTATTTAGTGTCTGTGATACATCCTTTGAGTTAATGGTAATGATAATTCATATTTTCAAGAGTTGAAAATTTAAGACATGAATAATCATTATTAACTCATAAACAGCTCCCGACCATAGGATCATCACGAGGATGGTGATTGATCCGGAAGGTTGGTGTACGATCGCTTCTCTTTAGTAGATGAGTCTTGAGTCTACGGTGTGGAGACACCGGAGCGAGAGTACAGGTACTCGTTAGAGAACGAGGGCACTGAGCGTGACCACCTCGAGTAGTCATTAGGAAGTCTACCTTCTCGTCAATGACTGACTCGATGCTGCAGTAGTGTGTCTGGTTCTTTGACCTGAGATGCATCGGCAGTTCACCTTGAGGGTGTTATAGTTTGACTACACCATTACTCGGTCTCCTAGCCATATGGAACCCTGAGGTGTATGTTGGCTATAGCATGTTCATTGTAGGAACTGGATTGCATCAAGATGGGATCTATCTACCTCGGTGGTAGAGGAGTAGCCCTATGATGATCATGAGAATCAAGTCCTGAAGCCCATGGCCATGGCAGAGTGAAATAATAGAAAGAGTTTCTATTTAGATTTTCACATTGGACTCGAATCGAATGATTACATCATATGACAGAGACTAGGGTTTGACGAGTTCACCTTAACCCTAATCTGATCGGGGCTCAAGATAGAAGAACTTAATCACACAGGTAGCTGCACCAAGAGGTTCGCATTCAGCTCTGATGGGTTGCCACCATATACTGCTAGGTGTCACTGGTGGATTTTGGGAGCAATTAGAATGATTTAGATGATCGATCATTCTAGCTGTTCGAATCAGAAGAGTTCTGATCCATCGAAAGGAGTTTCGATGATGTCTATGATAGAGATCATGACATATCCCATTACCATACAGAACTGAACCTAACTGGGTCACACAAACAAGGGTTTGAATCTGGTGATCATCAATTGAACTGATCTAGTTCAATTGATCTGAATGAGATTCAATTAGGTTCAAGGAAATCGTGCTAGCACTCGATTGAACCTAACGTTCTTCTTTTACTATCATAAATAAGTTGTCCTGACTGAGCCAAAGGAGTTTGTGCTCAATCAGAGGCCTTCATATGGTCTGACTGGAGGTTGTCCAAGTCAGAATAGGTTGTCTTATTTGTAAGACATTACCTGCCATTTTTGGTCACCTGCCATTTCTTGTTCTTTGACTTTGGTCAAAAGTCTACCTTTGACTGGTCAAACGTTGACCATTGACCCTTTGACTTTTGACCACATGTCATGCACCTATTGGAGAGCTGGTGGGGGCCTGTCCCCCTGCCAGAACCTGGCAAGGAGAAGGGCGCACGCCAAGGGTGGCGTGAGCCCAAGTAGGAGGCGCCTAGGAGTCCTTGTTGGACAAGGACTCCACCTCCCTTTTGGATTCCAATCAGAGTTCTACTAAGAATCCAGTTTGACTGGTCTTAGGCGCCCTCTAAGGAGGAATCCAGGGGTCTCTATTCCAACCAATCAGATTTAGATCTGATTTCACAAAGGGTTGTGATTGGTTGAGAGGAAGAGGAGTTGGATCACAAGCTTAGTCTATAAATAAGACCCTGCGCCCAACCCTAATTCAATGCAATGCAATTAGAGAGAGATTTCCCACGCCCCAAGGCTGCCTCTCCCCTCCTTCCTCCATGCCATACTCTTCTCCTCCTTCTCCTCTCCACGTCCAAAAGTGTTTTGGACTTTAGGTTGGTGCGATTCAGATCAAGGAAAGGCGATCAAAAGCAAGAAGGCTGCGCTGCTGCAAAAGGACGACTGCAGATCTTCAAAAGAGTTTTGAAGATCCTCCAGATCAGATCCAGATCTGATTTTTGGAGGTGTGATAGAGAAGAAGAGGATCTCCAGATCCAACCCGAGTGGATACCGGTAGAGGCCAGGCGCTTGCGTGGCTAGATCCAGAACCTTCCGCTGCAATCAGGATCATTTACAGGGTAATAGGATTACCCAAATCAGGTAAATTAAATTTGATTTAATTTATCTTATTTTATTTTATTTATTAAAATAATAAGAATCAGATCTGAAACATATCAAGATCTGATTGAGATCAAGAGAAAAATTTTTGAAATATATCTCTTGATCTGAATCAGATCTGGACGAACCTGGACCGGGAAATCAGGATTTCCCACTCCTTCAAATTATTAAACTGGGTCACCCATTGATGATGGATGATTCATCATATTTAGGTGGGTCACACAAACAAGAGGTTTGAATCTGGTGATCATCAATTGAACTAATCCAATTCAATTGATCTGAATGAGATTTAATTAGGTTCAAGAAAATCATGCTAGCACTCGATTGAACCTAACGTTCTTCTTTTACTATCAAAAATAGTTGTCCTAACTGAGCCAAAGGAGTTTATGCTCGATCAGAGGCCTTCACTTGGTCTGACTGGAGCCTATCCATGTTAGAAAAGGATTGTCTTATTTTTGTAAGACAATACCTGCCATTTTTGGTCACCTGCCATTTTTCATCCTTTGACTTTGGTCAAAAGTTGACCATTGACACTTTGACTTCTATTCACATGTCATGCATCTATTGGAGAGCTGGTGGGGGCTTGTCCCCCTGCCAGAAACTAGCAAGGAGAAGGGCGCATGCGAGAAGGGCACATGCCAAGGATGGCATGCGCCCAAGCTTAAGGCGCCCAAAAGTTTCTGTTGGACAGGGACTCCATCTTCTTATTGGATTCTGATTAGACTCCTCCTAAGAACTAGCTTTGACTGATCTTAGGTGCCATCTAAGGATGAATCCAAGGGACTCTATTCCCACAAATCAGATTTAGATCTGATTTCACAAAGGATTGTGATTGGTTGGGATGAAGAGGAGTTGGATCACTCATAGTCTATAAATAAGAACCTGCGCCCAACTCAAAAAAAAAAGAACAATTCTCTACGCCCCAAGGCTGCCTCTCTCTTCCTCCTCCATGCCAAGTTCATCTTCTCCCTCTCCTCTCCATGCCCAAAGATGTTTGGGATCTTAGTTGGTGCAATCTAGGCGAGAGAAAGATGATAGAAAGCTAGAATGCTACGCTGCTGCAAAGGACAACTGCTGATCTTCGAAAGCTATTTTAAGGATCCTCTAAATCAGACTCAGATATGATTTTTGAAGATGTGATAGAGAAGAAGAGGATCTCCAGACCCAGCCTGAGTGGATACTGGTAGAGGCCAGGCACTTGCATGGCTAGATCCAGAACCTTATGCTGCTTACAGGATCATCAACGGGTAATAGGATTATCCTACATCAAGATAA
Organism: Cocos nucifera; assembly: GCA_006176705.1. Classification (NCBI taxonomy): domain Eukaryota; kingdom Viridiplantae; phylum Streptophyta; class Magnoliopsida; order Arecales; family Arecaceae; genus Cocos; species Cocos nucifera. The sequence goes on along the minus strand of QRFJ01003146.1, from coordinate 158,235 downwards.
ATTAAATCTAATTTAATTTATCTATATTTAATTTTAATTATTAGAATAATAAAAATTAGATTTGAAATATCTCAGATCTGATTTGGATCAAAGAGAAAAGTTTTGAAATATATCTTTTGATCTGATTAGATCTGAACGAACCTGGTCTGGAAAATCAGGATTTTCCTTTAAGTTCTTCTTAAGTACTTAAGGATACATTTCATAGAAGTCCAGTATTCTTCTCCTTGATTTGACTGAAATCTACTTGTGATACTGACAACATGGGCTATATCAGGTCGTATACATAACATGGCATACATGAGGCTCCCAATTGCAGAAGCAAAATGGATCTTGCTCATATGTTCAATCTCTTCTGGTGTGTTGGGATATATTTTCTTAGAGAGATGAATGCCATGTCTGAAGGGTACCAATCTCCTCTTGGAGTTTTTCATGCTAAACCTCTTTAGCATTTCCTCTATGTACATCTTCTGTGAAAGACTTAGCATCCTCTTCGATCTATCTCTATAGACTTTGATTCCAAGAATGAAGGACGCTTCTCCTAGGTCTTTCATGGAGAATTCTTTAGATAACCATATTTTAACTATGGTCAACATGGGAATATCATTCCCAATAAGAAGGATATCATCCACATATAGTATGAGGAAGACAATAGTGCTCCCACTGATCTTTCTAAAAATACATGGTTCCTTCTCGTTCTTGATGAAACCAAATAATTTGATTACATCATTAAAATGAGTATTCCAGCTCCGAGATGCTTGCTTAAGTCCATATATGGACCTTTGTAGCTTGTATACTTTATGATCAGTATCACTGGATGTGAAATCCAATGGCTATTCCATATAGATATCTTCCTCAAGATATCCATTTTAGAATACCATTTTCACATCCATTTGCCATATTTCATAATCGAAAAAGGCTACAATAGCAAGTAATGTGCGAATGAAGTTAAGCATGGCTACTTGCAAAAAGGTATCCTGATAGTCAATGCCTTCGCACTGACTATAACCTTTAGCCACTAATCTAGCTTTGAATGTCTCTACATTTTCATCTGCACCAATCTTTCTCTTGTAGATCCATTTACACCCAATAGGTACTATACTTTCTGATGGATCTACCAAGGTCCAGACTTGGTTCGAATGCATTGAGTCAATTTCTGACTTCATTATCTCTAACCATTTTTCGGAGTCAATATCCGATATCGCCTCGTTATAAGTTTTGGGATCATCAACATGAACTCCATTACCTACGAGGAATATTTTCTTTACTTTCTTTGAAATAGTACCTAAGTACCTCTCAGGAGGATAGAAAACTCTTTTCGATCTTCGAGATGGAGGAGGTAGTGATTGTATTGGCTCAACCTGATTTGGTTCCTTAGGGTCATTAGCTCATTGCTCTTGGGAGATTTTCTCCTCTAGCTTGATTTGCTTTCCAATGCTGCCATCTTGAATAAACTATTTTTCAAGAAAGATAGCATGTCGACTCATAATTACATTGTGATCTTTTAGAATGTAGAAATAATATTCTAATAATTCTTTAGGATATCCTATGAATCGTGCTCTAAAGAACCTATAGTCTAACTTGTCTGCTTGTTATCTTTTGACATGAGGCGGACAACCCCAAATTCTAAGATGACTCAGACTTGGTTTCATACTATGTCATATCTCATACAGTATGGTAGGAACGATTTTAGAAGAAATCCTATTTAGTAAATATATAACAGTTAACAAACTATATCCCAAAAAAAAAATAGGAAGGTTTATGAAGCTCATCATGGATCGGACCATATCTAATAGGGTCCAATTTCTCCATTCTAAAATTTCATTGAGTTGAGGTGTTCTAGGTGGAGTCCATTGATAGACTATGCCATTCTGCTTGAGATAGTCTAGGAATTTCTGATTAATGAATTCACCTCCTCGATCTGATCGAAGAACCTTAATAGGTTTTCTAGTTTGCTTTTCTACTTCATGTTTGAATTCATTAAACTTTTCAAAGACTTCAGAATTATGTCTTATAAGATACATATACCCATACCGAGATAAATCATCGATGAAGGTTATGAAGTAGACAAAATAGTCTCTAGTCAGTACATCAAATGGGCCACACACATCAGTATGTACTAGGGCAAGTAAATCCATGGCCCTTTCCCCATGTCCCATAAAAGAAAGTTTAGTCATTTTGCCATGATGACATGATTCACAAATTGGATATGACTCGTAAAGTCAATGGACTCAATAGTCCCAATTTTTCTCCAATTTGTTAATCCTATCTTCTGCTATATGACCTAATCTCAGGTGCCATAGATATCTGTCATCGTTTGGACTATCCCTGGATTGTTTTGTTTTATGGCATTCACATTTTGCTCGATAGTTAAAAATAGGTACATCAATATGTAACTGATAAAGACCATTAATAAGGAAACCATTTGCAATTTTATTTCTTTCATAAAGAATGTTACAATGGTCCTTAAAGAAGGTAATCACATAGCCTTCTTGTGCTAAGCATGAAACAGAAATCAAATTCCTGCTAGCTGCAGGCACATAACAACAGTCTTTCAAAACTAAGTCTAAACCAGATGGTAATCGAAGAGGGTATGTTCCCACGGCTACTGCAGCAACTCTTGCTCCATTACCGATACGTAGGATCATGTCTCCATCCCTCAGCCTCCTGCTATCCTCAAGACCCTGCATGAAAGTGCACAGATGAGCACTAGAACCAGAGTCAAGCACCCAACTGGATGCAGAAGAAACCGTAAGGTTAGACTCAATAACGAGCATACCTCCAGAAGGACCTTCCTTCTTGTTCTTTAGGGTGGCCAGGTAAGTAGGGCAGTTCCGCTTCCAATGGCCGTCGCTGTTGCAATGGAAACACTTTCCTTTGACATCGACCTTCTTCTTCAGCTTCTATCTTTTTTTTCTTTCCATCTTCCACCTTTTGCTCTTTTCACAGACTTCTTTTTCTTTCCATAAGACTTTCTCTTTGGAAGAAGTCCATTCCATAGCAAGCAACTGAGCCTTTAGAACCTTTCATAGAAAGCTCAGCAGGTAACCAGCATATTCATCAAGTTCGGCCAAGAGTAATTTTGAAGTTTATGCATGTGGTAATTCATGATGAATTGCCCATATGCATCAGTCAAGGATTGCAGAATTAATATCATTCTGCAGATCCAAGTCTAACTTCACACCGAGCTTCTCAAGCTCTTCCATGTCCTTGATCATCATGTCAAACAGTGATCTTGGACTGACTGCCCATCACGCATCTTAGCCTTAAAAAGTCATTTCGTGACTCTGATATTTGGCTGCGCGACTCTGTTCACCAAACATCTCCTGCAGGTGAGCCAACATTTGGCGAGCAGTCCCGATATCTTCATGTTGGCGCTGGAGCTCATCAGACATCGAGCCCAACATGTAGTATCTGGCCTTATTATCTTCGTCTAATCCATTTTTCCAGAGACGCTCTCTGTTCAGTGGATGGACGAGCTGGTAAGGTGGGAGGGTCCTGGTCCAATAACATGTGTTAACTTCTCTAAAATCCCAAAACAATTTTGTAGTTCCTGAGCCAATCTTTATAATTGGGTCCAGATCAGTCTATGTGTGTCTCAGGATACGTGCCAGTGGGTTGGACGCAGACATTTTCTTTTCTGTAGAGAGTCAAAGATTCTAGTTAGATACTGTAATTTTGACTTGACCAATTTGTTTAGGGATTTTATTTTTAAACAAATTAGCTCCCACTATTTTCTCGGATCCCTACACTCCCTCTGTAGAGATGCGAAAATCTCCATGATTGATGATTTCTAGTGGGTGGTGCGGTCTCACCAACTGACTCATCACCTCACCTAACAGTTATTGGTGATGGGTTAGCCAATGAGTGAACAACTCTTGTTCAATGATTCTCTAATCATGGTGCACCCAAACTTGGTCTCTAATTCATGAATCTCACCGTATCCAAAATATTGATCCACTCCTTAGTTAAGTCAGACCCACCATTTGCATAGACTGGGTTCCTAATTGGGTCTCTCACCGTATCCAGAATATTGAGCCCAACTCATCCTCCAGCCCATAGCATCCAATGCCTAATAGACATGGTTGCATCTTCCCGGTGCAACTGAGCCACTGTATCCAGCCGAGAACAATCAACCCCGGGAAGGGCCCGCACATCTACAATGGTGGAAGACCTCAGACTTAATCTTTTCTTAGGGAGAATTGATTCAGGTCTCATTAAACTAGACTTGGCTAATAGTCATAACAATTATGACTAACCTAGTGGCATGGGTTAGCTCGGATTATTGACCACCTCAGATCAGAACTGTGTCAACAGATATGGCCAGGTAAGTGAGACCGGTGGAAGGAATATGCCATTAACTCGTACAAGAACGCATTCAGAGTCGAGTAGCTTCTCAATTAAAAACCAGTCGGTCGTATCTGTGCCAAACTTACCTTAGACACCAAATTGTTGAGTCAGAACCAATTGGGTTAGCCTACAATCCAGACTCTAACCTCTGAGCCTAATTAGGTCTTGCTTGATCTATCACTCATGTGACTCGATCTTGACCCAGACTTAATCCTATTAGGCTGGTCAATTTAAGCATTGTTGATCCCATCTAACCAACTCTTGATTCGGTTTGATCAACCGCTTAGACCTAATTGAGCTACCCAAGCCCGAACCCAGTATTATGAATATGTCTTAGATCTAAAAAGTTCTCAATTTTAGACCTAATTAATATTCCATAATCTTAATTCTTAATTAAGTAGGGTTCATAAACAAAATATGCACAATAAATCCTAGGGTTTCAGGATCTAGGGTTTTGCAGAAAGTAAGTTTTGGGTTTCTGATTAAGGACGAACGCATAGCACCCCTACACGTCATAAGAACACCCCATCGAATGGGAAGGAGAGGGCCTTTAAACCCTTCTTCGTTCTTATGACCGGACGGCCAAGAGAGAACGCCTTAATCAGGAAATATGAAAACTACAAAACTAGTTAGATCTATATCATATATCTCATATATAAAAAATTAGATCTAATCATGGCATATTTTGCATACATCTCATGTATCATAATCATGCATATTTTTAGATCTAAATTATCTCATAATAATCTAAAAAATTAGATTTAAATTGATCTATATCAAAATAAATTCTAATCTAGATAATTATGTAGAACTATTCTACAACTAGTCTAGACATGCATCTAATCATATCTCATATGATATTTAAAATTAAATAATTTTTATTTGCTATTTTTTAGATGTTATTATAACACTATTTATAATATCAAAAAATAGTAAATAAGATAGATCTAAAATATGAATTTAATCAAATTAAATCAAAGACATGCAAGAACTATTCTATAGAACTATTCTATTCTAGAACTAGTCATGCATATCTTCATGTTCTTAGATCCAAATCATTTATTTATTTTAATTTAATTTTTGATTTCAGATCTGATCACATCTCATGTGACATCTAAAATCACAAATTATTTAATTAAAATTAAAATTAAAATTAGATCTAATAAAAAATGAACCATGGCTCTGATACCAGTTGAAGGAAAATCCTGATTTTCCTGCATTAGGTTCGTTCAGATCTGATCAGATCAAGAGATATATTTCAAAAATTTTTCTCTTGATTCAGATCAGATCTTGATACTTTCTAGATCTGAATTCTTATTAATTTAACAAAAAAATTAAAATAAAATAAAGAATAAATTAAATCATAATTTAATTTACCTGATTTTGGGTAATCCTATTACCCTGTTGATGATCCTGATTCAGCAGCTGGAAGGTTCTGGATCTAGCCACGCAAGCGCCTGGCCTCTACCGGTATCCACTCGGGCTAGGATCTGGAGATCCTCTTCTTCTCTATCACTTCCTCCAAAAATCAGATCTGGATCTGATCTATGGAAGGATCTTCAAAACTCCTTTTGAAGATCTGCAGTCGTCTCTTGCAGCAGCGCAGCCTTCTTGCTTTTTTCCTGATCGCCTTTCTCTTGATCTGGAATCGCACCAAACCAAAGTCCAAAACACTTTTGGACGTGGAGAGCAAGGGGAGAAGACCTGAAGGTGGCATGGAGGAGGAAGAGGGGCAGCCTTGGGGCATGGGCAATGGGTTCAAGCTTTTTTGATCATTGGGCACAGATAGAATTTTTATAGACCCTGTTGCATCCATGCAGTGCCACATTCCTCCCAACCAATCACAACTGGCCTTTGTGAAATCAGATCTAAATCTGATTGGTGGGATGATATCATCCTGATTCCAATCAGATGAGAGCCCCTCTGAATCATCCTTAGATGGCGCCAAGACTGGTCAAAGACAAGTCTTTGGCACCACCTAAAGGTAGAATCCTTGAAGCAACTAGGAGTACCATCTGTACGGGACTCTAGATGCTTTATCCATGGGCTGCACGCCTCCCTTGGCGTGCGCCCCTTATCCATTGCCAGGTTCTAGGCAAGGGGGACAAGGTCCCACCAGAAATCTCTCCTAATAGGTGGCATTGACACATGGGTCAGATGTCTAAGTGTCAAAAGGTTAACATTTGACCAAATGTCAAAGACAGGATTTAGCAGGTGAATGAATAATAGTAGGTATTGTCTTAAATTCATCTCATAAATTAAGACAACCCTTTTCTGACTTGGACAACCTCCAGTCAGACCATGTAAAGGTACCTAAGTTGAGCACAAACTACCTCTGGCTCAGTCAGAGACAAACTTATTTATGATAGCATTAAAGGAAGAACGTTAGGTTCAATCGAGTGCTAGCACGATTTTCCTTGAACCTAATTGAATCTCATTCAGATCAATTGAACTGGATTAGTTCAATTGATGATCATCCAGATTCAAACCCTTGTTTGTGTGATCCCAGTTAGGTTCAGTTCTGTATGGTAATGAGGATATGTCATGATCTCTATCATCGACATCATCGAAACTCCTTTCGATGGATCAGAACTCTTCTGATTCGAGACAGCTAGAATGATCGATCATCTAAATCATTCTAATTGCTCCCAAAATCCACCAGTGACACCTAGCAGTATATGGTGGCAACCCATCAGAGCTGAATGCGAACCTCTTGGTGCAGCTATCCTGTGTGATTAAGTTCTTCTATCTTGAGCCCCGATCTGGATTAGGGTTTAAGGTAATCTCGTCAAACCCTAGTCTCTGTCATATGATGTAATCATTCGATTCGAGTCCAATGTGAAAACTTTAAATAGAAACTCTTTCTATTATTTCACTCTGCCATGGCCATGGGCTTCATGGACTTGATTCTCATGATCATCATAGGGCTACTCCTCTATCCATCCGAGGTAGATAGATTTTCCATCTTGATGCAATCCAGTTCCTACAATGAACATGCTATAGCCAACATACACCTCAGGATTTTGATATGGCTAGGAGATCCGAGTCAATGGTGTAGTCAAACTATAACACCCTCAAGGTGAACTGCCGATGCATCTCAGGTCAAAGAATCCAGACACACTACTGCAGCATACGAGTCAGTCATTGACGAGAAGGTAGACTTCCCTAATGACTACTCGAGGTGGTCACGCTCAGTGCCCTCGTTCTCTAACGAGTACCTGTACTCTCGCTCTGGTGTCTCCACACCGTAGACTCAAGACTCATCTACTATAAAAAAGTGATGGTACACCAACCTTCCGGATCAATCATCATCCTCATGATGATCCTACAGTCAGGAGCATTTTATGAGTTAATAATGAAAATTCATGTCTTAAATTTTTAACGCTTGAAAATAAGAATTATCATTGCCATTAACTCAAGGGATGTATCACAGACACTAAATACACATTATGATAGAAAATAATCTATTTTATTATTTATAGTTAAAATTATAATTTTGTCCTTAGAAGTTATAAAAAGTGTTAGCCAATTCTAGCTTCTAGGTTACACATATCTAACAAAAATGAAACAAGTAGACTAGCAAAATCCATCATGGATCGAACCATGTCTAACAAGATTTGATTCCTTCTTTTTGATACACTATTATGCTATGGTGTTCCTGGAGCTGTCCATTATAACAAAATCCTATTCTCTCTTAGATATGTCAAGAACTCACTGGATGGATATTCATCTCCTCGATTTGATCGAAGAGTTTTAATACTCTTTTCAGTTTGTTTTTCTACTTCACATCGGAATCGTTTTAAAATTTCAAATGAATCCGACTTATGTTTCATTAGATAGACATATCCATACCTAGATAGATCATCTATAAAAGTGATGAAGTAGAAATATCTATCTCTAGTACTTATACTCATAGGTCTACATACATCAATATGTACTAGACCTAATAGCTCAGTGGCTCTTTAACCTTTTTCAGTAAAATATGACTTGGTCATTTTTTTAAGTAGATAGAACTCATAGGTTAGAAGTAATTCACAATCACTAATTTTGAGAATTTCTTCTTGAGTCAACTTATTTATCTTGTTCTTGTTAATATGACCTAGTCTATAGTTCCATAGGTAGATATCGGAGACATTACCAAATTTAGGATATTTTCTAAAAATGTACATTACACTCACAGGTTATGATAAAATGTAAATACTATTTTTTTGTTGTCCTTGCATAATTGTAACATCATTCATAATGGTATCACAATAATCTTTATTTATTGATACATGATAACCATCTTTAGCAAAAAGGACAATAGAGATTATATTCATCAAAAAAGAAAGACAATAATGGCACTCATTTAAAGAAATTATATTAGTATTGAAAATAAGTTGAACTATTTCTATAGCCAAAACTGGAACAGACCTTCCATCTTCAATATTCAGGAATCTCTCATTATTTTTAAATTTTTTACTAATTTGATGTCCTTGAAACTATTGCAATTATGGATTGGACTTTCAGTATCTAATACCTAGGTAGTAGTATCACAAACAAAAAAATTACAAGGTGTTATTACTTAACATCCTTGATTAGCAACTCCTTACTCTTTTCTCTTATTTAGCATGTTGGGGGCATGAAAAGAAAGATACTGAGGATAGTTTCTCTTCCAATGCCCTTGCTTGTTACAGTAGAAGCACTCTGCTTGATCTAGGTTAATCTTGGACCTTTTGTTTAAATCGGGCATAGAGGCCCCAGCACGAATCACTTCATGCTGTTGAACAATATTCAACTTTCGATACTTATTATCGAAATTGGGTCCCATAAGTTTATCACTATCTAACAATGAATGGAGTAACTATGGTTTGGGTTTAACTACATAAAGGAGAACCAAAAGCCTAATTAGTAAATGATTTATTAATCCTTAAGATTTGGACTTTAATCAAAAGGTTGTCCTACTATTTTATTCGAATTGTTAGCCTCTACCTTTAATTCGAGGAATTATCCTAATTTCTTAGTGGGTACTAGAATCCTCATAGACTGCATGCAAACCCAACTATGGTTGGTGAACCCATGTACATCTAAGGGTAGGTTTATAATCAATTATTTTTTTAAATAATTTTTTGTAATTTAATTTTACCTTAGGTATCTTTTCAATAGGCTAGGGCCTCTACTGAAAGTTTCGGTTAGGTCCAACCATTAACATGACCATACTTGGTTCATCTAACTAATAAATGATTAAGCCCAACTATGGTTGGTCAACCTAACCATCATTTAGATAGATGCGACTAAGAAATTATGTTGTGAATAATAATTCCATTACCCGATAGGCACCGGGCCTTTGAGCCTTTAATGATTATCAAACTAATGGACCTATTATCATCCATTTAATGGTAGGATATGATCTAGTTATCACCATAACTATTTTATTTTTAGGAACCTAATAATTTTAGAGGATTTAATTAATTTGGTTTAAACATAGAGAGAATGAGCCAACCAATTTCGATCCTTCCATTGACTTCACCAAGTCAGACAAAAAAGGATCGAATTCAAACTAGTATTAGGAGCACCTAAATCAGTCACATTGATTTACCTAATTGACATGGATGAGCCCAAATCACCAAGTGATCTAATCAAAATCTAATTCACCAGGATGGCCAGTTAAGTGAGATCAGTGGAAGGCATATGCCATTAACTAATCAAAGATCGAATCGGTACAAGTAGCTTTCAATTAAAAACCACTTGTCAGATTGCCAAACATACCTTAAAAACCATCCGATTCATTAGTTTCAATTTGACCAACCTAATAATTTTGGGTTCGACCGTTTAGCCAGGAATCAAGTCCATCTTGATTTTCATTAAAGATATGATCTTGACCAACTACAACTATTATAATTGATGTAGAGAATCCTTGGTCTAATATAAGATAATTATTGATTAGATTCTGTCAATTCTCTAATTAAGTCCATTCTTTAATCTAACCTTAGGTCTAACCCAATTAATGGATTTGTTAGGGATAAACCCTTTTCTATTGAAGTTCGAGAAGGATTTGGGCCTTAGGGCGATCTCGTCCAGTGACAGCAACTATGGCCAACTTCATGCAATAACTCAGGAACCTCCAGGGCCTCATGGGTCTCGTCTGAACGAGCTTGAACAGTGATGGTGGCTCTTGAAGTAGTTAAGTGACTAGTCATAATGCAGTCTAGCCTGATCGACCTTAAAGCTGTTTGGACTCTCTCTTTATCAAAATCCATTCAGGTTGTTCAATAATGGATTGACACCAAATCGGCAAAACTCCTCCTTCCTGGACGAACTTCTACAATCTACAAAGAGTGGCAGACCTCTGCATTCTCGCGCTAAGATCTTTGGATATGTGAGCAAAAGAGCCTCGTCTCCACTTTATTAAACTTCAGGCATTCATGAAGGTAGCAGAGCTTCAAAAGAAATGATTGAGTCACAAAAGTATTATAGTTAGCCACAGCCGCCAACCAAACACTTGCTAGTCGATCTCCATTCAATCACCAGATGGGCTCCTTTCGATCAAACTCCTTTCGATCGAACTCCTCCAATCTTTTGGACTCTCTCAATGATGCCCCAGTCGAACCTCCTCTAGTGCATCTCCTTTCGAACTACCCACAGTTGGATTTCTTTCGGACTTCTCCAGTGGATCTTCTTTTAGATTCCTTCTAGATGATCTTCTTTCGAATGATCTTCTTAGTTGTACTCTCATCAAATAAAGTTCATCAATCATCCTCCTTCTGGACGATCTCCTCCAGTCAGGTTCTTCCAAGTGATCTCCTCCAAGTGACATTATTATGAACGAGCTCCTTTCAGTCGCCAGGCGATCTTAAAGGAGTCCAAACTACTCTAGAACTGATGTAACTCGAAGCTCTACACTGCTAATGCCTGCTCCATCCAAACTTCAACTACTAAATCCCAACAGACTAGCACATCACGACAATGAATACTATCCTCCATAACAAACTCTACGTGGTCTGAACGACCTACTACTAGATGGTTACGACTGTCACCATCAATTTGTTACAAACTTCATCTATAAAGGAATCCTTTAGATATATTTTCTCTAAGCTCTCATTCCCCTTTCCATTGCTCTATTCCTTAATTTTTTGAGCACTCCATTTTTGTTGGCCGAGAGAGCTGACTTGACCATCGGAGAATTCTACTGGAGCCACCACCTTCGGCTCTGGTCGAGACTTTATTTTGTAGGCTACCGATGGTGGTCTCATCTTCCTCAACTCCAGCTCACTCCGACGTAAATCGGATTTCACACCAATAGGATTGACACTAAAAGAAGGGTTCATATGAGCTCTTATTCTAAAAGAAATGTTCGGTCGATTTTCTTTACCTTCCTCTTTTGATCTTTCAAAATCCATCTCTGTTTGATCTCTTTTGCTTCAGAAATGCTTCCAAAAAAGATGACCACTCGAAGATCCAATGCCTCTACCACCAGATTTGAGCCAAACCCACTAGCTTCAACACCATCATCGGCACCACAACCTCCCCCACTGATGGTAATGGTAGATCCAGAGTAATTTAACCTATTGGTACAGCAGATTTACGATCTCACTAAAATGGTGCAGGCCATGCGATAACCTCCGACAGTGGTCCAGCCAGAAAATGCTCCTTCGAGATGTCAAGAACTAGTCCCAAGGAGGCATACTCGGGTTAGCAGATCCATTGTCTTCGAGAAGGGGAAGCAGAGAGCAGAGAGCTCCTATTTCAGTCATGATTCTTCTCCAGAAAAGACCTTCCCTATCTACAATCAAAAACCATCCAAGATTTATGATCAAGATGAGGCCCTTGATTGAAAGCTTCAGAAAATGGATCGATGGATTGAAGAGCTCTGTCATGTTGCCCTAGCTAACTATGACAACATCTACACTAACCCTCCTTTCTCCCAAAGAATCATGCAGGAGTCGATCTCATCGAACTTCAAGCTCTCCTAATTTGAGAGTTATGATGGGACCACTGATCATATCGATGATCTGGAGGTCTTTTAGATGATGCCACTGCTCCATGGCGCACCAGACGTTATCTTGTGTCGAGCTTTTCTATCTACTCTGAAGGAAGTAACAAGAAACTGGTACTTGACTTTGAAGTTGGGTATGATCTTTTTCTTCAATCAAATGAGCCACCAGTTTGTAGCTTATTTCATTAGCAGCCGACATCTCCGATGAGGTTTGGACTCCCCCATTAACATCAAGCAGCATGAAGGAGAGTCCATTCGGGCTTATGTCAACTACTTCAATGCCGCTGCTTTGAAGGTTCGAAACTTAAAGTAATCTATTGCCATGACTATCTTAAAGGGCGGTCTTCAGAAGAATGATGTACTATTCTCTCTTAAAAGGCAGGTCTGAGGGGCCGGCTAAGAGGCGGAGAACTGAGGAGCCCATTGCTTTCACTGAAGAAGATGCACAAGGAGTTCAGTTTTCATACAATGACGTGGTTGTAATTTTTTTAAACATGGCAGATTATGATGTACACCATATTCTTGTCGATAGTGAAAGTTTGGCCAATGTCTTGTTCTATGATGCTTTATCTCAAATGTCTATACCCAATAATCGGCTCAGACCAATGAATTCTCCATTCATTGGCTTCACTAGAGATGCAATGCCAGTTGAGGGTGTAGTAACTCTGAGTATGGCTATAGGGTGATATCCAAAGCAATTTAGAGCATAAGTAGATTTTTTGGTGGTAAAAGCTCCATCTACTTACAATGCTATCCTCGATCGACCTAGTCTGAATGCACTTTAGACAGTAGTATCAATCTATTACTTGAAAATTAAGTTTTCAATAAGTTTTGGGATTTGAGAGGTTAGAGGAGATCAAGCTCTAGCAAGGCATTGCTATTCAATTGCCCTATAAAAGGGTGAGCAGTCCGACCCTTGCCCAGTTGATGGGTTGGACGTCCAAAATGATCTCGTGAAAGAAAGGACAGAACCAATGAAAGATCTTATCTCAGTCCCTCTGAATGATGGGAATAAAGAACACACGGTGTAGATCGGCTCCAATTTGGAGGCAAATATATGAGAACAACTCATCGAATCCTTATGGAGAATTGTAGATGTTTTTGCTTGGGTCCCCACAGACATGCCGAAAATTGATGCCGAAGTTATGGAACATCTTCTAGCTATTGATCCCAAGCATCGATCAATAAAGAAAAAGGTGCGCAACCATGCCCCGGAGAGATAGAAGGCAATTGCAGAAGAAGTTGATAAGCTCCTCAAGAGCAGATTCATCCGAGAAGTCTCCTATCCAAGCTAGGTTTTGAATGTGGTCTTTGTCAAGAAAGCGAATGGCAAATGGAGGATGTGCATAGACTTCAAGAAGTTGAACAAGGCCTATCCGAAAGATAGTTTTTTCTTGCCCAGAATTGATCAACTGGTGGATGCAACTTCAGGCCACGAACTTCTCACTTTCATCGATGCCTTTTTCAGTTATAACCAAATTTGGATGACATTAGAGGATGAGAAAAAAACTACTTTTATTACTGACCATGATCTCTATTATTACAAGTGTTGAGAATTATGTCCCAAAGCCAATCATTAGCCTATTGATGGTTGAGCTATTTTATAATTATAATTGATTTATTAATTAATAAAAATATTTTGATATCTTTTTTATAACAAGTTTACATCTTTCAATGAACTCCATTATTGTGATGAAGTTTTTAGAACTATTTAGTTTTGATAAAAAGAGAATTTATTGATTAGTTCTTAAATTTATTCACGATCAAATGATAGGCTGTTAATTAGGACAACAGCATCTATCGAGCATAGGTTGCTATATGCCATATAGGTTGGTTGTCCTCTTAACCAAAGAGTGTGGAGATACTGTAATGGCATACAGATGAGATGTATGGATACATCATCATTGAACATGACCAACTTTAGAGCATTCTAATGTTGAGAATGTCTTTGATGAAATATAGGTATAAGTATCCCTTAGACCTGAGATCACCTCAGTGACTTGCAAGCTACTCACTATGCTTTGGTACCGAACTAATTGAATTTCTAATTTAGCAATGAAAGGCTTCTGGGCACAGTCAAGTACTTGCAAAGTCGAAGTGTGATCAAGATGGAATTGATCACTCCAAGAGTTAGAGAAGAATGTATCACTGTATTTTAATATAGCAAAACCTTTGCCAGGATAATCCATCAGATAGATTTGATATTTTAAAATATAATGTGGACAATCTGATCAGAGTTAAAAGTCAAACTCTGAGGTATTCTACGAGCATTGTGCTCAAGGGGATAAATTATATAGAAACTATATCCGCATGGGTTTTAAGGATAATGTTCTACACCTTCGACCTATCTAGCCATCGACCATCATTACTAGATGGTCACTTCGATTGATACAAAAATTTATTTCTATGCTATGACCTAGGTTCGGACCTATGAGGTTACACACATTAGAGCTTATGATCTGATCAATTGGTTGATCAATGATTAAGAATCATTCTAGGATTAAACAATCAATACGATTATTGCTTAACCTAGTGCAAGTGTTGTAGGAGGATCGATTAGCAATTAGATTGCTAATTGGCTTAATTTAATTTTACCAATAGACTGAGATTAAGTCTAATTAAATATGATTTAATTATATTTGGTTTGGATTTGATTGGATCAAGTTCAATTGGTTTATTGGATAAGCCAAGTGCAAGGAAGAACTAGTCCTAGTTAACTAGGACTTCGATTAACCTAATTTTCTAGTTTAATTAGAAAATAAATTATAATTAAATATAATTTAATCTAATTTAATTAAATCCTTAAATAGATTAGAGCCTTATTTAGTTTGGTTGGATTAATCTTAATTTTATTTGGTTAAAAGATCTTGTTTGGCTAAGTCAAAATAGGAGTCCTAGTGTCACTAGGAATTTCTATCACTTACGCCACTTAAACCGCACACCCCATGCCCTTTTTATTTTGTTTCTTACGTAAAAATTCTCCACACCCATGGATTCTCACACCCTCTTTCTCTCCTTTTTTTCTCATAAGATAATTTGTTGGATGACCAAGTCAAAAGTGAAGGGAAATCCTGATTTCCCTGACCAGGTTCGTTCAGATCTGATCAGATCAAGAGATATATTTCAAAAATTTTTCTCTTAGATCTGTATCAGATCAGGGATGCTTCAGATCTGATTCTTATTTATTTAATAAAAATTAAATGAAAAGGATAAATTAAATCACATTCAATTTACCTGAATAGGGTAATCCTATTACCCTGTTGATGATCCTGTTTGCAGCGGAAGGTTCTGGATCAAGCCACGCAAGCGCCTGGCCTCTACCGGTATCCACTCGGGCTGGATCTGGAGATCCTCTTCTTCTCTATCACGCCTCCAAAAATCAGATCTGGATCTGATCTGGAGGATCTTCAAAACTCCTTTTGAAGATCTGCAGTCGTTCTTCGCAGCAGCGCAGCCTTCTTGCTTTTGATCTCCTTTTCTTGATCTAAATCGCACCAATCCAAATCCAAAACACTTTTGGACGTGGAGAGCAAGGGGAGAAGAGAGTATGGCATGGTGAAAGGGGAGAGAGGCAGCCTTGGGGCGTGGGAAGATTGCTTCTTAATTATTTCTTTTATTATTTTTTCACTTGGGCGCTGGGTCTCTTATATAGACTAAGCGTGATCCAAGTCATCTTCCTCCCAACCAATCACAACCCTTTGTGAAATCAGATCTAAATCTGATTGGTGGGATTAGAGTCCCCTGGATTCCTACTTGGAGAGTGCCTAAGGACCAGTCAAACTGGATTCTTAGTAGAACTCTAATTGGAATCCTAAAGGGAGATGGAGTCCTTGTCCAACAAGGACTCCTAGGCGCCTCCTACTTGGGCTCACGCCACCCTTGGCGTGCGCCCTTCTCCTTGCCAGGTTCTGGCAGGGGGACAAGCCCCCACCAGCTCTCCAATAGGTGCATGACATGTGGTCAAAAGTCAAAGGGTCAATGGTCAACGTTTGACCAGTCAAAGGTAGACTTTTGACCAAAGTCAAAGAACAAGAAATGGCAGGTGACCAAAAAATGGCAGGTAATGTCTTACAAAATAAGACAACCCTTTTCTGACTTGGACAACCTCCAGTCAGACCATAGTGAAGGCCTCTGATTTGAGCACAAACTCCTTTGGCTCAGACAGGACAACTTATTTATGATAGCAAAAGAAGAACGTTAGGTTCAATCGAGTGCTAGCACGATTTTCTTGAACCTAATTGAATCTCATTCAGATCAATTGAACTATATCAGTTCAATTGATGATCACCAGATTCAAACCCTTGTTTGTGTGATCCAGTTAGGTTCAGTTCTGTATGGTAATGGGATATGTCATGATCTCTATCATCGACATCATCGAAACTCCTTTCGATGGATCAGAACTCTTCTGATTCGAACAGCTAGAATGATCGATCATCTAAATCATTCTAATTGCTCCCAAAATCCACCAGTGACACCTAGCAGTATATGGTGGCAAACCCATCAGAACTGAATGCGAACCTCTTTGGTGCAGCTACCTAAATGTGATCAGTCTTCTTATCTTGAGCCCCGATCAAGAATAGGGTTAAGGTTGGAACTCGTAACCCTATCCTCTGTCATATGATGTTAATCATTCGATTCGAGTCCAATGTGAAAATCTAAATATGAACTCTTTCATATATCACTCTGCCATGGCCATGGGCTTTCCAGGACTTGATTAATCATGAATCATCCATAGGGCTATCCTCTACCACCGAGGTAAGATAAGAGATCCCATCCTGTGATGCAATCCAGTTCCTACCAATGAGCATGCCATAGCCAACATACACCTCAGGGTTCCATATTGGGCTTAGGGTACCGAGTAAATGGTGTATGTCAACTTAACACCCCTCAAGGTGAACTGCCGATGCATCCTCAGGTCAAAGAAGCCAAACACACTTACTGCAGCAGAATCGCAGTCAGTCATTGGACGAGAAAGGGAGACTCCCTAGATGACTACCGAGGTGGTCACGCTCAGTGCCCTCTGTTCTTCCATAACGAGTACCTGTACTTTCCTCCTACGGGTCTTCCCCACCGTAGACTCAAGACTCACTACTAAAATGAGAAGCGAATTCGTACACCAACCTTCCGATCAAATCATCATCCCGTGAATGATCGCTATGGGTGGCGGATTGTCTTGGTGGTTTTTGGATTAGATTAAGGAGGTAATGACTATTCATGTCTTAAATTTCGAACATCTTGAAAATATATGGAATTATCTTTACCAATTAACTTGGTCAAAGCATGTAGGTCGATCAGACACTAAATACAACAGGTGGTGAAATAGAAAATAACCCATTTCATTAAATTAATAGTCAAAATTATATTATTTTGCCGCTTAGAGTGTACTTACAAGTGTCCAGCATTCTGGCATTCTAGGGCACATATATCTGATTAGCAAGTCTCCCAGCTTCGGACCTAAAGCCAATTGGCTTACAAGTCTAAAGTCCATCCTTCTCAATTGGTGGTGACTGTTTCGACTCTGCTAGGCCCAAATCGGCTTTTGATAAGTGGGTCTGGCCACATTATCTGCGGAGTCGACTCTCTTGACCTCAGACCATATCCCTTCTCAAGGATAATCGCGGATGAGGTGGTTATCACCGTTGGTGCTTGGAAATCATTCCAGCACAAGACATCTGCCAGATGTCGACATGTTCGATCATCTAATATCGGAGCATGAAGTCCCGAGTCTGTGTACCTGAACTTGGAGTTCTCCATTACCAAGACCAACATCATTATCCTTAGTTCTTCCTCAAAGTACGTGTAAGGAATACACTTCAGCAGAGGTCCCAGTGTTTCTACTCGGATTTGACTGTATATCTGCTTCTGTGACATCACTCACAGCCATGGCTATATCAGGTTCAGTGTACATAGCATGGCACATACCAGTGAGGCCTCACCTATTGCAGAAGCATAAGGGACTCTTTGCTCATGCGTTCTAATTTCCTCAGTGGTGCTGGGCACATCTTCTTGCGGAAAAGATGAATACCAATGTCTGCAAAGGGTATTAATCCACTCTTAGAGTTCTCCATACTAAACCTCTTTAGTTGACTTCCTCTCTATGTACGCATCTTCTGTGAAAGTCCTAAGCATCCTATTCCGGTCTGCTATCCCTGATAGACCTTAAGTTCCTAGATATAAAAGAGATGCTATTCTAGCCCTAAGGTTCTTTCATGAGTAAATTCCTTAGACAACACATCTTGTACGATTCAAACATGGGAATATCATTTCCCAATAAGGAGGATGTTCATCCACGTGTACAAATACAGGTCAAGACAACAAGCGTGACCCACTGACCCGTTTGAAAACGACAACGTGTCCCTCTCCGTGTTATGATGAAATCAATAACGTGTTTTTTTATCCACATCTTAAAGATCGAATGTTCCAGCTCCGGAATGCTGCTTTATAAGTCTCGCAACAATATGATGGACCTTTGCAAGTGCTGTGCAAACCTTAGTGATCATGTATACACTGTGATGTGGGAAAACGCTTGAGTGTGCTGTTCCTATAATAGAACTTTTATTTCGTTCTCTACCCAAGAATTCCATTTAGGAGAATGCCGTTTTCACGTCCGATTTACTTCATATATTCATCATCCGAAAATAGCATGCAACAGCAAGCATGTGCCGGATGATTTTAAAGCATACATAGCCACTGGAAAAAGGTATACTATAGTCAATGCCCTTCACGTCTTGAACTATAACCTTTTGCCACTAGATCTAGAGCCTGTGAGGTGATCTCTGAACGATTCGCCATCGGCATCCAATCTTTTCTCCTTTTAGAAGATCCACTACATCAATAAAGGTACTATACCTTCTGGTGGATCTCCAAGGTCCCAGACTGGGTTTGACTGCATCGAGTCGATCTCTGACTTCATTGCCTCAAGCCAATTTCTCGCGAGTCGATACTGATATCGCCTCGTTGGTAGGTTTGGTCATCCACCATGGAGCTATCCAATTACCTATGAGGAACATTTTCCTCTACATCCCTCTGAAATAATTACCTAAAGTATCTTCAGGGGGACGGGAAACTTTTCGATCTACGAGGTGAGGAAGGTAGTGCTTTCTTTGATTGGCTCCAACCTGCATTTGGTTCCCCTCTTGGTCGCTAGCTCTTTCTGCTTGTGGACTTTCTCATCAGCTAATCTGCAGTTCCAATTGCCACTATTCCTTGAATAAACTATTTTTCAAGAAATATGGCATGTCGACTCACAATTACATATGGTCTTCAGAACATAGTACCACAGATATTCTGTTAAGTACTCTAGCATAACCTATAGGATTGTGCTTATCCTATGAATCGAGACCTCTTAAAGGCTCTAAAAACTGTACTGTACGCTTGTTAGTCTTTTGACATGAAGCCGGTACAAGCCCTAAATTCTGAGATATGACTCCATGACTTGTGGTTCTTAACCGTGCCCATATCTCTACAGCCCTTGGCAGAGAACGCGTTTTTAAGGGAACCCCAATTCAAGTAAATAGATTGAGAGTTCAATCAATGAATGTCCCAAAGACAAATACTCGAGGTTGTGCTCTGTTTTCCTAGCTCATCATGGATCGAACCATATCAATAGAGTCCGATTTCTCCGTTCTGAAACCCCAAAATGAGTTGGGTGTTCCTGTGGAGTCCATTGAGAGACTATGCCATTTTCCTTAAGATA
>QRFJ01003146.1:44360-138192 GCA_006176705.1 Cocos nucifera | reverse complement strand
GAACTCTTCTGATTCGAACAGCTAGAATGATCGATCATCTAAATCATTCTAATTGCTCCCAAAATCCACCAGTGACACCTAGCAGTATATGGTGGCAACCCATCAGAGCTGAATGCGAACCTCTTGGTGCAGCTACCTGTGTGATTCAGTTCTTCTATCTTGAGCCCCGATCAGATTAGGGTTAAGGTGAACTCGTCAAACCCTAGTCTCTGTCATATGATGTAATCATTCGATTCGAGTCCAATGTGAAAATCTAAATAGAAACTCTTTCTATTATTTCACTCTGCCATGGCCATGGGCTTCAGGACTTGATTCTCATGATCATCATAGGGCTACTCCTCTACCACCGAGGTAGATAGATCCCATCTTGATGCAATCCAGTTCCTACAATGAACATGCTATAGCCAACATACACCTCAGGGTTCCATATGGCTAGGAGACCGAGTAATGGTGTAGTCAAACTATAACACCCTCAAGGTGAACTGCCGATGCATCTCAGGTCAAAGAACCAGACACACTACTGCAGCATCGAGTCAGTCATTGACGAGAAGGTAGACTCCCTAATGACTACTCGAGGTGGTCACGCTCAGTGCCCTCGTTCTCTAACGAGTACCTGTACTCTCGCTCCGGTGTCTCCACACCGTAGACTCAAGACTCATCTACTAAAGAGAAGCGATCGTACACCAACCTTCCGGATCAATCATCATCCTCGTGATGATCCTATGGTCGGGAGCTGTTTATGAGTTAATAATGATTATTCATGTCTTAAATTTTCAACTCTTGAAAATATGAATTATCATTACCATTAACTCAAAGGATGTATCACAGACACTAAATACACATGTGTGATAGAAAATAACCCATTTCATTAATTATAGTCAAAATTACAATTTTGCCCCTAGAAGTGTATTACAAGTGTCAGCCAATTCTGGCTTCTAGGGCACATATATCTAACAATCTCCCACTTGACCTAAAGCCAATTGGCTACAAGTCTAAGTCCCATCTTCTCAAGGTGGGCTTCGATCTTCTGCTGGCCCAACGGCTTTGTAAGTGGGTCTGCCACATTATCTGCGGAGTTGACTCTCTTGACCTCAACGTAACCTTTCTCAAGGTAATCGCGGATGAGATGGTATCACCGTTTGCTTGGAACTCTTCCAGCACAAACAGTCTGCCAGATGTCGACTTTCGATCATCTATATCGGACATGAAGTCCGAGTCTGTGTATCCCTGGACCAGGAGTTCTCCATTACCAAAGACCAACATCATATCCTTAGTTCTTCTCAAGTACTTAAGGATACACTTCACAGAAGTCCAGTGTTCTTCACCTGGATTTGACTGATATCTGCTTGTGACACTCACAGCATGGGCTATATCAGGTCGTGTACATAGCATGGCATACATGAGGCTCCCTATTGCAGAAGCATAAGGGATCTTGCTCATGCGTTCTATTTCCTCAGGTGTGCTGGGGCACATCTTCTTGGAAAGATGAATACCATGTCTGAAGGGTATTAATCCCCTCTTAGAGTTTTCCATACTAAACCTCTTTAGTACTTCCTCTATGTACATCTTCTGTGAAAGTCCTAGCATCCTATTCGGTCTATCCCTATAGACCTTAATTCCTAGAATAAAGGATGCTTCACCTAGGTCTTTCATGGAGAATTCCTTAGACAACCACATCTTGACTGATGTCAACATGGGAATATCATTCCCAATAAGGAGGATGTCATCCACGTACAATACGAGGAAGACAACAGCGCTCCCACTGACCCTTTTGAAAACACATGGTTCCTCTTCGTTTTTGATGAAACCAAACTTTTTGATCACATCATTGAAACGAGTGTTCCAGCTCCGAGATGCTTGCTTAAGTCCATATATGGACCTTTGCAGCTTGCAAACCTTGTGATCAGTATCACTGGATGTGAAACCTAGTGGCTGTTCCATATAGATATCTTCCTCAAGATATCCATTTAGGAATGCCGTTTTCACGTCCATTTGCCATATTTCATAATCGAAATAGGCTGCAACAGCAAGCAATGTGCGGATGGATTTTAGCATAGCCACTGGGGAAAAGGTATCCTGATAGTCAATGCCTTCACGTTGACTATAACCTTTTGCCACTAGTCTAGCCTTGAATGTCTCCACATTCCCATCTGCACCAATCTTTCTCTTGAAGATCCACTTACATCCAATAGGTACTATACCTTCTGGTGGATCTACCAAGGTCCAGACTTGGTTTGAGTGCATCGAGTCGATCTCTGACTTCATTGCCTCAAGCCATTTCTCGGAGTCGATATCTGATATCGCCTCGTTGTAGGTTTTGGGATCATCACCATGAGCACCATTACCTATGAGGAACATTTCCTCTACATCCTCTGAAATAATACCTAAGTATCTTTCAGGGGGACGGGAAACTCTTTCCGATCTACGAGGTGGAGGAGGTAGTGTTCTTATTGGCTCAACCTGATTTGGTTCCACTTGGTCCTTAGCTCTTTCTGCTTGTGAGACTTTCTCATCAAGCTTAATCTGCTTTCCAATGCCACTATCTTGAATAAACTATTTTTCAAGAAATATGGCATGTCGACTCACAATCACATTGTGGTCTTCAGGAATGTAGAAATAGTATCCTAATGACTCTTTAGGATATCCTATGAATCGAGCTCTAAAGGACCTAAACTCTAACTTGTCCGCTTGTTGTCTTTTGACATGAGCCGGACAACCCCAAATTCTGAGATGACTCAGACTTGGTTTCTTACCGTGCCATATCTCATACGGTGTGGTAGGAACGGTTTTAGAGGGAACCCTATTCAGTAGAATAGAATTGAAGTTAATAATGAATGTCCCCAAAGAAAATCTGGGAGGTCTGTGAAGCTCATCATGGATCGAACCATATCCAATAGAGTCCGATTTCTCCGTTCTGAAACCCCGTTGAGTTGAGGTGTTCCTGGTGGAGTCCATTGAGAGACTATGCCATTTTCCTTAAGATAGTCTAGGAATTCCCGGCTAAGGTATTCACCTCCTCGATCTGATCGAAGAACCTTAATGGGTTTTCCAGTTTGTTTTTCTACTTCATGTCTAAATTCTTTGAACTTTTCAAAAGCTTCAGACTTGTGTCTCATAAGATACACATATCCATACCTAGACAGATCATCGGTAAAGGTAATGAAGTAGACAAAATTGCCTCTAGCCGGCACATCAAATGGGCCGCACACATCAGTATGTACTAGGGCAAGGAGATCTGTGGCCCTCTCCCCATGTCCAACAAAAGGGAGTTTAGTCATTTTGCCTTGAAGACAAGATTCACAAGTTGGATATGACTCAAAAGTCAATGGACTCAATAGCCCATTTTTCTCCAATTTGTTGATCCTATCTTCTGCTATATGACCTAATCTCAGGTGCCATAGATATCTGTCGTTTGGACTATCCCTAGGTCGTTTGGCATTCACGTTTTGCTCGATAGTTAAAACAGGTACATCAATATGTAGCTGATAAAGACCATTAATAAGGAAACCATTTGCAATTTTATTTCTTTCATAAAGAATGTTACAATGGTCCTTAAAGAAGGTGATCACATAACCTTCTTGTGCTAAGCATGAAACAGAAATCAAATTCCTGCTGGCTGCAGGCACAAAATAACAGTCTTTCAAAACTAAGTCTAAACCAGATGGTAATCGAAGAGGGTATGTTCCCACGGCTACTGCAGCAACTCTTGCTCCATTACCGACGCGTAGGATCATGTCTCCATCCCTCAGCCTCCTGCTATCCTCAAGACCCTGCATTAGAAGTGCATAGGTGAGCACTAGATCCAGAGTCAAGCACCCAACTGGATGCAGAAGAAACCGTAAGGTTAGACTCAATAACGAGCATACCTCCAGAAGGACCTTCCTTCTTGTTCTTTAGGGTGGCCAGGTAAGTAGGGCAGTTCCGCTTCCAATGGCCGTCGCTGTTGCAATGGAAACACTTTCCTTTGCCAACGACCTTCTTCTTCGGTTCTGCCTTCTTCTTCTTTGATCCTTCTACCTTTTGCTTTTTCACAGAACTTCTTTTTCTTTCCATAAGACTTTCTTTTGGAAGAAGTCCGTTCCATAGCAAGAACTGAGCCTTTAGAACCTTTCATAGAAAGCTCAGCGGTAACCAGCATATTCATCAACTCGGCCAAGGAATTCTGAAGTTTATGCATGTGGTAATTCATGATGAATTGCCCATATGCATCAGTCAAGGATTGCAGAATAATATCATTCTGCAAGTCCAAGTCCAACTTCACACCGAGCTTCTCAAGCTCTTCCATGTCCTTGATCATTGTCAGACAGTGATCTTGGACTGACTGCCCATCACGCATCTTAGCCTTAAAAAGTCGTTTCGTGACTTGATATTTGGCTGCGCGACTCTGTTCACCAAACATCTCCTGCAGGTGAGCCAACATTTGGCGAGCAGTCCCGATATCTTCATGTTGGCGCTGGAGCTCATCAGACATCGAGCCCAACATGTAGTATCTGGCCTTATTGTCTTCGTCAATCCATTTTTCCAGAGATGCTCTCTGTTCAGTGGATGGACGAGCTGGTAAGGTGGGAGGGTCCTGGTCCAAAACATGTGTTAACTTCTCGGAACCCAAAACAATTTTGTAGTTCCTGAGCCAATCTTTATAATTGGGTCCAGTCAGTCTATGTGTGTCTAGGATACGTGCCAGTGGGTTGGACGCAGACATTTTCCTGTAGAGAGTCAAAGATTCTAGTTAGATACTGTAATTTTGACTTGACCAATTTGTTTAGGGATTTTATTTTTAAACAAATTAGCTCCCACTATTTTCTCGGATCCCTACACTCCCTCTGTAGAGATGCGAAAATCTCCGCGATTGATGATTTCTAGTGGGTGGTGCGGTCTCACCAACTGACTCATCACCTCACCTAACAGTTATTGGTGATGGGTTAGCCAATGAGTGAACAACTCTTGTTCAATGATTCTCTAATCATGGTGCACCCAAACTTGGTCTCTAATTCATGAATCTCACCGTATCCGGAATATTGATCCACTCCTTAGTTAAGTCAGACCCACCATTTGCATAGACTGGGTTCCTAATTGGGTCTCTCACCGTATCCGGAATATTGAGCCCAACTCATCCTCCAGCCCATAGCATCCAATGCCTAATAGACATGGTTGCGTCTTCCCGGTGCAACTGAGCCACTGTATCCAGCCGAGAACAATCAACCCCGGGAAGGGCCCGCACGTCTACAATGGTGGAAGACCTCGGACTTAATCTTTTCTTAGGGAGAATTGATTCAGGTCTCATTAAACTAGACTTGGCTTAGTCATAACAATTATGACTAACCTAGTGGCATGGGTCAGCTCGGATTATTGACCACCTCAGATCAGAACTGTGTCAACAGATATGGCCAGGTAAGTGAGACCGGTGGAAGGAATATGCCATTAACTCGTACAAGAACGCATTCAGGTCGAGTAGCTTCCAATTAAAAACCAGTCGGTCGTCTGTGCCAAACTTACCTTAGACACCAAATTGTTGAGTCAGAACCAATTGGGTTAGCCTACAATCCAGACTCTAACCTCTGAGCCTAATTAGGTCTTGCTTGATCGTGACTCGATCTTGACCCAGACTTAATCCTATTAGGCTGGTCAATTTAAGCATTGTTGATCCCATCTAACCAACTCTTGATTCGGTTTGATCAACCGCTTAGACCTAATTGAGCTACCCAAGCCCGAACCCAGTATTATGAATATGTCTTAGATCTGAAATTCTCAATTTTAGATCTAATTAATATTCCATAAACTTAATTCTTAATTAAGTAGGGTTCATAAACAAAATATGCACAATAAATCCTAGGGTTTCAGGATCTAGGGTTTTGCAGAAAGTAAGTTTTGGGTTTCTGATTAAGGACGAACGCGCAGCACCCCTACACATCATAAGAACACCCCATCGAATGGGAAGAGAGGGCCTTTAAACCCTTCTTCGTTCTTATGACCGGACGGCCAAGGGGAACGCCTTAATCAGGAACATTCAATAAACATTCAATACTACAAAACAGTTATAGATCTATATCATATATCTCATATACAAATTTAGATCTAACCATGGCATATTTTGCATACATCTCATGTATCATAATCATGCATGTTTTCAGATCTAAATTATCACATAATAATCTAAAAAATTAGATTTAAATTGATCTAATCAAAATAAATTCTAATCTAGACAATTATGTAGAACTATTCTACAACTAGTCTAGTCATGCATCTATCATATCTCATATGATATTTAAAATTAAATAATTTTTATTTGCTGTTTATCAGATGTTATTATAACACTTATAATATCAGAAAACAGTAAATAAGAAGATCTAAAATATGATTTAATCATATTAAATCAAAGACATGCAAAACTATTCTATAGAACTATTCTATTCTAGAACTAGTCATGCATATCTTCATGTTCTTAGATCCAAATCATTTAATTTTAATTTTTCTTGATTTCAGATCTGATCACATCTCATGTGACATCTGAAATCACGTTATTTTTAATTAAAATAAAATTAAAAATCAGATCTAAACTATTTTTAGAACCATGGCTCTGATACCACTTGAAGGGAAATCCTGATTTCCCTGACCAGGTTCGTTCAGATCTGATCAGATCAAGAGATATATTTCAAAAATTTTTCTCTTAGATCTGTATCAGATCAGGGATGCTTCAGATCTGATTCTTATTTATTTAATAAAAATTAAATGAAAAGGATAAATTAAATCACATTCAATTTACCTGAATAGGGTAATCCTATTACCCTGTTGATGATCCTGTTTGCAGCGGAAGGTTCTGGATCAAGCCACGCAAGCGCCTGGCCTCTACCGGTATCCACTCGGGCTGGATCTGGAGATCCTCTTCTTCTCTATCACGCCTCCAAAAATCAGATCTGGATCTGATCTGGAGGATCTTCAAAACTCCTTTTGAAGATCTGCAGTCGTTCTTCGCAGCAGCGCAGCCTTCTTGCTTTTGATCTCCTTTTCTTGATCTAAATCGCACCAATCCAAATCCAAAACACTTTTGGACGTGGAGAGCAAGGGGAGAAGAGAGTATGGCATGGAGAAAGGGGAGAGAGGCAGCCTTGGGGCGTGGGAAGATTGCTTCTTAATTATTTCTTTTATTATTTTTTCACTTGGGCGCTGGGTCTCTTATATAGACTAAGCGTGATCCAAGTCATCTTCCTCCCAACCAATCACAACCCTTTGTGAAATCAGATCTAAATCTGATTGGTGGGATTAGAGTCCCCTGGATTCCTACTTGGAGAGTGCCTTGGACCAGTCAAACTGGATTCTTAGAAGAACTCTCATTGGAATCCTAAAGGGAGATGGAGTCCTTGTCCAACAAGGACTCCTAGGCGCCTCCTACTTGGGCTCACGCCACCCTTGGCGTGCGCCCTTCTCCTTGCCAGGTTCTGGCAGGGGGACAAGCCCCCACCAGCTCTCCAATAGGTGCATGACATGTGGTCAAAAGTCAAAGGGTCAATGGTCAACGTTTGACCAGTCAAAGGTAGACTTCTGACCAAAGTCAAAGAACAAGAAATGGCAGGTGACCAAAAATGGCAGGTAATGTCTTACAAATAAGACAACCTATTCTGACTTGGACAACCTCTAGTCAGACCATAAGAAGACTTCTGTTTGAGCACAAACTCCTTTGGCTCAGACAGGACGACTTATTTATGATAGCAAAAGAAGAACGTTAGGTTCAATCGAGTGCTAGCACGATTTCCTTGAACCTAATTGAATCTCATTCAGATCAATTGAACTATATTAGTTCAATTGATGATCACCAGATTCAAACCCTTGTTTGTGTGACCCAGTTAGGTTCAGTTCTGTATGGTAATGGGATATGTCATGATCTCTATCATCGACATCATCGAAACTCCTTTCGATGGATCAGAACTCTTCTGATTCGAACAGCTAGAATGATCGATCATCTAAATCATTCTAATTGCTCCCAAAATCCACCAGTGACACCTAGCAGTATATGGTGGCAACCCATCAGAGCTGAATGCGAACCTCTTGGTGCAGCTACCTGTGTGATTCAGTTCTTCTATCTTGAGCCCCGATCAGATTAGGGTTAAGGTGAACTCGTCAAACCCTAGTCTCTGTCATATGATGTAATCATTCG
The DNA here is from genome assembly GCA_006176705.1 of Cocos nucifera. Lineage (NCBI taxonomy): Eukaryota > Viridiplantae > Streptophyta > Magnoliopsida > Arecales > Arecaceae > Cocos > Cocos nucifera. The sequence goes on along the minus strand of QRFJ01003146.1, from coordinate 130,040 downwards.
ATTCGAGTCCAATGTGAAAATCTAAATAGAAACTCTTTCTATTATTTCACTCTGCCATGGCCATGGGCTTCAGGACTTGATTCTCATGATCATCATAGGGCTACTCCTCTACCACCGAGGTAGATAGATCCCATCTTGATGCAATCCAGTTCCTACAATGAACATGCCATAGCCAACATACACCTCAGGGTTCCATATGGCTAGGAGACCGAGTAATGGTGTAGTCAAACTATAACACCCTCAAGGTGAACTGCCGATGCATCTCAGGTCAAAGAACCAGAACACACTACTGCAGCATCGAGTCAGTCATTGACGAGAAGGTAGACTCCCTAATGACTACTCGAGGTGGTCACGCTCAGTGCCCTCGTTCTCTAACGAGTACCTGTACTCTCGCTCCGGTGTCTCCACACCGTAGACTCAAGACTCATCTACTAAAGAGAAGCGATCGTACACCAACCTTCCGGATCAATCACCATCCTCGTGATGATCCTATGGTCGGGAGCTGTTTATGAGTTAATAATGATTATTCATGTCTTAAATTTTCAACTCTTGAAAATATGAATTATCATTACCATTAACTCAAAGGATGTATCACAGACACTAAATACACAGGTGTGATAGAAAATAACCCATTTCATTAATTATAGTCAAAATTATAATTTTGCCCCTAGAAGTGTATTACAAGTGTCAGCCAATTCTGGCTTCTAGGGCACATATATCTAACAAAAAGAGGAGTTAGTTTTGCTTCGGATTTTATGAGATAGAATCCTTGTTGACCAAAACACCTTTCCTTGAGAGCTGCCCCCTTCTTTTAATTAATTCTTCTATTATTCCACAAAAATAATCTCTTTTTTTGTGTGCCCTCCCTTGCTGGTCCACGCCAATAATTATGGAGGAGGCACCCAAGAGATAGGCGCCCCAATAACTTTTCATGTTTTGATATTCTTAGTCTATGATTTTGATCTAACTTGGACTCTTCTTTTTCTCTATTTATTGGATGAATTTTATTCTTATTTTTTTATAGAATATAGAGCTTTGGGAGAGGTTTGGAGTGTGCAAAAATCAAAGAAAGAGGGTCCTTCGGCATGGGGGTTCTATAGGCACCAAACTAGGTATCTAGGTGAGGGAAAATAGAAGAAGAAGAGGGTCTTCTTCTAGGGCTATTTTATTTTCAATCTCTCCTCCTTCTTGAGTTTTTTCTAAGAGAGTATCAGATCAGTAAACTCTCATCTTTCTTTTCATATTTTAGAGAGTCCAAATTTTGAAGAACGAAGCATTGGATTGACCGTCGAAGAAGGATCAGCATAGTACTAGCATGTTGTGCTGATTTTCTGCATCGGACTTCAGATCAGAGATCGTAGACTCATGTGGATGAATCCTAGAGGTTGGATGTGTGTATAGCTCATGACTTCATTTTTAAGCCTTGATCAATAAGTTAGAACATCTAACTTGCTCAGGTAATAGATCTGATCTATTAACTTCATTCTTTTATTTGATGTAGTATAGATCTAGGTTGATTTGATCAACCTTTTACTTTCTTATTTGATTTTAATTTTTGATTTAATATCATACCTTTATCATATAATATATCTAAGATCTAGATATTTATATATTTATTTAAATAAATATTTAATTTATTTAAGTCTTTCACTGTAAGATCTTGAAAAAGGTTTTCAAGGTCTATCAGCAAAACCCTAGATCTGGTTCCTTCAATTAGTATTAGAGCCAGGTTGTTATTACATGATTTTTATACATGTTTAGATTATTTCTTAGATTAGATCTAATTTATAATCTAATTATTAAATCTAAATTTTTTTTAAAAAAATTTAGATCTCACGAACTGCCATGAGGTTGTCCTACTGTAAGGTTTACCCCTTATAGTGAACAGGTTATCCTAGTTCGTGATGATTTGACTCTAATCACAAATTTATTATATTTAATCTAATTTTATTTATAATTTAATAAATTTAAAATAATTTTAGATCTAAAAATAAAATATTTTAGATTATACGGACTGCCTGTTGTAAGGTTTATCCCTTATAGTGAATTGGTTGTCCTAGTACGTACTGATCTAAAATATTGATCATAAAATTTTAAATTAGATCTAAGAAATTTTATGATCTGATTAAAAAATATTTTAATCTAGTTTTAATCTTTATAAATATGTTAGATTTGATCTAAAAAGATTTATGATTGATTATTATTGAAACTGTTTCAATTACATGAACCTATTTAGATTAGATCTAAATTAGATTCATGTTTATATTACTTGCATATTGATTATAAATCAAACATGCAAACTGGTTGATAGAACTATATTGTAAAAATATTTTACAAATATGAAAACTATTTTCAAAAAGTCAAACCCCAACGCTCAACCTAAAACTTAATTAAGAATTAAAAAGCTATTTGATTAGGTTCTAGGATTGTAAATTGAAGATCCTATGACACGAATCATAATACATTGGGTTAATGGATTAGTGGGGATTAGGTCCATTAATTGGGTTAGACCTAAGTTAGATCAAAGAATGAATTTAATTAGAGAATTGACTAAAGCTAATCAATTATTGTCTTAGATTAGGTCAAGGATTCTCTAGATCAATTGCAATAGTTGTAGTTGGTTAAGTCCATGTCTTTAACAAGACCTAAGATGGACTTGATTCTTGGCTATGCGATCTAGCATGAACTATTAGGTTGATCTAATTAAAACTAATTAAACCAGTTGGTCTCTAAGGTAAACCAGACCAATGGTTTTTAATTGGTAGCCTGCTTATCTAACCATTTCTGATGGTGTCTAAGTCAAGCCTGGTAGATCCTTCTACTGATCGAACTTACCTAGTCTCTTGGTGAGATATGTTTTGATCAGATCGCTTAACTATTCGAGCTAACCCATGTCAGCTAGGTAAATCAGTTTGATTGATTTAGGTGCTCCTAGACCAGCCTATTAATGGTCTCCCTTAAGTTGACTTGATGAAGTTAGTGGGAGGATCATGACAAGCTAGTTAATCTGACCTACTCGCTTCTATAAATTAAATCCTCTAAAATTATTAGAACCCTAAAATGAAATAGTAATATGATAACTGGATCATAGCCTCCTATTAAAGTTGATGATAATGGGTCCATCAGTTGGATAATCATTGAAGGCCCAAAGGCCTGGTGCTTATCGATAGATGGAATTATCATTCATTATATGATCTCTTGGATTCATCTTTCTAAATGGTGGTTAGGTGGGCCAACCAAAGTTAGGCCTGATCATTCATTGGTTGGATGGACCAAGTATGGTCATATTAATGGTTGGATCTAACTAGACCCTTTTATGTGAAGGCCAAAGCCAACTGATCAGGGCCTGGGGTAAAATTTAATTACTAAATATTATTTAGAGAAATAATTGGTTATGAACCTATCCTTAGATGTACATGAGTAAGCCAACCAAAGTTGGGCTCGTGTACAGTCTATGTGGATTCTAGTACCCACTAAGAAATTAGGATAATTTCTTGAATTAGAGGTAGATGCTATCAATTCGAATAAAATAGTAGGAGAAACCTTTTGATTAAAGTCTAAATCTTTAGGTTTAATGAATCAATTACTAATTAGATTTTGATTTTTCTTAGTGCAGACATGGCCACTTTCCTATCGCTCTAATCATTGTTGAACAATGATAAGTTGGTGGGACCCAACTTCGATAGCTGGTATCAAAATTTGAAGATTATTTTAGAGCATGAATGAATCCTATATGTGCTGACGGATCCTGGACCTAATACACATGGAACAATCAGAGATACTTATCAGAAGTGGCTTAGTGATCGAACCATGGTGCGCTGCATTATACTAGCTGTGATGAGCGATGAGTTCAGTCATAGGTTTGAGACGGCTCAGCCAAATGAAATGCTCTAAGTGTTGGAGGATTCTTTTAGCACACCCGATGATGTTGAGAGGCATAAGACTAGTTCCACCATCTTCAATGCCAAAATGTGGGATGGAGCCTCTATCACTGATCATGTACTGTGTATGATCGAGTTGATAGAATGCTTGAGCAAACTCGGCTTTTTCTTGCATGAACAACTTGGAAAAGATGCAATACTGAACTCGCTACCAAAGTCCTATCTCCCTTTCCTTACTCATTTTAGAATGACAAAGCCTGAAGTAAACTACCATGGCTTACTGGGGTTACTTCAGAACTTTGAGAAGGATCACCAGCTCCATAAAGAGTCGGTGAACTTAGTAAGAGGTTCGTCTTCTGGTTCTTGACCCTTTAGAAAAGAAAAGAAGAACAAGAAGAAAAAAATAAAAAAGATGCAAGTTCAGCCTGGGACATTACTGCAGGGCCAAACCAGGAAGATCAAACCTGATAAGAGTTAAGCTAAATGCTTCTTTTGCAAGAAGCGGAGGCACTGGAAGAGGAACTATCCTCAGTACATTGCCTTCTTGGATCCGAACAGATAGAGAAAGAAGCAAGCTATTGCTGGGCATGGTATTTATATGATAACTCCTTGCAATTTTTCTATTTATGATATTAGTGACTGGATATTGGATATCAGTAGCCCTTACCATATTTGCAATTTATTGCAAGGGTTGCAGGTCAGTAGAAGATTTAAGCAAGGCAAGAGATTCCTAAACATTGGAGATGGAAGATCAGTTTCAGTTCTAGCTTTAGAAATTTTGAAACTTGTATTTGAATCTCATTCTGTTATTCTTAGTGATTGTCATTTCTATCCTAGTTTCTTTTTAAATATCATTTCTATAAGCCTTTTGGCCATGAATAATTATGAAATTTCAATAAAGAAATGAGTTTGTAATATCATTGTGAATGATGTTACTGCTTTCTATGGACAATTGAACAATGATATATATATGTTATCACAACCTATTAATATAGTCTATTTTACTGGTAAGCATCCTAGAATAGATAATGTATCAGATATCTACTTATGGCACTATAGGCTAGGTCAAATAAATAAGAATAGGATAAACAAGTTGACTCAAGAGGGAATCCTCGAAGTCAATGATTGTGAATCACTTCCAACGTATGAGTCCTATCTTCTTGGTAAAATGATCAAGTCACCTTTTACTGAAAAAGGTGAGAGAGCCAATGAGCTCTTAGGTCTAGTACATAATGATGTATGTGGACCAATGAGCACAAGTGTCAGAGGTGGATATTGTCTACTTCATCACTTTCATAGATGACCTATCCAGATATGGATATATCTATCTAATGAAATATAATTCAGATTTTTTTAAAATATTCAAACGATTCCAAAGTGAAGTAGAAAAATAAATTGGAAAGAGTATTAAAACTCTTCGACCTGATCCAGAAGGAGAATATCTTTTTGGTGAATTTCTCACATATCTAGGAGAGAATGGAATTCTCTCCCAATGGACTTCTGTTGGAACACCACAGCATAATGGTGTCTCTGAAAGGAGGAATCGGACTTTGTTAGACATGGTCCGATCCATGATGGAATTTGCCAGCTTGCGGATATTCTTCTAGGGATATGCACTCAAATCAGCTTATTATCTATTAAATAGGATTCGAAGTAAGTATGTAGTTAAAACCCTATATGAGACATGGATGGGTGTAAACTAGCACTTTCACACCTTAGGATTTGGGGGTGCCCAGCTTATATCAAACGGTTAGTTACAAACAAACTTAGACCTAGGTTTGACAAGTGTACATTCATAGGGTTCCCAAAAGAGACTAAAGAATACTATTTCTACCATGCTGATGAATAAAAGGTGTTCGTCAGCCTTAGGACAACCTTTTTGGAAAAGAAGTTCCTTGGTGAAGAAACTGTTGCCTCTAAGGTTGAACTTGATGAAGTTCAATAGGTAGAAAGTCTGACACAGAATACTAAACCTAAGTCAGATTTGATTAGATCAGATCCGAAGCCTAGTGAATCCGCACCATTAAGGTGATCTGATAGAGTACCACGCCATCCAGACAAATATTATAGATTCTTGATCTAGGATGGTGATCCCATCGAACTTGATGAGAATGATGAGGATCCGATCACTTATATAGATGCGATGCAGAGATCCGACCCTGAGAAATGGCTAGAAGTCATGAGATCCAAAATGGATTCCATGAAGATCAATGATGTATGGACATTAGTTGACCCATCTGAAGGGGTAAAATCCATTGGGTGTAAATGGTTCTTCAAAAGAAAGAGGACGCAGATGAAAAGATGGAGACTTATAAAGCCCATCTAGTTGCTAAGGGATATCGTCAACGTTATGGTATTGACTATGACGAGACGTTCTCTCCTATGGCAATGCTCAAATTCATGCAAATCATGCTTGCCATTACTGTCCATCTGGACTATGAGATCTGATAGATGGATGCGAAGATAGCTTTCCTAAATGGAGAGCTGACCGAAGAGGTGTATATGATACAATCTAAAGGGTTCACATCCATAGATGAGTCCAAGGTGTGCAAGCTTCAGAGATCCATTTATGGATTGAAGCAAGCATCTCTGAGTTGGAACATGTATTTTGATAAAGTGATCAAAATGTATGGCTTCGTTAAGAATGGAGAAGAACCCTGCATTTATAAATGGCAAATGGTCCAGTAGTGGTTTTTCTTATTTTGCATGTGGATGATTTTCTCTTAATCGGGAATGATATCCCTACACTACAAGGAATAAAAGTCTGGTTGTCATCATAGTTCTCCATGAAGGACTTGGGTGAAGCATCCTACATCCTAAGGATGAAGATCTATAGGGATAGATCTAAAAGGATGCTTGGTACATAGAAACTATACTGAAGAGGTTCAGCATGGAGAATTCTAAAAAGGGCTATCGTCCGATAGGCCAAAAAATTTTTTTCTCTAAGAAGGATTGTTTGACAACTTCTGAAGAGAGAGAGCATATAAGTAGAATCCTATATGCTTCGGTAGTGGGATCTATTATCCATGCAATGACATGTATGAGACCAGACGTGGCATACTCACTAGGATTGGTGAGTAGATACCAGTCTGACCTTGGAGAAAATTACTGAAAGGTGGTTAAAATCTTTCTTAAGTATTTGAGAAATACTAAGGATCAATGGTTGGTTTATGGTGAGTCAGATATGAAGCTTGTGGGGATTACAGACTCCACCTTTCAATCTGACCATGATGATAGTAAAGTGTGTTGGGGTATATCTTTATTCTAAATGATGGAGTCATCTACTGAAAAAGTTTCAAGCAGCATATAGTGGCTGACTCTGCTTGCGAAGTAGAGTACATGGTAGCATCAGATGCAGCAAAAAAAGCTGTGTGGCAGAGGAAGTTCATCATCAAGCTCGAAGTAGCACCCTCTATTGATGGTCCAGTCCTACTCTACTATGATAGCACTGATGCTATAGCTCAAGCAAAAAAATCAAAGGCACACCAACAAACAAAGTACATTCTGCATTGCTTTCATTTGGTCTATGAAATCATGGATCGTGGTGATGTCGACCTTCAGAACATCAATGAAAAGAAGAACCTAGCTGACCCCTTCACTAAAGCCCTAGCAATCAAGGAGTTCGACAACCATAAGTTGAAGATGCGTATTAGATACTATGCCAAATGGCTTTAGGACATGTGGAAGTTGTTGGAAATTATGTCCCAAAGTCAATCATCAACCTATTGATGGTTGTGCTATTTTATAATTATAATTAATTTATTAATTAATAAAAATATTTTGGTATCTTTTTCATCATAAGTTTACATCTTCTAATGAACTCCATTATTGTGATGAAGTCCTTAGGACTGTTTAGTTTCGATAAAGAGAGGATTTATCAATTAGTCCATAAATTTGTTCACGACCAAATGATAGGCTATTAATTAGGACAACAGTGTCTATCGAGCATAGGTTGCTATATGCCATATAGATTGGTTATCCTCTTAACCAAGGAGTATGAAGATACTGATATAGCATATAGATGAGATGTATGGGTACATTGTCATTGAACGTGACCAACTTTAGAGCATTTTACTGTCGAGAATGTCTCTGTTGGGATATAGGTATAAGTATCCATTAGACCTGAGATCACCTTAGTGACTTGCAAGCAACTCACTATGCTTTGGTACCCAACTAACTAAATTTCTAATTTAGCAATGGAAGACTTTTGGGCACATTCAAATACTTACGAAATTGGAATGTGATCAAGATGGAATTGACCACTCTAAGAGTTGGAGAAGAATGTATCACTGTATTTCAATATAGCAAAACCTTGACCGAGATAATCCATCAGATGGATTTGATATTTTAAAATATAATGTATACAACCTGATCAGAGTTGATAGTTGAACACTGAGGTGTCCTATGAGCATTGTGGTCAAGGGGATGAATTATATGGAAACTATATCCACATGGGTTCCAAGGATGGTGTTCTACACCTTCGATCTATCCGACTGTCGGATATCATTACTAGATGGTCACTTTGATTGGCAAAAAAATTTATTCCTATTCTATCGACTTAGGTTCGGACCTATGAGGTCATACATATTACAACTTATGATCTGATCGGATGGTTGATCAATGAGTAAGAATCGTTCTAGGATTAAACAATCAATACGATTGGTGTTTAACCTAGTGCAAGTATTGTAGGTGGATTGATTAATAATTAGATTGCTAATTGGCTTAATTTCATTAAGACAATAGACCAAGATTAAGTCTAATTAAATATGATTTAATTAAATTTTATTTGGGTTTGATTGGATCAAGTTCAATTAGTTTATTGGATAAGCCAAGTTCAAGGAAGAACTAGTCCTAGTCTAACTAGGACTCAAATTAATCTAATTTTTTAATTTAATTAAAAAATAAATAAAAATTAAATCTAATCTAATTTGATTTAATTAAGTCCTTAAATGGATTAGGATCTTATTTAATTGGGCTGGTTTAATCTTGATTTTATTTGGTTAAAAGATCTTGTTTGACCAAGTCAAAATAAAAGTCCTAGTGTGACTACGACTCCCTATCACTTGCGCCACTTAATCCTCACACCCCATGCCCTTTTTGTTTTGTTTCTTATGTGAAAATTCTCCACTCTCATGGCTTCTCACGCCCTCTTTCTCACCTCCTTTTCTCATAATATAATTGGTTGGAAGACCAAGTCAAAAGAGGAGTTCATTTTGCTTAGGGTTCTATGAGATAGAATCCTTATTGACCAAAATACCTTCCCTTGAGTGCCACCCCCTTCTTTTAATTAATTCTTCTCTTATTCCATGAAAATAATCTCATTTTTTGTGCACCCTCCCTTGTTGGTCCACGTCAATAATTGTGAAGGAGGCGTCCAACAACTTTCTATATTTGGATATTTCTAGTCTAGGATTTTGATCTAAATTGGACTCTATTTTTTCTCTATTTATTGGATGAATTTTATTCTAATTTTTTCATAGAATATAGAGCTTTGGGATGTGCAAAAATCAAATAAAGAGGGTCCTTGGGCGTGGGGGTTCCATAGGCACCAAACTAGGTGTCTAGGTGAGAAAAAAGAGAAGAAGAAGAGGGTCTTCTTCTAGGGCGGTTTTATTTTCAATCTCTCCTCATTTTTGAGTTTTTTCTAAGAGAGTCTTGGATTAGTAAACTCTCATCTTTTTTTTCATATTTTATAGAGTTTAAATTTTAAAAAAAAAGCATCGAATCGATCGTCGAAGAAGGATCAACATAGTACTAGCATGATGTGCTGATTTTCTGCATCGGACTTCAAATTAGAGATCGTAGGCTCGTGTGGATGACTCCTAGAGGCCAGATGCATGTGCAGCTCATGACTTCATCCTCAAGTCTGGATCAGCATGTTAGAATATCTAACTTGCTTAGGTAATAGATCTGATCTATTAACTTCATATCTGCATTTGATGTAGTATAGATCTAGGTTGATTTGATCAACCTTTTACTTTCTTATTTGATTCTAATTTTTGATTTAATATCATGCCTTGCTCATGTAATAGATCTGAGATCTAGATATTTGCAAATTTATTTAAATAAATATTTAATTTATTTAAGTCTTTTGTTGTAAGATTTGAAAAAGTTTTCAAGATCCACCTATAAAATCCTAAATCTGGTTCCTTCAATAAGGTCATGCCTTTTAGACTCAAAAATGCAAGAGCAACATACCAGTGCCTGGTCAATAAGATCTTCATGTAATAGATTGATTGCAATATGGAGGTACATGTAGATGACATGCTTATTAAGAGCTGAGCTTTAGCAAATCACATAGCTGATCTTGAAGAGACCTTCAGCACTCTCTAGAAGTACAATATGAAGTTAAATCCTACCAAATGTGCCTTTGATGTAACTTTGAAAAATATTCTTGGGATTCATGGTGTCGAGATGTGGAATTGAGGCAAATGCAAAAAAAATTCTGGCCATTCAAGAGATGATCGCTCCAAAATCGATAAAAAAAGTTCAACACCTAATCGAAAAGGTGGCGGCCTTGAACCATTTTGTCTTAAAGTCGGCCGAGCGATGTACGCCCTTCTTTCAAGTCCTCAAACAGTCTAAAAATTTTTGCTGGGACACTAAATGCCAATGGATATTTGAAGAACTCAAAAGCTACCTAGGCTCACCTCCCCTACTGACCAAGCCCAAACTTGGAGAAGAATTATTTTTGTACCTAACAGTCTCTCCGATAGCCCTTATAGCAGTCCTAGTCAAGGAAGAGGCAAAAGTGTAGTAGCCAATCTGCTACATAAGCTGAGTCTTGAGGGACGCTAAGACTAGGTATACTAAGTTAGAAAAACTAACTTTATACTCTACTAATTATAGCTCGAAGACTCTTACCTCACTTTTAGAGGCACACCATAACCCTCCTCACTGATTAGCCAGTCAAGGCAGTTCTTCATTGAGCAGATGCCTCCAGAAGAATCATGAAATGGACAACTAAACTTATAGAATTCGACATCAACTTCCAACCTTGACCATCGATTAAAACTCAAATACTAGTAGATTTCATAGTAGAATACACTATCCAGAATGAGGCTAAACTTGAACAGAATGAAGTCAGCATTCCATGGCTACAATCGAGCTCCAATGAAGAAAGTGTCGATCTTTTTGAAGACTTCTGGGCGTTGTATGTGGATGGCTCATCTAACACTTCGGACGTAGGTGCTGGGTTGGTCTTGGTAAATCCTAAACGAGTCATTGCTAAATATGCGCTGCGCTTTGAGTTTCCTGCAACTAATAATGGAGTCAAATGTGAAGCTCTGATAGTAGGATTAAGGATAGCCAAAGAGTTAAAAGCAGACCGACTATAAGTTTACAGTGATTCTCAACTAGTGGTTGGACAAGTTAGTGATAATTATGAAGCTCGAAAAGAAAGCATGATAAAATATCTTGAGAAAGTAAAGAACTTAACTCCGACCTTTAACAGCTTCAGCATCCAGCAGATTCCAGGAACAGAAAATGCCAGGGCTGACCTTCTCTCTAAATTGGCCACACTAGCTCCAACCAAACTACCTAAGGGAGTCTTCTTTAAAGTTCTAAAATGCCTGAGTTTGGAAGAACCACAGTTTGTGATGCAGGTTGAGCATGAACTGAGCTGGATTGACCCACTACTCACTTATCTCAAAGATGGAGATCTGTCTTATGACCTAAAAGAAGCTCAGAAATTATGGAATCAGGCCTTCCGATATGTTCAATATGAAGGCAAGTTATACAAAAGGTCATATTTGTTGTCACTCTTAAAATGCCTCCGACCCTCTAAAGCTGACTTTGCATTGCATGAAGTGCATGAAGGAATCTACGAGAGTCATTTGGGGGCTCGGTCCTTATCTCATAAGATACTTCGATAGGGTTACTATTGGCCGACAATGTATAATGATTATATAGAGTAAGTTGGAAAGTGTGATCGATGCCAAAGAAATACAAACATTCAAAGACAATCGGCATCTGAGCTTATCCCCCTGAGCGCCCCATGGCCATTCGCATAGTAGGGAATGGACATACTCGGGCCCTTTCTCATGGCATTCGGACAACGAAAATTCCTCTTGGTGGTGATTAATTACATCACAAAGTGGGTTGAAGTCGAACCCCTGACAAAGATTACTACAGCTAAAGTGCAGGACTTCATCTGAAAGTCCATCGATTGCAGATTCAGCTTACCCCGGACCCTCATAACAGACAATGGGCGGTAGTTTGCTAGAGTAAAATTCATTAAGTTTGGTGAGCACTTGAACATTTCTCATAATTTTACATCAGTGGCTCATCCACAGGCAAACGGTGAGGCCGAGGTAACCAACAGAATTCTTCTTCAAGGTATCAAGGCAAGACTTGAGAAAGCGAAGGAGACATGGATAGGTAAGCTCTATCATGTACTCTAGGCATACCGAATTATCCAAAGATCGCCAATTAGGAAGACTCTATTTGCCTTGGCCTTCGGAATAGAGGCAGTCATCCCAATAGAACTCAAACTTTCATCGGCATAAGTTGTGGTATTTAATGAGCAGCAGAACTCACAAAATCTTAAGGCTAACCTCGACTTATTGGAAGAAAAGAGGAAAAGAGCTCAGGTTCGGATGGCAGCCTACAAATAGAAAGTAGCTCGCTACTATAACTCAAAAGTCAGAGGCAAAGTATTCAATGTGGGAGACTTAGTACTTCGACAAGCAGCTGTTTCATAACCTCAGAACTAAGAAAAGCTCGCACCGAATTGAGAAGGCCCATATAAGTCAAAGAGGTAGTCCGGCCCGAAACTTATTATTTGAAGAAGCTCGGAGGGGCAACACTCCCACGATCCTGAAATTTGGAGAACTTGCAAATATATTATTAGTAATCTTACTTTAATAAATTTTTTTCTTTCCAATACCTTTATCACTTAGTGCAAAATTGTATAATGATAGAAAATAACTCAACCAAACTTCATTTAAAAACAAAGCGAAGACCTCATTGATCTAAGATGAGATGAGGGGAGAGGTCCTTCCAACGACTCTTATGTGTCCCTATAGCCCTATTAGAAATAGAAGGAGAATCTCGTCCTAACTTGAGCAAAGCAAAGACATCATTTATCTAAGATGAGATGAGAGGAGAGGCCCTTCTAACGGCCCTTATGTGCCCCTACAGTCCTATTAGGAACAGGAGGAGAATATCATCCTAACTTGAGCAAAGCGAAGAACTCGTTGATCTAAGACGAGATGAGGGGAGAGGCCCTTCTAATGGTCCTTATGTACCCCTACAGCCCTGTTAGGAATAGGAGAAGAACCTCATCCTAACTTGAGCAAAGGAAAGATCTCGTTAATCTAAGATGAGATGAGGAGAGAGACCCTTTCAACGATCCTTATGAGCCCCTTCAATCCTATCAGGAACAGGAGGAGAACCTCATCCTAACTTGAGCAAGATAAAGATCTTCGATTATTTAAGATCGGAAGAGGAGAGAGGCCACTATCAACAGCTTTGTCGAACCCCTACCGTGCCGATGGGAATAGGAGGAGAACCTCATCCCAACATAAATAAAGACCTTCAGTTAACCAAGATGGGTGGAAGACTCTACCTTGGAAAAAGTGAAAACCTACCCTATCAAGAATAGGAGGAGCTCATCCTGATGGGGGCGCAAAGTAAAGGCCGACCTCATCAAGAGTAGGGGAGGACCTTGTCATGACAAGGGTATGAAGAAAAATCAATTAAGTTGAAAACAAAAGGATAACCTCAATCGAGCATAGATGAAGATCTTCGATTGTGAAAAGATAGGAGAAAAGTCAATCTTCAGTAACCATTCCAATAGAAAATAATATGGAGAAAATAGAGGAACCAAGGAACATCAAAACAATCCAAGCAAAGTGAAAAAGATGATTGAAGAAAGCATTCCTTTACGGAAATCAAGATACATTAGAAGGTTGAGATCCATGAGACCACCCCAGAAAAGACCAAAAAAAAGAGAGAAGAAGAAGAGGGGGAGAGAAGGAAATAAGAGATATCAACAAGTGTTCAACTCACATAGAGTGAAAATGAAGAAAGGTATCATTTTATTAATGTTGTTCCTATGGCTGCTCGGAGCCATAGTCGTAGTGAATCTGGGTGTTAATCCAGCAAACTAAAGAGGATCTAAGAAAGATGAGAGAAGCTAAGGATTTTGGCATTGGAACTAGAGAGAAGAGGGTTAGGGAGAAAAGCTCAATTATATTCCAACCATATTGTAAAAGTTATAACATCCTGGTTTATATATCCTAGAGTTTTCACATGAATCCTAATAAATCCTAGCTCAAAAACTCTCTTAGGCTAACCCAACCCATACATGAATTAGCCCCCTTAAGACCTCTTGAACCAGGCCTTAAGACCCCTAGGATCAACCTAGACCCTAGCCCAAAATAGACCCTCGCGTAACTTTGCCTGCGCACTGAGTCGGCTTAGCTTCAGCACTGAGCTGGCTAAGTTCCACTAGGTTGGCTCAATTTGAAATGGAGTTGGCCCAGTCCTGTGCCATGCTAGTAGTCCCGATCGCGTAACTCTCTATTTTGCCTGTGCTCTGAGACTTAGCCGACCTAGTTTTGGACTGAGCCGGCTAACCTGTAGAAAATCCTTTTTCTATAGCCTTCAAGCTCTGGCTTTGGTTCCATGCTCCACCTTATGTCCCAAGTCTCCGAAGCACCAACCAAGCTCCTTGAGGTCCTCAATAGCTGAACCTCAAGCCCATGAAGAGCTACATGCTGTCTCCACCCTAGGATAACTCCTGTCTAAGCCCTAGGACCACACCTACCCTAGCCTCCATGGAGCCCTCACCTTGGCTCCACCCATGGCCTTCGAAAGCTTGGGAGCACCATACCATCTACAATCTCCACCATGGTGCACCCAAGCCTTGGCACACCTGGCAACATGCTCCGACATGATCTCGTTGTCCCTGCATGTCCTGATAGCCCCTCATGCTCACCTTGCCACTACCATTCTTCTTCAGCTACTGAGCTCCCTTTGAGGCCTTCGAGATGACCGCTAATGCATGCTAATCTATAGCTATGGCATGTGCACCAGTCGATTAAGTAACAAAGTGAATGAGTAGAGTATCGTCCCTAGAGGATTGAAAAATAACTACTAAAAAGCTCTTTCCTACGCTTTATTTAGAAGACCGATTTATGAGAATAAGAAATTAAAGAACAAAATAAAGAAATAATTAAAAATTTTAAGAAAATAGAGAGAGTGTAATTATTAGGGTTTTAAACTTAAGAGCAACCTATTACTAGGGCAATCGGTTCACCAACTCAGTCAATACAATATTCAGGTTATTAGATTAATTTTATTTCATGTGATGGTGGAGTCTCCTAATTTATTCACTACCCTTTGGTTCAGGCATAGCAAAACTATCAATATTTATTAATTATCCTTTGGTTCAGGTGTAATCTAAATAAATATTAATGCATTAAGTTTTGTAAAACCCTCTAATTAAAATACGCTGCATCTAAAGCACACTAAAATTTCGGCATGCATATGAATTCTAATTTGATTCATAATATAAGGTATATAATCAAGAAGTAATAACATAGATGTACTTGGTCCGTAACATCTATATTTATCAGATCAATTAGAAGATGGCCAGTAATCTAAAAGCATTAAGATTAGATTTATATACTCCTCATGAATAAAATTTAAAATTAAAAATAAGTCATACTGAATATTGCATCAAAAGAGTGGCTACACCTTAACCTTAGTAAAAAAAAATTTAGTTCATGATAACAAGTTCAAAAACAGCAAATAAAATAAAAAGCATAAAAAAATTAGACTATTTGATTGCTGAAATTGATTGTTCGTCGCTCTTGGTGTGGAGAACTTGGTGAAGAAGAAGAAGCTCCTTGATCGCTGTTCTGATTGTCGGAAGAAAAAAATTAAAAACCCTTTCCTTTCTCTCAAAAATCTCTCTTCTCTTTCTACCTCTCTCCTCTCTTTCTCTTCTTTTTCCTTTTCTTTTTTATTTTTTACTGCCTTCCCTCTCTCTCTCTTCTTTTTTTTTAAATTTCTCTCACTCTTTTTTTCTTTGGCAATAGTAGACTTTATAGGCTTAGAGATGGATTTTCCCCAAAATCCTTTGAAAATTAGGTTTAAAACTCTCAAAACAACTCAAATTAGGACCCTGGATGATTTTGACCATTGGATGTTGATCAAACGGTCCAAAAATTGCTTAAAAATTCTTTAAAATTTTCCAAATCAAGCCAAAATTCATAGCAGTCATCGGATCAATCGTTGGATTGAATCTAGACTGTCAGATCGCGTACAGGATAGCTTCTGATCTTTAGTTTTAAAGTCGGGATGAATCTCAGCCATTGGATCTCGATCGAGAGCTGTGGATGCCGTTCGTTAGCGTAGGCATTTTGGCTGTCCGATCAAATCATAGTGAAAGGCACCCATCGAATCAGATAAAATTCTCAAATTGCCCTTTGTAGACCATGCACGAGCCTGGTGTTGCATGGACCGCCGCATTCTTCAACCAATCGGAGCGCGCTTCTTCATGTGAAATTTCCAAAATGCCCTCCAATCGGTCCATCGTGCGTCGTGAAAAATGCTAACATCAGCCTTGCATTAGTGGTTCGATTTGCTGGATGCGGTCGAACTGGGTGGTCTGCTGAGCTAGCTTTTCTGAACCGATTTGAACCAGACCAATTTTTTTTTTTTGAAATTCAATTTTGGACTCGTTTGAAGTTCGTTTTGCCTGAAATTTATTTTATTTGAACCAGAAAAATAAGATCTTCATATTGGTGGCCTTCTTTTCTGCATAAGATTAATAAAAGTATCAATTTCAAAAGAAATAGATTAATTTATTTTATAATTTAATACTTTTATTAATATATTTTTACCACTTATCAACCGCCTTCACCGCTGAAGTCCTTGGTTTGTTCCTCTGCACCACCTTTGGTGTTGTAGGTATCCTTCTGCTTGACAGCTGCATCACTTATCCTGAACTTTCTTGGAGATTAGGCAACGTTCCTTTACCAGCACTCGCCGCATATCCTGATTGTCTACCTGACACTGTCCCCTCAGAGCCATGCCTGTCTTCCTGCACAAACCTCTCTACTTGGATCTGTACAACCTCAATACTGGTGTTGGGATATAGGTCCTTCCTCTGCACCCCTTTACTCTGAATCCGTGTCACAGCTTCCTCCACCCATGTAGCCACCTCTGCCCGATGCTCCACCTAGAGCTGAAGTCCTCCTGATGCTGCAGAAGCCGACTCTATCTTCAAGTCCCCTGATGCCAACCACCCAATGATGCACTATCGGGTCTGCCACTGTACTTCGAACACCATCGCTGCCCCTTTGGACCCTTTACACTCCATAGATCTGTCTGAAACTCTCTTAGATACACCACACCCTATGGGCTCCTCTAAGACCACCAAGATTTCATCCGAATCTTCACTTTTTGTGACTGTACTGATGGAATCCAAGCTTTCTCCTTTCTTACACTTCTTCCAAAGTGGACACTCCTGCTTAAAGTGCCCTGCTTCTACACACTTCAAGCATCTCTTGGATCCCTTGCTGCCCATCTGTTCGCCCTTCTTCTTTCCTTTTCTGTGCTTCTTTGAAACCACAAGACTCTCCTGGAAGACCTTCCTCTTCGTCATCCATTTCTACTGCTCATTGGATCTGAGCATTGATACGATCTCCTAGTACACTAGTATCTCCTTACCATACAGTAAAGTTATCACCAATGAATCGAAGCTCTCAGGTAGCGAACACAGCAACAATAGACCTTGTCCTTCTCTTCTAAATCCACTCCTATATTGAGCAAGTCCATGCTTATCCAGTCGAACCACTAAATATGCCCCGTAATATCTTTGCCCTCCTACATCTGAAGACTGTATAGTTGCTTTTTCAGCATCAACTTATTGCACATGTTCTTCTCCATGTACAACTGCTATAACCTCGACCATAATTTTTTGGATGTTCTCTCTTCCAACACACCATACAAAACCTCATCCACCAAACAATACCTAATCATGGCATATGCCCTTTTCTCCAAGGACACCCACTCCTTGTTTGTCATCTCCCCCAACCTATCCTCCAAGGCCGAATCCAGCCTCATTTGAACCAGCAGATCCTCCACCCTTACCATCCACATTGTGAAACTTTCTTTTCCATCTAACTTCTCTAATCCTAACTTCAATCCACTATTCTCCATGATCAATCCAAATCAAAAAATAGCAAATAGGTTGATCTGAGAAATACCTTAACTAGGGATGGTGGACAGCAGCCCTATGATCTCTCTCTTCCTCACAAAGTCTGGAGAAAGCCTTTAGATCTGAATATCGCTATTGATCTCTACTGAAAACCGATCTTCTTCCTCCTCCATGCTCAACCTAGCTCTGATACTAATTGTTGTTCCTACGACTGCTTAGAGCCACAACTGTAGATTCGATCTCTTACATGAATTTGGGTGTTAATCCA
This sequence comes from Cocos nucifera, assembly GCA_006176705.1. Classification (NCBI taxonomy): domain Eukaryota; kingdom Viridiplantae; phylum Streptophyta; class Magnoliopsida; order Arecales; family Arecaceae; genus Cocos; species Cocos nucifera. The sequence continues at coordinate 111,718 of QRFJ01003146.1, read as the reverse complement.
GCAAATTGAAGAAGATCTAAGAAAGATGAGAGAAGCTAGGATTTTTAACATTAGAACTAGAGAGAAGAGAGAAGAGAGTTAGGGTGAAAAGCTCAATTGTATTCCAACCTTATTGTAAAAGTTACAATATTCGGATTTATATACCCTAGAGTTCAAACATGAATCCTAACCCTAGCTCAAAAACTCTCCTAGGCTAACCCAATCCATACATGAATTAGCCCTCTTAAGACCTCATGAATTAGGCCTTAAGATCCCTAGAATCAATCCAGACCCTAGCCCAAAATAGACCCTCACATAACTCTGCCCGTGCACTAAGCCGGCTCAGTCTCTGCACTAAGCCAGCTAAGTTCCACTAGATCGGCTCAGTTTGAAACTAAGCCAGCCCAGTCCTATGCCGTGCCTGCAGTTTTGAACATGCAGCTCTCTATTTTATCTATGCTCTGAGACTTAGCTGACCTAGTTTTGGACTGAGCCGGCTAACCTACAGAAAATCATTTTTCTGTAGCCTTCAAGCTCCAACTTTGGTTTCTTGCTCCACATTGTGCCCCAAGTGTCTGAAGCACTACCCAAGCCCCTTGAGGTCCTCAATATCTGAACCTCAAGCCCATGAAGAGCTGCATGCCACCTCCATCCTAGGATAACTCCTATCCTAGCCTCAGGACCATGCCTGCCCTAGCCTCCCTAGAGCCCTCACCCTGGCTCTATCCATGGCCTCCCAAGGCTTGGGAGCACCACACCACCTACAATCTCCATCTTGGTGCACCCAAGCCTTGGCACACTAGGCAACACCCTTCTGCACGATTTTGCTATCCCTGCATGCCTTGATAGCCTCTCGTGCTCACCTTGCCACTACCATTCTTCTTCAACTGCTGAGCTCCCTTTGAGGCCATTAGGATGACCGCCTCCATCGTAGAAGTCCTTAGCTTATTCCTCTGCACCACCTTTAGAGTTATAGGTATCCTTCTGCTTGGCAGCTGCATCACTTATCCTGAACTTTCCTAGAGATCATGCAACATTCCTTTACCAGCACTCGCCACATATCCTGATGCTCCATCTGATACTATCCCCTCAGAGCCATGCCTGTCTCCCTGCACAAACCTCTCCACCTAGATCTGTACAACCCTGGCACTGGTGCTGGGATATAGGTCCTCCCTTTGCACCCCTTTACTCTAAATCCATGTCACAACTTCCTCCACCCATGAAGCAACCTCTGCCCAGTGCTCCACCTAGAGCTGAAGTCCTCCTGATGCTGCAAAGGCCAACTCTATCTCTGAGTCCTCCGAGGCCAACCATCCAATGTTGCACTACTGGGCCTATTGCTATACCTCAAACATCATCACTGCCCCTTCAGACCCTCTAAACTCCGCAGACCTATCCAAAATCATCTCAGACACATCACACCCTATAGGCTCCTCCGAGATCACCAAGATTTCATCTGAATCTTCATTTTTTGTGACTATACTGATGGAATCCAAGCTTTCTTCTTTCTTGCACTTCTTCCAAAGTGGACACTCCCACTTAAAGTGCCCTACTTCTCTGCACTTGAAGCATCTCTTGGATCCCTTACGGCCCCTCTGTTCGCCCTTCTTCTTTTCTTTCTTGCGCTTCTCTGAAACCACAAGAATCTCCTAGAAGACCTTCCTCTTCATCATCCATTTTTGCTGCTCGTTGGACCTGATCACTGATACGATCTCCTCATACACCAATGTCTCCTTACCATACAGCAAAGTTGTCACCAATGGATCAAAGCTTTTGGATAGCAAACACAGCAATAATAGACTCTTATCCTCCTCTTCTAAATCCATCCCTATATTGAGCAAGTCCATGCTCATCCGGTCGAACCGCTGAATATGCCCTGCAACATCCTCGTCCTCCTGCATCTGAAGGCTGTATAGTTGCTTCTTCAGCATCAACTTATTGTACATGTTCTTCTCCATGTACAACTATTGTAACCTCAACCATAAACCCTTGGGTGTTCTCTCTTCCAATACACCATACAAAATCACATCCATCAAATAAGCCCTAATCGTGGCACATGCCCTTTTCTCCAAGGACACCCACTACTTGTCTATCATCTCCCCTGGCCTATCCTCCAAGGCCAAATCTAACCTCATCTGAACCAACAGATCCTCCACCCTTATCATCCACATCATGAAACTTTTTTTTCCATCGAACTTCTCTAATCCTACCTTCAATCCATTATTTTCCATGATCAATCCAAATCACTTAACAGCAAACAGGTAGATCTAAGAAATATCTTGACTAGGGATGATAGATAATAGCCCTATGATCTCCCCCTTCCTCATAAAGCCTAGAGAAAGCCTTTAGATCTGAATCTCGCTGTTGATCTCTACTGAAAATTGATCTTCTTCCTCCTTCACACACAATCAGGCTCTGATATCAACTATTATTCCTATGGCTGCTCGAAGCCACAGCCTAGATCGGATCTCTTGCATGAACTTGGGTGTTAATCCAGCAAACTAAAGAAGATCTAAGAAAGATGAGAGAAGCTAGGGTTTTTGGCATTGGAACCAGAGAGAAGAGAGAAGAGAGAAGAGGGTTAGGGAGAAAAGCTCAATTGTATTCTAACCTTATTGTAAAAGTTACAATATCCTGGTTTATATATCCTAGAGTTCCAACATGAATCCTAATAAATCTTAGCTCAAAAACTCCACTAGGCTAACCCAACCCATACATGAATTAGCTTCCTTAAGATCTCTTGAACCAGGCCTTAAGACCCTAGGATCAAGCCAGACCCTAGCCCAAAATAGACCCTCGCATAACTCTACCCGTGCACTGAGTTGGCTTAGTCTTAGCACTGAGCCAGCTAAGTTCCACTAGATCGGCTCAGTCCGAAACTAAGCTGGCCCAGTCCTGTGTCGTGCCAGTAGTTTCAAATGCGTAGCTCTCTATTTTGCATGTGCTCTGAGACTTAGTCGACCCAGTTTTGGACTGAGCCAGCTAACCTACAAAAAATTTTTTTTTGCAGCCTTCAAGCTCCGACTTTGGTTCCTTGCTCCACCTTGTGTCCCAAGTCTTCGAAGCACCAACCAAGCCCCTTTAGGCCCTCAAAATCTAAACCTCAAGCTCGTGAAGAGCTACATGCCATCTCCACCCTAGGATAACTCCTGTCCTAGCCCTGACCACACCTATCCTAGCCTTCCTAGAGCCCTCACCCTAGCTCCGCCCATGGCCTTCCAAGGCTTGGGAGCACCACACCACCTACAATTAAATCAAAATTAGGTATAAAATAAAGGTCTGCAAGACCAGCTACAAAGGTAAGAAAAGAAGCCAAAGTTCTAAAAGGGATCTGATTCCTCAGACTTCAGACTGGTGGTCATCACTAAAGATTCTTTCAAACTGGTAATTTCTTCTTCGAGCTTGTTCCTCCTCATTAGGTTGTCATGGAATATTTTGTCAGTCCTATGATAATTTTTTTTGATGTCCATAGCCTCTAGAAGAACCTTCAATTCGGCTTCAGCATCTTTAACGGTCTGCTATTCACAAACTAACTGAAGCTTCAACTACTGAACTTTGGCTTTCTTAATTTTGATCGATTCTGAGAATTCGCTCATGATCCTCTTCAAAGAAGCAATCTCCTCTGATTTCCTATTGGTGCTAGATCGATGGCTATCGATGAGCTACTATTGAAGTTGAGCCACTTCGCTGTTAGTAGCTTGGAGATGTTGCTCAAGTTTGGATATCCTATCGCACCAGCCCACCCGTTAGGTCTCATAGGTAGACTCAACATCAGACAGCTGCTTCTAGAGCATGGAGAACCTTTGGGACCAATCCCATTCATTCCTAGCTTTATCAGAAGACCATGGGGAACTCCCCTCCAAAAGCTGAATCTTCTCTTTTGCCGCCTTGTGCTCAACTTCGAGGGAGCTAATCTTCGTAATTAACACCAAAGATTTATCACTGATATTTTTCTTGAGTTCAGCCAACTCTCTATAGAAGTTGTCCTTCTTGATGCTGAAGCTCGCAAAATCCTTCATATGTAGCTTATGAAGGTGAGTAACTTCAATCGTCGCCTCAAAAGCATTCTTCCTGAATTTCTGGAGCTCATCCTCCATCTTCCTCAGCCTTCTTTTTAGATGATGAATTTTTTCTTCAAATCCTTGACTATGGGATTCAGAGGGACCCCATGGAGCAAGGGCTCGCAATTAGTCGGGGATGATGGGCCTTGACCTCGGTTACTAACGGGACTCTGAATAACATTTATCATAGCACAAATGCAAAGAGAAAATGAGTTCATTTTTATTTCTCAAAAAGTTTTAGTACATAAAAAATAAAGAAAGAGAGAAAAGTATAAGTAACCAAAAATTTTAGACTTTGGCCGGTTTAGAAGTAGGCGAGGTTGGTGCATTTCTTATGGTCTCAGATTCGACCGTAGTTTCTAGAGCTTTAGGGTGAGGTTTGGTGATGGGAGAGGCAGCACCAGCATTGGAAGGACCAGCTTCATCGCTAGACTCATCTGTCAGAAGGTCGAGGTTTACTTCGGCAAAGTTCTTCGTGACCCTCCTCATGCATATCTCGAATCCCTCCAAAAAAGCTTCCTGGGTGAATGCAAACTTAATGTCTTCCATTGCTTTGGAGGACTTGAAGGCCTCGACAGGCCACTTCCTCTCGATGCCGACCTCCTCTTTAGCCTTCTTTCTTTTATCCTCTAAAAGAGTCAAGGTTTCCCTTAGCTTTGTAGAAGTCTCCTCCTCTCTCCTCAATGCCTCTCGAAGGTGATCGACCTCTACAGTTTGTGCCTCTGAGGGCATCTTCAATTGGTCAACCTCGACCCGAACCCTCTCGGTCCCTGCCTAAGCCTCCTGAAGGGCCTTGGAGGCCTCGACGTGGTGGAGATCGACTGCCTTTGAATGGACAAATAAGTAATATCTCAGCTGCAGAACAGAAGAAAATTAAGTCAGAACTCTGGGAGTGCATCCTGTATTCGATCAAGTTCGAAGGTATTGATTACCTCATGGAAGGCAGCGAAGGACTCGTCAAATCTTTTTGCATCCTCCATCCCGATCATTTTATCATTAATGTGTGGAAGGATGCAGCCCTTCATCAGGAATTGGATGACCTCTCGATCATCCAAGGAAGCTCGCTCCTGATCAGAGCCTTCACCACTTAAGTTTTCGGCCATCCTATTACCCTTTTTCTGATAGCTTCCTTTTTCTTGTTCTTCTTTTCAACAACCTCACACTATTCAAGAAGTCTAGGGATAGAGTCCTCTTGGGGCAAGGTTGGAGTTGGTGCTACCGCATCAGACTCTAGGATGGGCACTGCCTAAATCGGCATGGTCGAGATTGGCTCATCAGTGCAAGCCTTCTTTGATGTTTCTCTGACAGAGTTGCCCTTTATCTTAATGGACATAATTTCCTTGGCCAAGGGATTCCACTTCTCAGGAGTCATTTCAGCAGAAGAAAAACTCAGAGTCAAAAAAAAAAAGAGACCATACACAATTGGCAGGCTACAAAGAACTACCTATCGAATTGAGTGGACTAAGATGAAAGTTGAATAAGGTCTGATCATCTAGCAGCCTGGAGATTAGGGAAGCTTGATAGATCTTTAGCTTATTGATCGAGTCTCGATTCTCTTTTGAAGTCTGGGAGCTCGGTAGATTGAATCTCTTATATCTCCCTAGGAAGAAAGTCCTAGCTCTAGAGAAGGACATGAGATGAAAAAGAATCTCCCCTTCTAGTTATGAATGGAGGAAGGGGCATCCTTGAGTAATCCCTTCTTACCGAACTGAGAAGATACATACCACCAATCTTTGGCAGTCGGGTGATGTTTGAAGATGAAGAAGTTGTGGAATAAGAAGATGGAAGATCGAATGCTGGCCATAATGCACAAGGAGAGAAGTCCTATGATAAACATAAAGGAGTTTGGTGCCATGGCGGCAAAGAAAATGTTTAAGAACTAGAACAAGTTGATTACGAAGGACGGTATTGGTAGCTAAAGTCCTGCCCAGAGGGTTTCGTCATACAAACAAATCCAGCCAGGAGGAGAAGAATAGGCTTGATTGCTAGGATCAGGGAGTTCAAGTTTGCAATCAGAAGGGATTTTGAATTGGATCCTAATCAGTAAAAGATCTTCAAACAAAAGTTTGCATGGGATGGTATCAGGGATGAAGGATGGCCGAGGTACTTCTATAGGTTTGGGATCCTCGTGGGGAGGATCCGTTAAAGCCAAATGAGCCAAACTTCTAGAACCAGTTGATCAGAAATCTTCTGAGGACATGAGGATCAAACCAAAGTAGAGAAAACATCTAGAAAATCAAAAAAAATAAAATTTGTGGCTCACTCAAAGAAACCAAATGGGTGGAGATGCTAAAAGACACGAATGATCAAAAAGAAGAGTTCAGAAACTAATCTAAATCGATGGAGAAGAACAGAGACACAGTAAGCTCGATGAAAAATGAAGGAGAGAATCCCCAGGAATCGAAGGAGATGATGGAAGACACTAGTGCAATGCAGTAGAAGGGAGAGGGAGATTGGAGGAAGAGGGAGGAGATCTGGGCGAAATGAAATCTCACGGAAGAAAGATGAGTTTAAATAGCCGAAAGAGTCCAAAATAGTCATGATTGCAGATCTCCGCTAAGCAACTTCAGGCCGACACATGTCTCCCTCATCATGGCTGCAGAGCGACAGCAGCCAAAATCTTTATTGCACCGCACCTTGGGCAGCACTTTGGTGGGAGTTTTGAAAATTCATCTTTTCAAGTCAAATTATATTAACGAAGCTTCAGTGTCAGTGAAGATAGTGCTAAGACTTTCTCTACAAAAGGTGCGAAAGGTGGAAAAAGAACTTAGGCACTCGCATTCCTTTACTCCCTTTTTTTACAATTCAAACTCGAGAGTAGGGAGGCTTGTGCTAGGGATAAACCCTTTACTACCAAATTCTGGAAAGGATTCGGGCCTTGCGGCAACCTCATCTAGTGACAGCAACCATGGCCAACTTCATGCGATAACTTGAAAATCTCTAAGGCCTCATGGGTCTCACTCGAATGAGCTTGAACAGTGGCAACGGCTCTCGAAGCAGTTAAGTGATCGATCATAATGCAATCTAGCCTGATCAATCTTAAAGCTATTTGGACTCTCTTCCTATCAAAATCTGTCTGGATTGTTCAACACTGGATTGACACTGAAGTGGCAGAACTTCTCCTTTCTAGATGAACTTCTGCAATCTGCAAAAAGTGGCGGACATCTACATTCTCACACCAAGATCTTCGGATACGTGAGCGAAGGAGCCTTTATAAGTGATAAAAATACACTAATAAAAATATTAAATATAAAATAAATTCATATATTTTTAAGAAATTGATATTTTTATTAATTCTATGTAGGAAAGAAGACCATCAATATGAAGATCTTATTTTTTTGAATTAGATAAAATAAATTTCAAGCAAAACGGACTTCAAACGAGCTTGGAATTGAATTTCAAAGGAAATGATATAAAAAATTGGTCGGCACGATTCAAATCGGATCAAAAAAATTGGCTCAGCAGACCATCTGGCTTGACCGCACTTAGACTGACCGCCTGATGATGCCATGCTTACGCCACGTTGACGTCAGAATTTTTTACGACGCATGGTGGACTGCTATAAAGGACATTTTAGGGATTTCACAAGGACAAGCATGCTCCGATTGGCAGAAGGAAGCAGTGGTCCACGCAACGCCAAGCTCGTGCATGGTCTACAGAGGGTATTCTAGGAATTTTGTCTGATCCAATGGATGCTGTTCTTTGGGATTCGATCGAATGGCTGAAATCTGTGCGCTAACGAAAGGTAGATGCAGCTCCCAATCGAGATCCAATGGTTGAGGTTCATCCTGATTTTTAACTAAAAATCTGAAGCTCTCCTATGCATGATCTGATGGCCTAGATTCAATCTTCAAGGTTGATCCAACGGTCCAAATGAATTTCAACTTGATTTGGGATTTTAAATCGATTTTTGAGTGGTTTCTAGCCCATTTGATCATTATCCAACGGTCAAAATGATCTAGATTTCAATCTGAGTTGTGTTAGGAGTTTTAAACCCAATTCTTTCAGGATTTTTTTGAGGGATTTCAATAAAAACTCTTCTCCTTAGCCTATTTAAGGACCCTATTGTTATTGCTACCAGAAGAGTTTTTTTTAAAAAAAAATAGAGAGTAATAGAAAAAATAAGATAGAGATCTTTAGAGGGATTTTAGAGGGAGTGAGAGTTTTAAGGGAGAGAGAAGAGAAAGAGCTTTTATTTTTTTATTATTTTTCTTCTTCCTTTCTTCTTCCGACAATCAGGACATCGATCAAGTAGCTTTTTTTCTTCTTCATCGAGTTTTCCACACCAAGAGCAATGGACAATCAATTTTAGCACTGTCTAATTTCTTCATACTTTTTATTTTATTTACTATTTGTGAACTTATTATCATGAACTAAATTTTTTTTACTAAGACTAAGGTGTAGCCACTCTTTTGATGCAATATTCAGTATGATTTAAATTTTATATTTTATTCATGAGGAGTATATAAATCTGATCTTAATGTTTTTAGATTACTAGCCATCTTCTAATTGATCTGATGAACATAGATATTATAGACCAAGTTGTGTCTATGTTATTGCTTCTTGATTATATACCTTATATTATGGATCAAATTATAATTCATATGCATGCAAGAATTTTAGGGCGCTTTGGATGCAGCGTATTTTAATTAAAGGGTTTCACAAAACTTAATGCATTGATATTTATTTAAATTATACCTGGACCAAAGGATAATTAATAAAAATTGATAGTTTTGCTATACCTGGATGAAAGGATAGTGAATAAACTAGGAGACTCCACCGTCACATGAAATAAAATTAATCTAATAATCTAAATATTGTATTGACTGAGTTGGTGAACTAATTGCCTTAGTAACCCATTGCTCTTAAGTTTAAAACCCTAATAATTACACTCTCTCTATTTTCATAAAATTTTTAATTATTTCTTTATTTTATTCTTTAATTTCTTATTCTTATAAATCAATCTTCTAAATAAAGCATAGGAAAGAGCTTTTTAGTACTTATTTTCCAATTCCCTAGGGATGATACTCTACTCACTTACTTTATTACTTGATCGATTGGTGCACATGCCATAGCTATAGATTAGCATGCTTTAAGATTTGGCTCCGTTGCTAGAGATTGTGTCTAAAATAATATTAAAATTTTGATCCTAGCTTTACTTTAGAATTTTATTTTTAATTTTTATTCTTACTTTATTTTTAAAATTTGTTCAATGCACGATATGTACTGGACATAGTAACTTACTACCTTTAGATCTAGAAATTGAAAGGACTATCAGATGACTACAACAAGAAAGAAACATGGTAGCTGAAGATCTTAACGACATCAATCTAGGATTGGATATGGCGACTGAGGAACAGCATGAAGCTATTCGAGCAGTACATCATCTATTAAATGATTACATCATACCATCTATAGCCGATGCAGCTTTGAGCATCAGGAGATCGCCTGTGCAAGCAAATAACTTGAAAATAAAATCGGTGATGATCCAGATGATTCAATCAATTGTCCAATTCAGTGGACACGTGCATGATAATCCGAATATCCATATTTCTAACGTTTCTTGAACTTTATGATACTTTTAAAATTAATGGGGCATCAGATGATGCTATTAGATTAAGGTTATTTCCTTTCTCTTTACTGGACAAAGCTAAAAGTTGGCTTCATTCTCTTTCTACAGGTTCTGTCACAACTTGAAATGTTCTAGCCCAAAAATTCTTAGCCAAGTACTTTCCATCTTTCAAGACTGCCAAGATGCATAACGATATCACTTCTTTTATGTAGATGGATATGGAGACACTATATGAGGCTTGGAAGCATTTCAAGAAACTGCTGAGGAGATGTCCACATCATCAACTATCCGTATAGCTTCAGGTACAAACTTTCTATAATGATTTATCTTCTACTAATCGTTCTATGATTGATTTAGCAGTAGGATGAACCATTAACCAAAAAATAGAGGAAGAAGCCTTTGATCTGATCGATGAGATGGTATCAAATAGCTATCAATGGCAGATAGAATGCATGATGCCAAAAAGACCAACAGCTGTGTAGGAAGTAGATTGCGTGCCAACCTTACTAGCTGAAATTGCAACCCTTAGAACCAAAGTCAACAACTTGAATGGAACAGCTATACATGTTCAGAGCATCACTTGTGATCTGTGTGGAGGAGGATACGATTCAAGCAATTACCAAACAGATAATTCTTTTGCTAAAGCAACTGATACAGCTAATTATGTTGGTAATTTTTTTAGGCTGCAACAAAATAATTCCTATTTCAACACATACAATCAAGAGTGAAGGCAGCACCTAAATTTCTCCTAGAGCAATCAAAATGCAGCACAATAGCCACTCCTGGGGTTCCAAGTAAATGAAAAGAAGTCCAATGGTCAAATTCATGAAAAACCAAGAAGCAATTGTAAATAATTTGGAAGCAAAACTTAGGCAAGACCAAGCAGCAGCAATTCGAAACTTAGATATGCAAATAGGCCAAATGGCTAAGATAATCTCCGAAAGACCTCAAGGATCCTTGCCCAGCAATATGGAGACCAATCCAAGGGAGCAAGTCAATGCTATCATCCTAAGAAGTGGTAAAAAGCTGGAGGAGCCACATAAGAAGAAAGAGACTAAAGAGCAAACTATAAATAAGGAACGATCAACTAAAATTCATCAGTCACCAAAACAACCAGCAGATGGATGGTCTCCAGGTATACAGTTTGCTGATCCAAATGTGAAGCTCTACGTGCTGCACTACCATTCCCAGAGAGACAAATATAGCATCTAGATAAGAAATTTTCTAACTTTTTCAAAATTTTAAAGAATTTACATATTAATATTCATTTTGTAGATGCTATCACTCAAATGCTCAGGTTTGCCAAGTTTCTCAAAGAAATTCTAACAAATAAGAAAAAGCTAAAGGAGCATGAGAAAATAAATTTGAATGAAGAATGCTCAGCAATACTTAAAAATAAATTACCATAGAAGCTAAAGATCAAAGGAGTTTTACCATTCCTTGCATTATTGGTGATTATAGTTTTGATAAAGTTTTATGTGATCTTGGAGCAAGTATTAATCTCATACCTTTTTCTATTTTTAGGAAGCTTGGTCTAGGAGAACTGAAGTCTACTACCATTACTCTTCAATTAGCCGACAGATCCATCAAATATCCAAGAGGTATAGTGGAGGATGTCTTAGTAATGGTAAACAAGTTTATTTTCTCTATTGATTTTATTGTTCTTGATATGAAAGAAGATTATGATGTACCCCTTATCTTAGGGAGACCCTTTTTAGCTACTAGAGGAACTTTAATAGATGTTCAACAAAAAAAATTAATTCTTAGAATCCAAGATGAACAAGTTACTTTTAATATTTTCAAAGATACCAAACATCCTGATGATAATCAAACTTATTTTTTAATTGATATTATTGACAATTCAATATATGAGAATTCTGTAGAAAATAGGTTTGAGACTATGAAAGCTAGCAATGTCCAATTGAAAGAGGGCTCGACCAAATATGAAAGTATTCCAATTAAAGTGGCACCGGATTGATTTAACTCAAAACTCAAAGAAAGTCAAGCTGAAGACTATAAATCAGAACTACTAGATAGGTTGTTTCTTTTCTTTTTAGTTTTAATCATTTTTCTTTTCTTCTCTTTTTTAGTAATTTATTATTTCTCTTTTACTGCTTTGATGTGTATTTTTAATTTTATAGAAAAAATCAATGGGAGCTCAAGCAAAATTTCAAAGCTTCAAAGAACCAGACTAAACTAAATCAGGTGTATTCCTTCATGTCCTTTATTGCACTCTTTATTTTTCTTTCTCTATTAAGATAGTGTAGAATAAGTTAGGAGGTAAAAAAAAAATAACCATGTGTCAAGAAGAAAATCTTAAGCAAGATAGACTGGACAAGTGATAAAAGATAGAAGTATCTGCTAATGAATGTAAAGAGTTAAAGAAGTAGATTAGTTGGTCAGACTTTTAGCAGTATACTTAGGTCATCAAAGACTATTAGCACTTCTAATTGCACATGCACACTAATAAGGCAAAATAGGTATTGATTATAAGGCCAACTGAGGATTCAATTATCATTAAAAATTGATAATTAATATATATTCTAATTAAAAAAAATTGAATTTAAGGAAAGAGCTACCTGCCTAAAAATAAAGTGCAAAAGATGGAGTATATGTTGATTGCCCAAAGCCTAGTAACTGGGTCTTTACACCTAGGTCAAGTGTAAAAATTCAGATAAATTGGTGGAGGGAAGGCTAGGATGCTTAGCACATTACAAAAAAAAAAAAAGCAATGTGAAAGCTACCTTAATTCATGAGTATAAAATTGGGAATGTATAGAAAATTAATCAAAATAGATGATAAGAGAGGATACTTTTGTCCTTTAAATTAACATTGAATTGCTAAAGATAGTCATCATGAACACAAGTGCTATAGATCTTTGACGTACTTTAAGAAAGTTTTTAATTATATTGACTGCAAAATTTACTTCTGAAGCTCAATGCTTAGTTAGTGGTATTTTCTAAACTTTTTGACCTTTAATTTTAGATTTATCTTTTTGATGGATGCTCTTATTGAAACATGATATTAAATAAAGCATTACTAAGGGACTAGCAATGATTAAGTTGGGGGGTATGATAAGTGGTAAAAATACACTAATAAAAATATTAAATTATAAAATAAATTTATATATTTTTAAGAAATTAATACTTTTGTTAATTTTATGTAGGAAAGAAGGTCATCAATATGAAGATCTTATTTTTTTGAATTAGATGAAATAAATTTCAAGCAAAACGGACTTCAAACGAGCCCGAAATTGAATTTCAAAGGAAATGATAAAAAAAAAGAGTAATCGAAAAAAAAGAGAGAGATCTTCATAGAGATTTTAGAGAGGGTTTGAGAGTTTTAAGGAAGAGAGAAGAGAAAGGGCTTTTATTTTTTTATTATTTTTCTTCTTCTTTTGTTCTTCTGATAATCAGGACATCGATCAAGGGTCTTTTCTTCTTCTTCATCGAGTTTTCCACACCAAGAGCAATGGACAACCAATTTCAACAATCAAATAGTCTAATTTCTTCATACTTTTCATTTTATTTGCTATTTTTGAACTTGTTATCATGAACTAATTTTTTTTTTTACTAAGGCTAAGGTATAGCCACTCTTTTGATGTAATATTTAGTATGATTTATTTTTAATTTTAAATTTTATTCATGAGAAGTATATAAATCTGATCTTAATACTTTTAGATTATTGGCCATCTTCTAATTGATCTAATGAACATAGATGATATGGACCAAGTATGTCTATGTTATTACTTCTTGATTATATACCTTGTATTATGAATCAAATTAGAATTCATATGCATTCAGAAATTTTAGTGTGCATTGGATGCAGCATATTTTAATTAGAGGGTTTCACAAAACTTAATGTATTGATATTTATTTAAATTACACCTAGACCAAAGGATAATTAATAAATATTGATCATTTTGCTATGCCTAGACCAAAGGATAGTGAATAAATTAGGAGACTCCACTATCATATAAAATAAAATAAATTTAATAATTTGAATATTATATTGATTGAGTTGGTGAATCGATTGCCTTAGTAACTCATTGCTCTTAAGTTTAAAACCCTAATAATTATACTCTCTCTATTTTTTTAAAATTTTTAATTATTTTTTATTTTATTCTTTAATTTTTTATTCTCATAAATTGATCTTCTAAATAAAACATAGGAATGAGCTTTTCAGTACTTATTTTTCAATCCACTAGGAAGGATACTCTACTCACTTACTTTATTACTTGATCGACTGGTGCACTGACCATAGCTATAGATTAGCATGCATCAAGCATCGTCTCTACTTTATTAACCTTCAGGTATTCATGAAGGTAGCAGAGCTTCAAAAAAAATGATTGAGTTATAAAAGTATCATAGTCATCCACAACCGCCAATCAAACACTTGCCGATCGATCTCCATACGATCACCAGATAGGCTCCTTTCGGCCAAACTCCTTTAGTCTTTTGGACTTCCTCAGTGACACCCCAGTCAAACCTCCTCCAGCAGATCTCAGTCCAAACTATCCACAGTCGGATTTTGGTACATTTGCCGATATTATTTATTATAATAAATCAAAAAATTAAAATTAAAAATAAAAATAATCCTCAATAATGGTGCTAAAAACTTGATAAGAGCACGATGTTGTGGTTAAGACATCGTGTTTATCTGTTTAATCCAACTTCTTAAAATAATTAAGAATACGTAGATAGCCGTGAGTCGGATCGAATCCATAAGAAAGATAGTATTTTTAGATTTAAAATATTTGATTATTGAAAAAAAAAAGAAAAGAAAAAAGTTTTAAAATCAAAAGTGAAGTCGGAAAATAAAAAGCAAAAATTAAAAGGTGTAGGAATTTAAATTTGGTATCAAGATCTACTTGTTAGATCTTAGTATCTACTTCTAATAAAATAAAAAGCAATAATTAAAGTATAAAAATTAAATTACAATAAAAATAAAGAGCATGAAATGTGGAAAACCTTGAGCATCTTGATTATATGAATTATATGAATTTAAAAATGGGTCATTAATCAATTTGGAGTAATCTTGAGCAGCTTGAACTTGTTCTTAAAAAAAATGTGAAAACTATGCAGTCATAGGACATTCACTCACATGGTGGGTTGGGCTAGCATAAGTTGAACAAATCACTGATAATTAGAAGATGTTGTAAATTATGTAGGAGATTGTTGACCTATGGTTAGAAGTTGATCTAATTTCGAGGCAAGAAGGTCAACTTTATCTAACTTTTGAACTATTAGGTTGAGATCAGCCATTTGATTATCAAGTTTAATATGAATCAACCATTCAATTAAGTTCAACTAAATCAGAAAAAATAATTTTCTACTGTACATATATTAGTGTAACCCTAATGTATGGTTCAAAATTTTTTAGAAATATTTATATACATATTTTTATTATTTTATTATATTTTTTTTTAAAAAAAAAAATTATATTTATTTTAATTATTTTAATTATTATTTTTAATTTAATTTAATTTAATTATTATTTTTAATATTTTTTAGTTAGTTTAATTTAATTTAATTTAATTTTAATTTATTTTATTTTTTTAGAGGAGAAAGAAGAAAAAAGAAAGAAGAATTCTAAAGAAGAGGTTCTAAGGAGTTCTAGAACTAAAAAGAGAGAAAAGAATTAGATTTAATTAGGTTTGATGTTGGTTAGCAATCAAGTTGGTCAATCAATCCTAACTAAGGGTTATCCTAGATCTAGACAGCTCCTAACTGCCACGGTCACCTTCAAGCCCTCCAGGTGTAAGATCAGCCAATCAACTGGCTAGGTAAGTGTAAGGTTAGTGAGAGTCCCCCCATTGTTTGCCTTAGACATTAATTGTGCTTGGCCAGGTGAGCTAACGGAATCAATTAGAAACCACATTCCTTCGGGCCCAATCATCTCTGAACCATTTTTCTAGACATCAATCAAATTGACTAATCCTAACTTGGTTCAACTCTTAGGGTTTCTTATCCTATTGAGCTCGAGTTCTTAGGGCTGATGTCTAATTGATTTTAAAATTAAAGGCTTAGATCAATGTAGGATGCTGATTGGTTGTTTGTGGGCTAAGAAAGGATGATCAAATTCCCATCTTATCTTTTTTAATTGGGTGTTGCCCTTAATTTGATTTAAAGATGCATATGTAAAAAAAAATTCAATCAAAAGGTTCTATGCAATTTAAACTAGATACATGCAACTAATTAAATTCTGAAAGACTTACCTTGCCTCCGGCAATTACCAAAAAAAATAAAAATAAAACTAATATGATGCATGCTCTAAACAGTTAGAGTTTCTAATCTTATCATAAGATTTTTAATTAGGTTTAAATGGATATTTTTTAAATTAATTTAAAAATAAAATAAATAAATAAATAAAAAGAGAAAAGGACTAGGGTTAGGATTGATCTCACTAAGCAAAACTAAATGATTTGTTCCTTGCCCTGGTTCTTTTTGTTTTTTAACCTCTTTTTCTGTAAAATAAAAAAAAGTTTGCAAGCAATATTTATAAAAAAATAAAAATTTTATTTATAATTTATTTATAGAAAAATTAGAAAGATCAAAAGTTTAATGTTTGTGCCTTTCCGACAACGACGTTAAAAACTTGATAAGAGCACGATGTTGTCATTAAGACACCATGTTTATTAGTTTAATCCAACTTCTTAAAATAATTAGAAATATGTAGATAGCAGTGAGTTGGATCGAATCCATAAGGAAGGTAGTGTTTTTAGATTTGAAATCTTTAATTTTTGAAAAGAAAAAGAAAAGAAAAGAGTTTTAAAATCAAAAGTGAAGTTGGAAAATAAAAAGTAAAAATTAAAAGATGCAGAAATTTAAACTTGGTACTAAGATTTACTAGTTAGATGTTAGCATCTACTTACAATAAAATAAAAAGTAATAATTAAAGTATAAAAATTAAATTATAATAAAAATAAAAAGCTAAAATCAAAGAATAAAAAAAATAAAATTTTTATTAATTAAAATTTTAGAATTTAAATACATAAAATTTAAATAAAATAAAATAAAATAGCCTGATCTCTTGGCAAAAAGATGGTGTGGAAGTCCAGCTTTTTTCGTCGACACTAGTTGCCTCGAAGCAGCCATTAACCCAAAGCTTGGTTTCACCCTGTACCAAAGCTTCACCTTGACTAAAGATTATGAATTTTGGAGGCCTGGGGTCTTATTTATAGGTGTTGGAAGACTAGAAACTTTTTTTGTAAGCAATGTGGGACTAAGAGGTCTTTGATCATTAAAATATGAAGAAATTTGAGTGAAAATTGGATTAAAAGGAGTCCTGGATGAATTCTATTACTCTAGATCAAATCTGACCATCAAATATGGATCAAACAGTCCAAAAAATGCCAAAATCATATGCGTATCGGCCAAGATCAGGTCGGATTAAATTCTGGCTGTTGATCATGCGTTGAGAATCCTAATTAGCATCGGGAGTGTTCTGGACCGTCGGATCATCCACTAGATCGAGCGCTATCGTTGGATGGCGATCTGCATGAAGCTGATTTTGAATTAAATTTGGTTTTAAACCTCCATCATTCAATCTTGACAGCAAGCTACTATTCTCATGGACTGCATGGACCGGCTGCCCCATACACCGCAACGAATCAGCATCTCCCATCATCGAGTGAAAAGTCCAAAATGCCCTATGAGCCATGATAGATTTTTTGTGAACCCTTTAAGGGTCTAGATCCATCACGTGTTGCTCCATGATTCACCGATTTCCGCTGAGCTGGTGGTCCACGCCAGGATCATGGACCGGCTGATGGCTTTTACGATTGAGTCAGCTTGCGTGGCTGGCTTGGCGTGCTGCTTCATTGGCTTAGCTTGGCTTGTTTGGACGTGCCAACTGATATAGCACGACGGCTTGAGTCGGCTGAGCCGTATGTTATTTTCATTTAATTTTTATTTATTTTATTTTTTTAGAAATTTATATCTTCTTCATTTTGTCTCTATTTTGCACGAAACTTATTTCATTATGATTAAAAAATTAAATTCCTTCCATTGATTATAAAATTTTATTTTATTATTTTTATTATTTTTTAATTAATTTTTTAATTAATAAAAATATGAATTTCATAAAAATATATATAAATTGATCATTAATTCTTAAAAATTAATATAAATTAATCAATAAATTAATATTTTTGTTGATGAATTTATGGTACTTATCAGATTTCTTTTAGACTCCTCTAATGGATCTTCTCCTGAATTTCTTTCGGATAATCTCCTTTTAGATGATCTTCTTAGTTGTACTCTTATTGGATGAACTTCATCAGTCATCCTCCTTCTAGATGATCTTCTCTGATCAGGTTCCTCCATTTGATCTCCTTCCAAGTGATCTCCTTCAGATGAAATTATTATGAACGAGTTTCTTTCAGTCACCAGGTGACCTTTAAGGAGTCCAAACTACTCTGAAATTGATGTAACCTGAAGCTCTTCACTGTCAATGCTTGGTCCATTTGAACTTTAACTACTAAATCCCAATAGACTAGCATGTCATGACAGCGAATACTATCATTCATAACAAACTCCACATGGCTTGAATGGTCCACTACCAGATGGTTATGGCTGTCACAATCTGTTTGTTATAGGCTCTCTGTCTATAAAAGAAACCCTTCAGATATATTTTCTCTAAGCTCTCATTCCCCTTTTTGTTGCTTTATTTCTTAATTTCTTGAGCATTTCATTTTTATTGGCTGAAAGAGCTAACTTGACCGTCGGAGGATCCTGCCGGAGCCACCACCCCTGGCTTTGGTCAGGACTTTGTTTTGCAGGCTACTGACGGCGGCCTCATCTTCCTCAACTCCAGCTTACTCCGACATCAATCAGATTTTGCACCAACAGGACCTAATTCCCACTAAACCATTAACCCAATGTGTTATCATTTGTGTCTTAGGATCTTCAACTCACAATCTTAGATCCTAATCAATCAATCCTTAATTCTTAATTAAGTTTTGGGCTGAGAGTTGGGGTTTGGCATTTCAAAAATAATTTTTATATTTATAAAATATTTTTACAATATGATTCTATCAACTAGTTGCATGTATGATTCATAATCAATATGTACATATAATGAAAATTAAGAAAATATATTTTAAATCTAATCTAAACATGCTCATGAAATTAAAATTATTTCAATTTTAATCAATCATAAATTATTTTAGATCAGATCTAACATATTTATAATGATAAAAATTAGATTAAAATTTTTTTAATTAGATCATAAAATTTCTTAGATCTAATCTAAAATTTTATGATCAAGATTTTAGATCCACATGCACTAGGACAACCTCTCTACTATAAGGGATAAACCTTACAGCAGGACAATCTTACAATACATGCAATCTAAAATTTTATTTTTAAATTTAACTATTAGATTATAAATTAGATCTAATCTAAAAATATAATCTAATCAAGTATAAAATTATGTAATAAAATAACCTAGGCTCTGATACCAGTTGAAGAAACTGATCTAGGATTTTAGGATTAGATTTTGAAACTTTTTCAGATCTTTGTAGTGAAAGACATGAATTAATTATATTAATTTATAATAAAATATGAAAAGTCCTTGATCTAAAATTTTATTACAAGATTTAGGCATGATATTAAATCAAAAAATAAAATATATAAAGAAAAAATTATTGATCACATCAACATAGATATACACTAGATCTAAATTAGATATGTAATAGGGAGATCAGATCATCCTTACCTTTGAATATCAAGTTTCTTAACTCACTGATTCAGGCCAAAGATGGTTGCTTTAAGCTTCACACATATCCGACCTCTATGAGTTATCCACATGAGCCCTCAATCGCAGATCTAAAGTCCAATGCCTGAAAATCAGTATAGTATGTTAGTACTGTACTGATCCTTTGTTGACAGTCGATCTAGATCTTCCTTCCTTCAAGTTTGAACTTTCCAACTTCAAAAGTCAAGGAAGATGATTCATGACATTGAGATACCTCTCAAAATCATATAAAGGATGGAGGAAGATATGTAGAAAAGAAGATGCTCTTCTTCTTTATTCTCTCACCAATACTTAGATTTCTCTCTCCAAAAAATTCCATTGCCCAAGGTATTTGTGCCCATGTTTTCCCACACCTCAATAGCCCTCTCAAGTCTCTAAAAGCCATTAAAAAATTAGGTTAGAAAATATTTTACAGATGGAGATATGAAGGAATCCTTGACTAGGTCAAATACCTAGTTAAGAGATATCCAAATAGGGCTAGACTTGAGGTGCCCAACTCTTGGGTGCCCCCTTTTTTTCTTCCATGGACCACCAGGTTTTGTCATACAAAATCTCTCTTAAAATCTACAAAAAAATCACCAAAAAATTAGGGGTGTGGATGGCATAAAGAGGGAGGAGTTTTAGTTGCTTAAAATTCTATCTTACAGAATTTAAATCAACTCAAACTCCTACTTTGACTTGGTCCACCTTAAATTTTCTATATAAGAAAGAAGGGAGGGACTTGGGGCATGCATGGAGGCCTGAGAGGGAATATTTTCATGAAAAATTTCAAAGAAAAAAATGCATGGGCATTAGGAATTGGGATGGTGCATGGAAATAGGAGTCCTAGTCTCACTAAGACTCCTAGTTTGACTTGGTCCAACTTGATCCTTGGACCAAATTAAATCAGAATTTAATTAATCTAATTAGATTAGATCTTAGTTCAACTAATAACCTAATTAAACCAAGTTAAATTAAATTTAATTTTGATTTAATTTTTAATCAAATTAGAAATTGGATTGATGCAAGTCCTAATTGAACTAGGACTAGTTCTTCCTTGCAATTGGCTCATCCAATAAACCAATTGAACTTAATCCAATCAAGCCCAAACCAAATTTAATTAAATTATATTTAGTTAGACTTAATCTTAATTTTATAACTTAATCAAATTAAGATAATTAGCAATCAAATTGCTAATCAATCCTCCTGCAACATTTGCACTCGATTAAACATCAATCGTATTGATTGTTTGATCTATGAACAATTCTTAATCATCGATCATCCATTCGATTATTAGATGTGTGCCCTAGAAAGCTAATTATTGACTAACACATTTATTTTTTAGAACTTGTTTTTGAACTTGTAAAATTTTTATTATTAATAAAGGGCATTCTTATTTTTAGTCATGTTTATGTGTCCATGATTTGTCCTAGAAATTAACAAAAATAATTTTACATATTTTCAAGGTGTTGAGAATTTGAGACATACACTATTAGTAATTAATTTCTAAATGCTCCCAATAGGAGGATCATCATGGAGGATAGTAATTGATCTAGTAAGATTAGTGCATGATCACCTTCTTCACGGGCAGATGAGTCTCAAGTTTGTAGTGTGGTGACACTAGGATGATAATGCAGGTGGTTATTAGAGAATAACTTACATTGAGCATGATCATTACGAGATACCACATGGATGTCTACTCACTCGTTAGTGGTATTCTCAATACTACAGTGGTATGCTAGTTCTTTGACCTATGGTGCATTAGCTATTTATAGTGAGGCTGCTATAGTTTGATTGCACGTCTACTTGGTCCCTGGCCATTCGGATCCTTGCTGTGTATGTTGGCTATGGTGGGTGATCGCTGTCGTAGGCAGTCTATTGATCCCATGATTGATTTTGATGATTGTCAAACTTTGAGTGTTTAAGTATTTAACCATATGTTTCAAGAATGGATGTAGATCTTTTCAGGTTTTTAAGTTAAAATTATAATTTTATCAAGTTAGAGATCAAGAAAAAGTGATAAAAGATAAAATTATAATTTTATAAAGTTAAAGAAAATCTATTTCGGAAGCCTTAAGAATAATCTTAGAAGATTTCTGATCTTTTGGAGACAGTCTCATAATTTTTAGATGCATAAATTAGAAAAAAATTAAGTTTTAGCAAAAGAATCAACCCAAGGGATGACCCCTAGGTCATCCCCTTTCGAAATGGGCTGCTTGGCAAGCTTGGAATGCAAATTGGGCTGACCCAGTCTGACACTGAGCCGACCTAGTCTCAGTGAAAGCAAAAGATAGAAAGTGTAGAAAGCTAGTTTTTCAAGACCTAGGAAACTGAGCTGACCCAGCTATAAATTAAGCCGACCCAATTAGGACTAAGTTGACCCAGTCAAAAGTTGAGCTGACCTAGTGATTGTAATGGCTAGTTTTCTGCAACTTTTTTAAACGATCATTTCTCCTCTTCAATGGCTATTTCATGGCTTCCAACAACTAGAATTGATCCTCAAGCTATCACAAAGAGTATAAAAGGCTAGATAAATATTTGGAAAGGAAGATCAAGTGGATTGAAGATAGAAATTATTAAAATAGTAAGATTTATTGAATATCTAAAGAAAAAGAGAGAAAAGAGAAAATCTTGTGCATCAAATTCAGAGAGCTTCAAAGTATGATCATCCTCATTCATTCGAGCTTCCTCTTAGTCTTCAAAGGAGAGAATACAAAGCTTCAAGAGCCATCTTTCAGTCTCTCCATCAAACTTCAAAAATAGTTCTTTTTCTTTTTATTTTTGTTCGAAATTTTATTCTTATATTTTTATTTCTTTACAAGTTTCTTTAGGTGAAAGAAACTTGGGGTGTAGGTTGGTCCAAGTCAAAAATTGGATAGTGTAAGGATTGTGGTTGGTGCTCCTAGGATAAAACCAATCGGGTTGATAGTAAATTCGAGAAAACTATTGGTGTAGGATTGTGGTTGGTGAGCCCAGCAAAACTAACTTGGTTTGTTTGTGATCTCGGGTCAAAATAAATGCACTGTAATCTCGAATTATAGTAGAATTTCTAAGGAGATAGCTTAAGGAGTGGACGTAGGTACGGGATTGCACCGAATTACTATAAAATCTTTATGTGTTTGTTTTATGGTTTTGCTTTCCTTTCTTTTCTTATTTGCTTTATATATTTGCATTAGTTAGTTGCTTTTAATTTTGCTGCTACACATTGCTCATTCATCATAAGCATTCAAGTTTTTCTTAATTAGAAGCACATTTATTTTAGAGTATAATTTGGCCAAAAATTTTATAAACCTAATTCATCACCCCTCTTAGGTAGCCATACCTAGGCAACAAGTGGTATCAGAGCAGGTACTCTATTATTAGTTATTGACCTAACCATCAAGAGCTAAAGATCTAGACGATCCAAATGAATTCTTTGTTTAGTGAAGGCTATTTTATTGATAGACCTCCATTGCTTAATAAATCAAATTATAGTTATTGGAAAGCACACATGCGTATCTTCATACAAACATATGATCATAACTTATAAAAGATTATAATCGATGGCTCATACATCCTCAAAGCATTGCTTGAGCATGATAAAGAAATAATCCAACTAAATACTAAAGCAATGAATTTACTTTGTTGTTCATTAGACATAAATATTTTTAATATAATTTCTTTATGTATTTCAGCAAATCAAATATGGAAGAAATAAAAAAACTACTTTTGATGGAGCAAATCAAAGAGAAACATCAAGCTCCCAAGAAGAAAAGGTAGCTCAGCCCAACTCACGCCTTATGGTGCATGAAGATGAAAAGAAGAAGAAAAGAAAGAAATAAAAGAAAAAGAAAACAATGATTAAGAGGAAGCAAGGCAAAGAAGAAAATGAGAAAGAGGAGGAAGGTATAGAAAGTTGTTGCCTTATGGCTTAAAAAGATGAGGTATATCATGAACACTCCTCTAAATTTTCTTTTAATGAATTATATGAAGCCTTCAATGAGTTAATGGATGAACATAAGAAGGTAAGGCAATAAAATAAAGAACTTAAAAAACTTAATCTTTCTTTGGCTGAACAAAAAGATAAGATTTTAAGTGAAAAATAATTTTTTTGAAAAATATGAAAAACATGGGCAAAGAAAAAAAAATTTCTTGAAACAAATTGAAACTCTAACTAAAAAAAATGATAATATAGTTAAATATAAAAAAATTTTAGTTAAAGAAAAAGAAAGATTTTTAAAATCTAAAAAATCTATGATTGAAAAAAATATTAAGATGAAAAATGAACTTAATAAACTAAGATTTTCTGCGAAAGAAAAGAGTAAATTTGAAAAATCTCTTTTAGAAGAAAATGTCAAACTAAAGAAAGAGATTGAAAGCTTGAAGTCCATAATTGAAAAGTTTACAATTGGATCTCAAAAGCTTCAAGCCATTTTAAATGATCAAAGAGCTATTTTTGATAAACATGAAATTAGTTATGATTCAATAAGAAAATAAAAGTTTGACAAAAATATGCTTAACAAAGCTTCAGCTGAAAATCATTCAATTAAGTACTTTAAATATAATAAAGTTAGTCATAAAATTTTTGAATGCAACATTAAAAGAAATGACCAAACTTATATCAAATAAATTTGAATTCTAAAAGAAACCATGAGCTCTAACCTCCATAGACCCAGGATGACTTGGGTACCAAAAACTAGTAAATAATTTTTTAGATATACTAAGAATCCAGTTGAATGAAATGAGAAAATGCTTGTAGTTGGATGCCTTGGGAATGGACTTGGATGGATGATCATATTGGTAAAATCTAAACTTTTCTCACATCATTCCATCAATGTTTGTTTGATTAATTCTATTAATTTTAATGATATATCATTATGATTTTATATTATGATTTCTTGCTTAAAATTCTTTTCATATGTTAGTAAGATTAGTATGATTAATTGATTTTGATGATTTGAATACTTTGATTTTAAAAAGTCAATATGCTCTCCTCTAAGTATCATGTTATGATATGAATTGAAATTATCTTGAAATTCAGTATGATATAATAGCTTTCCCATATCAATTTTATAATTGATAAACTTAAATTAAAAGATGCTTAATTAGATTTGAATGTTTTTGAATTACTAAACATACATGTAAAATTAATTTTTGGCATTCTCCCATAAGATACTTAAAAATAAAAATTTTTCAAAACATTGCATGATCTAACTACTTGAAGATAAAATATATATCCATAAAACTCAAGTGCTTAATGTGTTGAATTACATTGCATATTAGATTATCCCTAAGGATTTGGAATTTCATAGTTCAACCTGTAGGGAAAAATCTTGTTTTTCGATGCAGGTTCGTTCAGATCTGATTGGATCAAGAGGGATATTTCAAAAATTTTCTCTAAGATTTTAATTAGATATGAGATTCTTCAGATCTAATCTTATTGATCTAATAAAATAAAATAAAATAAAAATTAAACTAAATCTAATTTAATTATACCTTTATTTTGGATAATCCAATTATCCTGTGATGATCTCGATGTTTGCCTAAGGTTTTGGATGTAGCCACGTAAGCATCTGGCCTCTACCAATATCCACTCGGGCAGGATCTTAAGATCTTCTCCTCAATCTATCCTTCAAAAATTAGATCTACATCTGATCTTGAAGGTCTTCAAAAATCTTTTGAAGATCAACTATTGTCTCTTGTAGTAGTGTTGCCTTCTTCCTTTCCTATCGCCTTTCAATTGCTTGGATCGCAGCTAACTCATGCCCAAAGTCCCTCAAGCATGGAGAGGAGAGAGAGGACTTAAGGATGGCATGGAGAGGGATGGAGAAGGGCTATATGGCATGGGCTTAAGCAGAAGCTCTCAATTCTTGGCACAGATAGGATTTATATAGACCCTACCATGCCATGCAGTGCCACATCATCCCGGCCAATCATGGCCTTTTATGCAATCAGATCTAAATCTGATTGATGGGATGACATCATCTAATCTAATTAGATTAGAGTCCCTCATAACTCTCCTTAGATAGCACCAAGACTAGGTCAAACAAGTCTTCTTGGCGCCATCTAGGTTGATTCCCTAAAGCAACTAGAGTCCCATATGTATGGGACTCCAAACCTTATCCACATGGAATGCACAGTCTCCCTAAGCATGCACCCCTTGTCTGTTTGCTTTTTAGTAGGGGGACAAGGGCCAAAGTTCTCTCTAATGGGTGAATGATGCAAGGGCAGATGTCTAAGTGTCAAAGGTCAACATTTGACCAAAGTCCAAAGACAAGATTTAGCAGGTGACGAAAAATGGCAGGTATTGTCTCAAATTTATCTCATAAATTAAGACAATCCTTTTCTAACCTGGACAAGCTCCAGTCAAACCAAATAAAGGTTCTTGAGTGAGTCCAAATATATTTAGCTCACAAGATAAGTTTTAATGATTATTAAAGGAGAACATTAGGCTCAATCGTATGCTAGCATGATTTCCTTGAACCTAATTGAATCTTATTCAAATCAATTGAACTGGGTTAATCCAATTGATGATATCTAGATTCAAACCCTTGTTTGTGTGACCCAATTAGATTCAATTCCATATGGTAATGGGATATGTCATGATCTCTATCATCAACATCATCGAAACACCTTCTGATGGATCATAACTTTTCTAATTCAGACAACTAGTACGATCAATCATCCAAATCATTCAAATTGCTCCCAAAATCCATCAGTGACACCTAGAAGCATATGGTGGCAACCCATCAGAACTGAAAGCAAACCTCTCGGTGCAGTTACCAATGTGTTAAGTTCTTCTATCTTGAGCATTGATCAGATTAGGGTTAAGGTGATCTCGTCAAATCCTAATTTTCGCCATATGAATTAATCATTCAATTCAAGTCCAACGTAAAAATCCTAATAAAAATTCTTTCTATTATTTCATTCTACCATGACCATGGGCTTGTGGACTCGATTCTCATGATCATCATAGGGCTGCTCCTCTTCTACCGAGGTAGATAGATCCCCTATTGGTGCAATCCAATTTTTACAATGAACATGCTATAGCCAACATACACCTCAAAGTTTTGAATGGCTAGGTGACCGAGTTATGGTGTAGTCAAACTATAACACCCTCAAGATGAACTATCGATGCACTTCAGATCAAAGAATCAGACACACCACTGTAGCTTCGAGCTTGTCATCGACCAGAAGGTAGACTTCCTCATGACTACTCGAGATGGTCATGCTCAGTTCCCTCATTCTCTAACGAGTACCTATACTCTCACTCTGGAGTCTCTACACCATAGACTCAAGACTCATCTATCCTAAAAAAGCAATCGTACACCAACCTTCCAGATCAATCATCATCCTCATGATGATCCTACAATCGAGAGCATTTTATGAGTTAATAATGAAAATTCATGTCTTAAATTTTTAACTCTTGAAAATATGAACTATCATTACCATTAACTTAAGGGATGTATCACAGACACTTTCAAATACACACTATAATAGAAAAAAATTTATTTTATTATTTATAGTTAAAATTATAATTTTATCCTTAGAAGAGTATTACAAGTGTCAGCCAATCTGACTTCTAGGGCACACCTATCTAACAAACGCCCACTTGACCTAAAGTCAATTGGCTACAAATCTAAGTCCCATCTTCTAAAGGTGGGTTTCGATCTTCTGCTGGTCTAACGGCTTTGTGAGTGGGTCTGTCACATTGTTTGCGGAGTCGACTCTCTTGACCTTGACATAACCATTCTTAAGATAATCGTGAATGAGGTGATATCACCGCTCGATGTGCTTGGATATTTGATGAGACCTCAGATCCTTAGCAAGGGCTATGGTGTCATTATTATCACAGTACAGAGAAATGACATTCTATGGCATCACTTTAATCTCTGCGGTAAACTTCTTATACCAGAATGCCTTCTTCGTAGCTTCTGACGTAGCGATGTACTAAGCCTCCATGGTGGAATCTGTTATCACTATCTGCTTGAAACTCTTCTAACTGATAGCAGAACTATTACATACAAATAGATTCCTAGATGTCAACTTTCGATCATCTATATCAGACATAAAATTCGAGTCTGTATATCCCTGAATTTGGAGTTCTCCATTACCAAAAATCAACATCATACCTTTAGTTCTTCTTAAGTACTTAAGGATATATTTCACAGAAGTTCAATGTTCTTCATCTGGATTCGACTGATATCTGCTTGTGACACTTATAGCATGGGCTATATTAAGTTGTGTACAAAACATGACATACATGAGGCTCCTTATTGCTGAAGCATAAGGGATCTTGCTCGTGTGTTCAATCTCCTCAGGTGTGTTGGGACACATTTTCTTAGAAAGATGAATGCCATGTCTAAAGGGTACCAATCCCCTCTTGGAGTTTCCAATGCTAAATCTCTTTAGCATTTCCTCTATGCATATCTTCTGTGAAAGACCTAGCATCCTATTCGGTCTATCTCTATAGACCTTAATTCCTAGAATAAAGGATGCTTCTCCTAGGTCTTTCATGAAGAATTTTTTAGATAACCATATTTTAAATGTGGTCAATATAAAAATATCATTTTCAATAAGAAGGATATCATCCACGTACAATACGAGGAAGACAATAGTGCTCCCACTAACCTTTTAAAAATACATGGTTCCTCCTCATTCTTGATGAAACCAAATAATTTGATCACATCATTAAAATGAGTATTCCAGCTTCGAGATACCTGCTTAAGTCCGTATATTGACCTTTATAGCTTGCATATTTTATGATCAACATCACTGGTTGGGAAACCTAATGGCTGTTCCATATAGATATCTTTCTCAAGGTAGCCATTTAAGAATGCCATTTTCATTTTCATTTACCATATTTCATAATTGAAATAGGCTGCAACAGCAAGCAATGTGTGGATGAATTTTAGCATAGCTACTGACAAAAAGGTATCCTGATAGTCAATTCCTTCGTACTGACTATATCCTTTTACCAGTAATCTAGCTTTGAATGTCTCCACATTTTCATTTGCACTAATCTTTCACTTGTAGATCCATTTACACCCAATAGGTACTATACCTTTAGATGGATCTACCAAGGTTCAGACTTGGTTTGAGTGCATCGAGTCAATTTCTGACTTCATTATCTCTAACCATTTCTTAAAGTTGATATCCGATATCATCTCATCATAGGTTTTAGGATCATTACCATGAACCCCATTACCTATGAGGAACATTTCCTCTACTTCCTCTGAGATAGTACCTAAGCACCTCTCAGGGGGATGGGAAAGCCTTTTCGATCTATGAGGTGAAGGAGGTAGTGATTGTATTGGCTCAACTTGATCTAGTTCCATAGGATCCTTAGCTTGTTGCTCTTGTGAGACTTTCTCCTTAAGCTTGATCTGCTTTCCAATGCTGCTATCTTGAATAAACTATTTTTCAAGAAAGATGGCATGCCAACTCACAATCATATTGTGGTCTTCTAGAATGTAGAAATAATATCCTAATGACTCTTTAGGATATCCTATGAATCGAGCTCTAAAGAATCTATAGTCTAACTTATCCGCTTGTTGTCTTTTGACATGAGCTGGATAACCCCAAATTCTGAGATGACTCAGACTTGGTTTCTTACCATTCCATATTTCATACGATGTGGTAGGAATGGTTTTAGAGAAAATCCTATTCAGTAAATATATAACAGTTAACAGACTATATCCCCTAAAGAAAATTAGGAAGGTCTGTGAAGCTCATCATGGATCGGACCATATCTAATAGGGTCCGATTTCTCAATTTTGAAACCCCATTTAGTTGAGGTATTCCATGTGTATTCCATTGAGAGACTATGCCATTTTGCTTGAGATAATCCAAAAATTTTCGACTAAGGTATTTACCTCCTCGTTCTAATCAATGAATCTTAATGAGTTTTTTAGTTTGCTTTTCAACTTCATGTCTGAATTCTTTGAACTTTTCAAAAGCTTCAGACTTGTATCTTATAAGATACACGTATCTATACTAAGATAAATCATCGATAAAGGTTATGATGTAGTTAAAGTTGCCTCTAGCTGGCACATCAAATGGACCGCACACATCAGTATGTACTAGGGCAAGTAGATCCGTGGCCCTTTCCCCATGTCCTACAAAAGGGAGCTTGTCATTTTACCATGAAGACATGATTCATAATTTGTCTATGACTTAGAAGTCAACAGAATCAATAGTCCAATTTTCTTCAATTTGTTAATCCTATCTTCTGCTATATGATCTAGCCTTTGGTGCCATAAATTCCTATCATTTGGACTATCCTTAGGTTATTTTGATCTTATGGCATTCACATTTTGCTCGATATTAAAGATAGATATAACAATGTGTAACTGGTAAAGACCATTAATAAGAAAATCACTTGCAATTTTATTTCTTTCATAAAGAATATTATAATGGTCCTTAAGAAAACTAATTACATAGCCTTCTTGTACTAAACATGAAACAAAAATCAAATTATTGCTTGCAGTAGGCACATAATAACAATCACTAAGTACTAAATCTAAGTCAGATGATAGTCGAAGAGGGTAGGTTTCCACGGTCATAGCAGCAACCCTTGCTCTATTTTCAATACGTAGGATCACTCACCATCCCTCAACCTCCTACTATCCTCAAGATCCTACATGAAAGTGTATAAATGAGCACTAGAACCAGAGTCAATCACCCAACTGAATGCAAAAGAAACCATAAGGTTAGATTCAATAATGAGCATACCTCTAGAAGGATCTGTCTCCTTCTTATTCTTCAGGATGGCCAGGTATGTAGGGCAGTTTTGTTTCCAATGGCCGTCAGTATTACAATGGTAACACTTCCTTTGTTAGTGGCCTTCTTCTTCAGCTCTGCCTTCTTTTTCTTTCCATCTTCCACCTTCTATCTTTTCATAGACTTCTTCTTCTTTCCAAAAAACTTTCTTTTGAATGAAGTCCATTCCATAACAAGTACTGAGTCTTTAAAATCTTTCATAGAAAGCTCAGCAGTAACCAGCATATTCATAAGCTTAGTCAGAGTATTCTGAAGTTTATGCATATGGTAGTTCATGACAAACTACCCATATACATCAGCCAAAAATTGCAGAATTATATCATTCTGTAGATCCTGGTCTAACTTCACTTTGAGCTTCTCAAGCTTTTCTAAGTCCTTGATCATCATCAGATAATGATCTTGGACTAACTGCCCATCACATATTTTAGCCTTAAATAGTCATTTAGTGATCTGATATTTGGCTGCATGACTCCGTTCACCAAACAACTCTTATAGGTGAGCCAATATTTGGCAGACAGTCTTGATATCTTCATGTTGGTGTTGAAGCTCATTAGACATCAAGCTCAATATGTAGTATCTGACCTTGTTATCTTCATGCATTCATTTATCAAGAGATGCTCTTTGTTCAGCAAACGGACGAGCTAGTAAAGTGGAAATATCCTGATCCAATACATGAGTCAACTTCTCAAAACCCAAAATAATTTTAAAGTTTGGGAGCCAATCCTTGTAATTGGGTCCGGTCAGTCTATGGGTGTCCAAGATACGGGCTAGGGGTTGGATGCTGACATTTTCTTTTTTTGTAGAGAGTCAAAATTTCTAATTAGATTTTATAATTAAGACCTGACCAATTTATTTAGAAATTTAATTTTTAAATAAATTAGCTTCCATTATTTTCTCAGATCCCTACACTCCCTTTGTAGAGATGCAAAAATCTCCACGATTACTGATTTCTAGTGGATGGTGCAGTTCCATCAACTGACTCATCACCTCACCTAATAGTTATTGATGATGGGTTAGCCAATGAGTGTGTTAGATATATGTGCCCTAGAAGCCAGAATTGGCTAACACTTGTAATACACTTCTAGGGGCAAAATTGTAATTTTGACTATAATTTATAAAATGGGTTATTTTCTATCACACATGTGTATTTAGTGTCTGTGATACATCCTTTGAGTTAATGGTAATGATAATTCATATTTTCAAGAGTTGAAAATTTAAGACATGAATAATCATTATTAACTCATAAACAGCTCCCGACCATAGGATCATCACGAGGATGGTGATTGATCCAGAAGGTTGGTGTACGATCGCTTCTCTTTAGTAGATGAGTCTTGAGTCTACGGTGTGGAGACACCGGAGCGAGAGTACAGGTACTCGTTAGAGAATGAGGGCACTGAGCGTGACCACCTCGAGTAGTCATTAGGAAGTCTACCTTCTCGTCAATGACTGATTCGATGCTGCAGTAGTGTGTCTGATTCTTTGACCTGAGATGCATCGGTAGTTCACCTTGAGGGTGTTATAGTTTGACTACACCATTACTCGGTCTCCTAGCCATATGGAACCCTGAGGTGTATGTTGGCTGTGACATGTTCATTGTAGGAACTGGATTGCATCAAGATGGGATCTATCTACCTCGGTGGTAGAGAAGCAGCCCTATGATAATCATGAGAATCAAGTCCTGAAGCCCATGGCCATGGCAGAGTGAAATAATAGAAAGAGTTTCTATTTAGGTTTTCACATTGGACTCGAATCGAATGATTACATCATATGACAGAGACTAGGGTTTGACGAGTTCACCTTAACCCTAATCTGATCGGAGCTCAAGATAGAAGAACTTAATCACACAGGTAGCTGCACCAAGAGGTTCACATTCAGCTCTGATGGGTTGCCACCATATACTGCTAGGTGTCACTGGTGGATTTTGGGAGCAATTAGAATGATTTAGATGATCGATCATTCTAGCTGTTCGAATCAGAAGAGTTCTGATCCATCAAAAGGAGTTTCAATGATGTCTATGATAGAGATCATGACATATCCCATTACCATACAGAACTGAACCTAACTGGGTCACACAAACAAGGGTTTGAATCTGGTGATCATCAATTGAACTGATCTAGTTCAATTGATCTGAATGAGATTCAATTAGGTTCAAGGAAATCGTGCTAGCACTCGATTGAACCTAACGTTCTTCTTTTACTATCACAAATAAGTTGTCCTGACTGAGCCAAAGGAGTTTGTGCTCAATCAGAGGCCTTCATATGGTCTGACTGGAGGTTGTCCAAGTCAGAATAGGTTGTCTTATTTGTAAGACATTACCTGCCATTTTTGGTCACCTGCTATTTCTTGTTCTTTGACTTTGGTCAAAAGTCTACCTTTGACTGGTCAAACGTTGACCATTCACCCTTTGACTTTTGACCACATGTCATGCACCTATTGGAGAGCTGGTGGGGGCCTGTCCCCCTGCCAGAACCTGGCAAGGAGAAGGGCGCACGCCAAGGGTGGCGTGAGCCCAAGTAGGAGGCGCCTAGGAGTCCTTGTTGGACAAGGACTCCACCTCCCTTTTGGATTCCAATCAGAGTTCTACTAAGAATCCAGTTTGACTGGTCTTAGGCACCCTCTAAGGAGGAATCCAGGGGTCTCTATTTCCAACCAATCAGATTTAGATCTGATTTCACAAAGGGTTGTGATTGGTTGAGAGGAAGAGGAGTTGGATCACAAGAGGTCTATAAATAAGACCCTGCGCCCAACCCTAATTCCAATGCTATTAGACACGCCCCAAGGCTGCCTCTCCCCTCCTTCTCCATGCCATAGTCTCTTCTCCCCTTGCTCTCCACGTCCAAAAGGTGTTTTGGACTTTGGTTGGTGCGATTCAGATCAAGGAAAGGCGATCAAAAGCAAGAAGGCTGCGCTGCTGCAAAAGGACGACTGCAGATCTTCAAAAGAGTTTTGAAGATCCTCCAGATCAGATCCAGATCTGATTTTTGGAGGTGTGATAGAGAAGAAGAGGATCTCCAGATCCAACCCGAGTGGATACCGGTAGAGGCCAGGCGCTTGCGTGGCTAAGATCCAGAACCTTCCGCTGCAATCAGGATCATCTACAGGGTAATAGGATTACCCAAATCAGGTAAATTAAATTTGATTTAATTTATCTTATTTTATTTTATTTATTAAAATAATAAGAATCAGATCTAAAATATATCAAGATCTGATTGAGATCAAGAGAAAATTTTTGAAATATATCTCTTGATCTAATCAGATCTGGACGAACCTGGATCGGGAAATCAGGATTTCCCTTCAACTGGTATCAGAGCCATGGTTCTAAATTGTTTAGATCTGATTTTAATTTTATTTTAATTAGAAAATAAAGTGATTTCAGATGTCACATGAGATGTGATCAGATCTGAAATCAGAAAAATTAAAATTAAATAATTTGGATCTAAGAACATGAAGATATGCATGACTAGTTCTAGAATAGAATAGTTCTATAGAATAGTTTTGCATGTCTTTGATTTAATCTGATTAAATCATATTTTAGATCTTCTTATTTACTATTTTCTGATATTATAAGTGTTATAATAACATCTGATAAACAGCAAATAAAAATTATTTAATTTTAAATATCATATGAGATATGATAGATGCATGACTAGACTAGTTGTAGAATAGTTCTACATAATTATCTAGATTAGAATTTATTTTGATTAGATCAATTTAAATCTAATTTTTTAGATTATTATGAGATAATTTAGATCTAAAAATATGCATGATTTGATACATGAGATGTATGCAAAATATGCCTTGATTAGATCTAAATTTGTATATGAGATATATGATATAGATCTATAACTGTTTTGTAGATTTACATGTTCCTGATTAAGGCGTTCCTCTTGGCCGTCCGGTCATAAGAACGAAGAAGGGTTTGAAAGGCCCTCTCTTCCCATTCGATGGGGTGTTCTTATGACGTGTAGGGGTGCTGCGTGTTCGTCCTTAATCAGAAACCCAAAACTTACTTTCTGCAAAACCCTAGATCCTGAAACCCTAGGATTTATTGTGCATATTTTGTTTATGAACCCAACTTAATTAAGAATTAAGTTTATGAAATATTAATTAGGTCTAAAATTGAGAATTTTAGATCTAAGACATATTCATAATACTGGGTTCGGGCTTGGGTAGCTCAATTAGGTCTAAGCGGTTGATCAAACCGAATCAAGAGTTGGTTAGATGGGATCAACAATGCTTAAATTGACCAGCCTAATAGGATTAAGTCTGGGTCAAGATCGAGTCACGATCAAGCAAGACCTAATTAGGCTCAGAGGTTAGAGTCTGGATTGTAGGCTAACCCAATTGGTTCTGACTCAACAATTTGGTGTCTAAGGTAAGTTTGGCACAGACGACCGACTGGTTTTTAATTGGAAGCTACTCGACCTGAATGCGTTCTTGTGCGAGTTAACGGCATATTCCTTCCACCGGTCTCACTTACCTGGCCATATCTGTTGACACAGTTCTGATCTGAGGTGGTCAATAATCCGAGCTGACCCATGCCACTAGGTTAGTCATAATTGTTATGACTAAGACCAAGTCTAGTTTAATGAGACCTGAATCAATTCTCCCTAAGAAAAGATTAAGTCCGAGGTCTTCCACCATTGTAGATGTGCGGGCCCTTCCCGGGGTTGATTGTTCTCGGCTGGATACAGTGGCTCAGTTGCACCGGGAAGACGCAACCATGTCTATTAGGCATTGGATGCTATGGGCTGGAGGATGAGTTGGGCTCAATATTCCGGATACGGTGAGAGACCCAATTAGGAACCCAGTCTATGCAAATGGTGGGTCTGACTTAACTAAGGAGTGGATCAATATTCCGGATATGGTGAGATTCATGAATTAGAGACCAAGTTTGGGTGCACCATGATTAGAGAATCATTGAACAAGAGTTGTTCACTCATTGGCTAACCCATCACCAATAACTGTTAGGTGAGGTGATGAGTCAGTTGGTGAGACCGCACCACCCACTAGAAATCATCAATCGTGAAGATTTTCGCATCTCTACAGAGGGAGTGTAGGGATCCGAGAAAATAGTGGGAGCTAATTTGTTTAAAAATAAAATCTCTAAACAAATTGGTCAAGTCAAAATTACAGTATCTAACTAGAATCTTTGACTCTCTACAGGAATATGTCTGCGTCAAACCCACTGGCACGTATCCTAGACACACATAGACTGACTGGACCCAATTATAAAGATTGGCTCAGGAACTACAAAATTATTTTGGGTTCAGAGAAGTTAACACATGTTTTGGACCAGGACCCTCCCACCTTACCAGCTCGTCCATCCACTGAACAGAGAGCGTCTCTGGAAAAATGGATTGACGAAGACAATAAGGCCAGATACTACATGTTGGGCTCGATGTCTGATGAGCTCCAGCGCCAACATGAAGATATCGGGACTGCTCGCCAAATGTTGGCTCACCTACAGGAGATGTTTGGTGAACAGAGTCGCGCAGCCAAATATCAAGTCACGAAACGACTTTTTAAGGCTAAGATGCGTGATGGGCAGTCAGTCCAAGATCACTGTCTGACAATGATCAAGGACATGGAAGAGCTTGAGAAGCTCGGTGTAAAGTTGGACTTGGACTTGCAGAACGATATTATTCTGCAATCCTTGACTGATGCATATGGGCAATTCATCATGAATTACCACATGCATAAACTTCAGAAATTCCTTGGCCGAGTTGATGAATATGCTGGTTACCGCTGAGCTTTCTATGAAAGGTTCTAAAGGCTCAGTTCTTGCTATGGAATGGACTTCTTCCAAAAGAAAGTCTTATGGAAAGAAAAAGAAGTCTGTGAAAAAGCAAAAGGTAGAAGGATCAAAGAAGAAGAAGGCAGAACCGAAGAAGAAGGTCGATGGCAAAGGAAAGTATTTCCATTGCAACAGCGACGGCCATTGGAAGCGGAACTGCCCTACTTACCTGGCCACCCTGAAGAACAAGAAGGAAGGTCCTTCTGGAGGTATGCTCGTTATTGAGTCTAACCTTACGATTTCTTCTGCATCCAGTTGGGTGCTTGACTCTGGTTCTAGTGCTCATCTGTGCACTTCTATGCAGGGTCTTGAGGATAGCAGGAGGCTGAGGGATGGAGACATGATCCTACGCATCGGTAATGGAGCAAGAGTTGCTGCAGTAGCCGTGGGAACATACCCTCTGCGATTACCATCTGGTTTAGACTTAGTTTTAAAAGACTGTTATTATGTGCCTGCAGCTAGCAGGAATTTGATTTCTGTTTCATGCTTAGCACAAGAAGGTTATGTGATCACCTTCTTTAAGGACCATTGTAACATTCTTTATGAAAGAAATAAAATTGCAAATGGTTTCCTTGTTAATGGTCTTTATCAGTTGCATATTGATGTACCTATTTTAACTATCGAGCAAAACGTGAATGCCAAACGACCTAGGGATAGTCCAAACGACAGATATCTATGGCACCTGAGATTAGGTCATATAGCAGAAGATAGGATTAACAAATTGGAGAAAAATGGGCTATTGAGTCCATTGACTTTTGAGTCATATCCAACTTGTGAATCTTGTCTTCAAGGCAAAATGACTAAACTCCCTTTTGTTGGACATGGGGAGAGGGCCACAGATCTCCTTGCCCTAGTACATACTGATGTGTGCGGCCCATTCGATGTGCCGGCTAGAGGCAATTTTGTCTACTTCATTACCTTTTACCGATGATCTGTCTAGGTATGGGTATGTGTATCTTATGAGACATAAGTCTGAAGCCTTTGAAAAGTTCAAAGAATTCAGACATGAAGTAGAAAAACAAACTAGAAAACCCATTAAGGTTCTTCGATCAGATCGAGGAGGTGAATACCTTAGCCGGGAATTCCTAGACTATCTTAAGGAAAATGGCATAGTCTCTCAATGGACTCCACCAGGAACACCTCAACTCAACGGGGTTTCAGAACGGAGAAATCGGACTCTATTGGATATGGTTCGATCCATGATGAGCTTCACAGACCTCCCAGATTTTCTTTGGGGACATTCATTATTAACTTCAATCTATTTACTGAATAGGGTTCCCTCTAAAACCGTTCCTACCACACCGTATGAGATATGGCACGGTAAGAAACCAAGTCTGAGTCATCTCAGAATTTGGGGTTGTCCGGCTTATGTCAAAAGACAACAAGCGGACAAGTTAGAGTTTAGGTCCTTTAGAGCTCGATTCATAGGATATCCTAAAGAGTCATTAGGATACTATTTCTACATTCCAGAAGACCACAATGTGATTGTGAGTCGACATGCCATATTTCTTGAAAAATAGTTTATTCAAGATAGTGGCATTGGAAAGCAGATTAAGCTTGATGAGAAAGTCTCACAAGCAGAACGAGCTAAGGACCAAGTGGAACCAAATCAGGTTGAGCCAATAAGAACACTACCTCCTCCACCTCGTAGATCGGAAAGAGTTTCCCGTCCCCCTGAAAGATACTTAGGTATTATTTCAGAGGATGTAGAGGAAATGTTCCTCATAGGTAATGGTGCTCATGGAGATGATCCCAAAACCTACAACGAGGCGATATCAGATATCGACTCCGAGAAATGGCTTGAGGCAATGAAGTCAGAGATCGACTCGATGCACTCAAACCAAGTCTGGACCTTGGTAGATCCACCAGAAGGTATAGTACCTATTGGGTGTAAATGGATCTTCAAGAGAAAGATTGGTGCAGATGGGAA
The DNA here is from genome assembly GCA_006176705.1 of Cocos nucifera. Lineage (NCBI taxonomy): Eukaryota > Viridiplantae > Streptophyta > Magnoliopsida > Arecales > Arecaceae > Cocos > Cocos nucifera. The sequence goes on along the minus strand of QRFJ01003146.1, from coordinate 73,880 downwards.
TGTGGAGACATTCAAGGCTAGACTGGTGGCAAAAGGTTATAGTCAACGTGAAGGCATTGACTATCAGGATACCTTTTCCCCGGTAGCTATGCTAAAATCCATCCGCACATTGCTTGCCGTTGCAGCCTATTTCGATTATGAAATATGGCAAATGGACGTGAAAACGGCATTCCTAAATGGATATCTTGAGGAAGATATCTATATGGAACAGCCGCTAGGTTTCACATCCAGTGATACTGATCACAAGGTTTGCAAGCTGCAAAGGTCCATATATGGACTTAAGCAAGCATCTCGGAGCTGGAACACTCGTTTCAATGATGTGATCAAAAAGTTTGGTTTCATCAAAAATGAAGAGGAACCATGTATTTTCAAAAGGGTCAGTGGGAGCGCTGTTGTCTTCCTCGTATTGTACGTGGATGACATCCTCCTTATTGGGAATGATATTCCCATGTTGACATCAGTCAAGATGTGGTTGTCTAAGGAATTCTCCATGAAAGACCTAGGTGAAGCATCCTTTATTCTAGGAATTAAGGTCTATAGGGATAGACCGAATAGGATGCTAGGACTTTCACAGAAGATGTACATAGAGGAAGTACTAAAGAGGTTTAGTATGGAAAACTCTAAGAGGGGATTAATACCCTTCAGACATGGTATTCATCTTTCCAAGAAGATGTGCCCCAGCACACCTGAGGAAATAGAACGCATGAGCAAGATCCCTTATGCTTCTGCAATAGGGAGCCTCATGTATGCCATGCTATGTACACGACCTGATATAGCCCATGCTGTGAGTGTCACAAGCAGATATCAGTCAAATCCAGGTGAAGAACACTGGACTTCTGTGAAATGTATCCTTAAGTACTTGAGAAGAACTAAGGATATGATGTTGGTCTTTGGTAATGGAGAACTCCAAGTTCCAGGGATACACAGACTCGGACTTCATGTCCGATATAGATGATCGAAAGTCGACATCTGGAAGTCTGTTTGTTTGCAATGGTGGAGCTGTCAGTTGGAAGAGTTCCAAGCAAACTGTGATAGCAGATTCCACCATGGAAGCAGAATATATAGCTGCATCAAAGGCTGCAAAGGAAGCATTCTGGTACAAGAAGTTTGCTGCAGAAATTGGAGTAATGCCATCAGATGCCATTCCTCTTTACTGCGACAACAATGGCGCCATAGCCCTTGCTAAGGAGCCAAGGTCTCACCAGAAGTCCAAGCACATTGAGCGGCGATATCATCTCATCCGCGATTACTTGAGAAAGGTTACGTTGAGGTCAAGAGAGTCAACTCCACAGATAATGTGGCAGACCCACTTACAAAGCCGTTGGGCCAGCAGAAGATCGAAGCCCACCTTGAGAAGATGGGACTTAGACTTGTAGCCAATTGGCTTTAGGACAAGTGGGAGATTGTTAGATATATGTGCCCTAGAAGCCAGAATTGGCTGACACTTGTAATACACTTCTAGGGGCAAAATTGTAATTTTGACTATAATTAATAAAATGGGTTATTTTCTATCACACATGTGTATTTAGTGTCTGTGATACATCCTTTGAGTTAATGGTAATGATAATTCATATTTTCAAGAGTTGAAAATTTAAGACATGAATAATCATTATTAACTCATAAACAGCTCCCGACCATAGGATCATCACGAGGATGGTGATTGATCCGGAAGGTTGGTGTACGATCGCTTCTCTTTAGTAGATGAGTCTTGAGTCTACGGTGTGGAGACACCGGAGCGAGAGTACAGGTACTCGTTAGAGAACGAGGGCACTGAGCGTGACCACCTCGAGTAGTCATTAGGAAGTCTACCTTCTCGTCAATGACTGACTCGATGCTGCAGTAGTGTGTCTGGTTCTTTGACCTGAGATGCATCGGCAGTTCACCTTGAGGGTGTTATAGTTTGACTACACCATTACTCGGTCTCCTAGCCATATGGAACCCTGAGGTGTATGTTGGCTGTGACATGTTCATTGTAGGAACTGGATTGCATCAAGATGGGATCTATCTACCTCGGTGGTAGAGGAGCAGCCCTATGATGATCATGAGAATCAAGTCCTGAAGCCCATGGCCATGGCAGAGTGAAATAATAGAAAGAGTTTCTATTTAGATTTTCACATTGGACTCGAATCGAATGATTACATCATATGACAGAGACTAGGGTTTGACGAGTTCACCTTAACCCTAATCTGATCGGGGCTCAAGATAGAAGAACTTAATCACACAGGTAGCTGCACCAAGAGGTTCGCATTCAGCTCTGATGGGTTGCCACCATATACTGCTAGGTGTCACTGGTGGATTTTGGGAGCAATTAGAATGATTTAGATGATCGATCATTCTAGCTGTTCGAATCAGAAGAGTTCTGATCCATCGAAAGGAGTTTCGATGATGTCGATGATAGAGATCATGACATATCCCATTACCATACAGAACTGAACCTAACTGGGTCACACAAACAAGGGTTTGAATCTGGTGATCATCAATTGAACTGATCTAGTTCAATTGATCTGAATGAGATTCAATTAGGTTCAAGGAAATCGTGCTAGCACTCGATTGAACCTAACGTTCTTCTTTTACTATCATAAATAAGTTGTCCTGACTGAGCCAAAGGAGTTTGTGCTCAATCAGAGGCCTTCATATGGTCTGACTGGAGGTTGTCCAAGTCAGAATAGGTTGTCTTATTTGTAAGACATTACCTGCCATTTTTGGTCACCTGCCATTTCTTGTTCTTTGACTTTGGTCAAAAGTCTACCTTTGACTGGTCAAACGTTGACCATTCACCCTTTGACTTTTGACCACATGTCATGCACCTATTGGAGAGCTGGTGGGGGCCTTGTCCCCCTGCCAGAACCTGGCAAGGAGAAGGGCGCACGCCAAGGGTGGCGTGAGCCCAAGTAGGAGGCGCCTAGGAGTCCTTGTTGGACAAGGACTCCATCTCCCTTTTGGATTCCAATCAGAGTTCTTCTAAGAATCCAGTTTGACTGGTCTTAGGGCACCTCTAAGGAGGAATCCAGGGGACTCTATTCCCACCAATCAGATTTAGATCTGATTTCACAAAGGGTTGTGATTGGTTGAGGAGGAAGAGGAGTTGGATCACAAGCTTAGGTCTATAAATAAGACCCTGCGCCCAACCCTAATAATCCAATGCTAATCTAGACCACGCCCCAAGGCTGCCTCTCCCCTCCTTTCTCCATGCCATAGTCTCTTCTCCCCTTGCTCTCCACGTCCAAAAGGTGTTTTGGACTTTGGATTGGTGCGATTCAGATCAAGGAAAAGGCGATCAAAAGCAAGAAGGCTGCGCTGCTGCAAAAGGAACGACTGCAGATCTTCAAAAGGAGTTTTGAAGATCCTCCAGATCAGATCCAGATCTGATTTTTGGAGGTGTGATAGAGAAGAAGAGGATCTCCAGATCCAACCCGAGTGGATACCGGTAGAGGCCAGGCGCTTGCGTGGCTAAGATCCAGAACCTTCCGCTGCAATCAGGATCATCTAACAGGGTAATAGGATTACCCAAATCAGGTAAATTGAAATTTGATTTAATTTATCTTTTTTATTTTATTTTATTAAAATAATAAGAATCAGATCTGAAACATATCAAGATCTGATTGAGATCAAGAGAAAATTTTTGAAATATATCTCTTGATCTAATCAGATCTGGAACGAACCATGGACCGGGAAATCAGGATTTCCGTTCAGAGTGAACAACTCTTATCCAATAATTTTCTAATCATGGTGCACCTAGACTTGGTCTCTAATTCATGAATCTCACCATGTCTGGAATATTGATCCACTCCTTAGTTAAGTCAGACCCATCATTTGCATAGATTGGATTTTTAATTGGGTCTCTCATCGTATCTAGAATATTGGGCTCAATCCATCCTCCAGCTCGTAGCATCCAATGCCTAATAAATATGGTTGCATCTTTCTGGTGCAACTGAACCACTGTGACTAGTCGAGAACAATCAACCCTGGGAAGGGCCTGCACATCTACAATGGTGGAAGACCTTGGACTTAATCTTTTCTTAGGAATATTTGATTTAGGTCTCTTTAAACATGACTTGATATAGCCATAACCATTATGATTAACCTGGTGGCATGGGTTAGCTTGGATTGTTAGCCATCTTAGATCAGGACTGAGCTGACAAATATGGCCAGGTAAGTGAGATCGATGGAAGGGATATGCCATTCACTCGATAAGAATGCATTCAAGTCGAGTAGCTCCTAATTAAAAATCAATCGATCATATCTGCCAAACTTATCTTAAACACCAAATTATTGAGCCAGAACTAGTTGGGTTAGCCTACAATCCAGACTCTAACCACTGAGCCTAATTAGGTCTTGACTTGATCGATCACTCATGTGACTCAACCTTGACCTAGACTTAATCCTATTAGGCAGGTCAATTTGAGCACTCTTGATCCCGTCTAATGAACTTTTGATTCGATTTGATCAACCACTAGACCTAATTGAGCTACCCAAGCCCGAATCTAATTTTATGAATATATCTTAGACCTGAAAATTCTTAATTTTAGATCTAATATATTTCATAATCTTAATTCTTGATTAAGTTTAGGATTCATAAACAAAACATGTATATAAAATTCTAAGATTTCAGGATATAGGATTTTGTAGAAAATAAATTTTAGATTTTTGATTAAGGATGAATGCGCAACACCCCTACACATCATAAGAACACCCCATCAAATGGAAGGAGAGGACCTTTAAACCCTATTTCCTTCTTATGACCAGATGGCCAAGGGGAACGCCTTAATTAGAAATATGATAAATCTACAAAAACTAGTTAGATCTACATCATAAATCACATATATAAATAATTGATCTAACTAAAACATGTTTTGCATACATTTCATGTATCATATCAAGCATATTTTTAGATCTAAATTATCTTATAAATATCTAAAAAATAAGATTTAAATTGATCGTATCAAATTAAAATTTACTCTAGATAATTTTGTAGAACTATTGTACAACTAGTCTAAACATGCATCTATCATATCTCATATGAATAAATTAAATAAATTTATTTTCTATTTTTTAGATCTAATTATAATATTTATAATATTAAAAACTAGTAAATAAATAGATCTAAAAATTATAATTAATTAAATTAAAATTATGATCATGCTAAACTATACATAGAATAATTCTATTCCTAATCTAGCATGCATCTCATACATCTTAGATCTAGATTATTTAATTTTTAATTTTCTAAATTTAGATCTAATCATATATCATGTGATATTTAAAACCATCTAATTATCAAATAAAAAGTAAATTAAAATCAAATCTAATAAATTTTGGAACCTAGCTCCGATACCAGTTGAAAGGAAAAACATTGTTTCCTGATGCAGGTTCATTTAGATCTAATTGGATCAAAAGGGATATTTCAAAAAAAAATTTTAAGATCCTAGTTAGGTCTGAGATTCTTCAAATTTGATCTTATTGATATAATAAAATAAAATAAAATAAAAATTAAATTAAATCTAATTTAATTATACCTTTATTTTTGGTAATCCAATTATCCTGTGATGATCCCGATGTTTGCCTAAGGTTCTGGATGTAGCCACGCAAGCGCCTGGCCTCTACTGGTATCCACTCAGATAGGATCTAGAGATCGTCTCCTTCTTAATCTATCCTCCAAAAGTTAAATCTAGATCTGATCTTGAAGGTCTTCAAAAATCTTTTGAAGATCAACTATTGTCTCTTGCAGCAGTGTTGCCTTCTTCCTTTCCTGTCACCTTTCACTTGCTTGGATCGCACCTAACTCATGCCCAAAGTCCCTTGGGCATGGAGAGAAGAGAGAGGACCTGAGAATCGCATGGAGAGGGAGGGAGAAGGGCTATATGGCATGGGCTTAAGCAGAAGTTCTCAATTCTAGGTGCAGATAGGGTTTATATAGATCCTGCTGCGCCATTCAGTGCTACATCATCCCGACCAATTATGGCCTTTTATGCCATTAGATCTAAATCTAATTGATGGGATGACATCATCTAATCTAATCAGATTAGAGTCTCTCACAACTCTTCTTAGATGATGCCAAGATTGGGTTAAATAAGTCTTCTTGGCATAATCTAGGTTGATTCCCTAAAGCAATTGGAGTCCCATCTGTATGAGACTCCAAACCTTATCCACATGGGGCGCATGCCTCCCTAGGCATGCACCCCTTGTCTGTCTAGTTTGTAGTAGGGGGACAAGGGCCAAAGTTTTTTCCTATGGGTGCATGACACATGGGCAGATGTTTAAGTGTCAAAGGTCAAAATTTGACCAAAGTCCGAAGACAAGATTTAGCAGGTGATGAAAAATGGTAGGTATTATCTCAAATTTATCGCATAAATTAAGACAACCCTTTTCTAACCTAGACAAGCTCCAGTTATACCAAATAAGGGTTCTTGAGTGAGCCCAAACACATTTGGCTCAGTCGAGATAAGTTTTAATAATTTTTAAAGGAGAACATTAGGCTCAATCGTGTGCTAGCATGATTTCCTTAAAGCTAATTGAATCTTATTCAAATCAATTGAATTGGGTTAATCCAATTGATAATATCCAGATCCAAATTCTTATTTGTGTGATCCAGTTAGGTTCAGTTCAATATGGTAATGGGATATGTCTTGATCTCTATCATCAACATTATCGAAATACCTTTCGATGTATCAGAACTTTTCTGATTCAGACAACTAGTATGATCGATCATCCAAATCATTCTAATTGCTCTCAAAATCTACTAATGACACCTAGCAACATATGGTCACAACCCATCAGAACTAAAAGCAAACCTTTCGATGCAGTTACCCGTGTGATTAAGTTCTTCTATCTTGAGCCCCAATTGGATTAGGGTTAAGGTGATCTCGTCAAACCCTAATTTCTATCATATGAATTAATCATTCGATTCAAGTTCAATGTAAAATTCCTAATAGAAACTCTTTCTATTATTTCACTCCGCCATGGCCAAGAGCTTATGGACTCGATTCTCATGATCATTATAGGGCTGCTCCTCTTCTACCGAGGTAGATAGATCCCCTATTGGTGCAATCCAATTCCTACAATGAACATGCTATAGTCAACATACACCTCAGGATTTCGAATGGCTAGGAGATCGATTTATGGTGTAGTCAAACTATAACACCCTCAAAGTGAACTATCAATGCACCTTAGGTCAAAGAACCAGACACAACACTACAGCTTTGAGCCAGTCATTGATGAGAAGGTAGACTACCTCATGACTACTCGAGATGGTCATGCTCAGTGCTCTCATTCTTTGACGAGTACCTATACTCTCATTCTAATATCTCTATACTATAGACTGAAGACTTATCTACCTTAAAGAAGTGATCGTACACTAATCTTTCGGATCAATCACCATCTTCATGATGATCCTATGGTTGGACGCATTTTATGAGTTAATAATGAAAATTCATGTCTAAAATTTTCAACTCTTGAAAATATGAACTATCATTACCATTAATTCAAAGGATGTATCACAGATACTTTCAAATATATACTATGATAAAAAATAACCTATTTTATTATTTTTAGTTAAAATTATAATTTTTTCCTTAGAAGTGTATTACAAGTGTCATCTAATCTAGCTTCTAGGGCACACCTATCTAACACAATCAAAACTCATAGAGCCTATTTCTAGATTTTTTTTACATGAGTCCCTTGACTTGATAATCTTACCCCCATGATTGATTAATTCTTCATCTCCCAATTTGATTGGAATATCCTTCTTGATCATCGATTTGATTGCCTAGTAATTCTTATTCAATTTGATTAAATTTTTTTGAATCAAAAACTACTTAAACTATTTTCTATTTTAAGAAGCCAACTCCTAGTTTCATTGGAGTCGACCTCTCTTCAAGAGCTGACTCTTGATTTAGTAGGAGTCGATCTTTTTTTTTGGATTAATTCTTCTATTTGAAAATTTTCAAGGCTCTATCATTCCATTATCAATTTTCTCGAGCCGTAATTCCTTTCAAACCCCTCTCCTATTAAAATTGGATCTTTTCTCTCAATTTCTATTCTAATCTTGTAGTCCTTATTCTCTAATGGCACTCTAAAAGTATTTTGCCCAAAGGAAGAGAAAGTCTAGTTATCAAAGTAAAAGATGTGTAGACTGAGATAAATGTTGATAGCATTGGACACACGCTACACATATACAGACCAGTAGAAGCACCTTAAATTATCTCCAGTAGCTACACATTTAGGATTTGTATTTGATCGAGATAATGATTGAGTTGAAAGAAAAAATTTTATTTTTTGGATCAGGTTCGTTTAGATCTGATTGGAACAAGAGAGATATTTCAAAAAATTTTCTCTTGAATCTAGATCAGATCTAAGACTTTTCATATCTGATATTATTGATCTAATAAAAAAATAAAATAAAAATAGAAGATAAATTAAATCTAAATTAATTTTATTTTATAGTGGATAATCAGATTATCCTGTGATGATCCTGATGTCTTTCTGAGGTTTTGGATCTAGCCACGCAAGTGCCTGATCTCTATCGGTATCCACTCGAATAGGATCTAAAGATCTTCTTCTTCTTTATCACTTCTCCAATATCAGATCTAGATCTGATTTGGAGGATCTTTAAAACTTCTTTTGAAGATCGGGTGTCGTCTCTTGCAGTAGTGCTGTCTTCTTTCTTTCTCGTCACCTTTCTCTTGCTTGGATCGCACCAAACTAAACCCCAAAGGTTCTTAGGCATGGATAGGAGAGAGAGGACCTAAAGATGGCATGGAGGAGGGAGAGGAACAGCCTTGTGGGATGGGCAATGGTCTAGAGATCTTAATCCTAGGTGTAGATAGGGTTTATATAGACCTTGCTGCGCCATGCAGTGCCACATCGTCTAGACCAATCATGGCCTTTTATGCAATTAAATCTAAATCTGATTGATAGGATGACATCATCTGACCTAATCAGATGAGAACCCCTCTGAATCATTCTTAGATGGTGCCAAGACTGGTCAAACAAGTCTCTCTTGGTGCCATGCATTTTGATTCCCTGAAGCAACTGGAGTCCCATCTGTATGGGACTCTAGGCATTATCCACATGGGGCGCACACCTCCTTAGGTGTGCACCCTTTATCTATCTCCTTTTTAGTAGGTGGATTGGTTCAAATGTTCTCTCTTATGATGGCTTGACATATAGGTAGATATCTAAGTATCAAAGGTCAACGTTTGACCAAATATTCGAAACAAGATTTAGCAGGTGATGAAAAATGATAGGTGTTGTCTCAAATTCATCTCATAAATTAAAAAAATCCTTTTCTTACCTAGACAAGCTCTAGTCAGACCAAGTAAAGATACTTGAGTGAGCCTAAATATATTTGGCTTAGGTGAGATAACTTTAAATGATAATTAAAGGAGAATATTAGGCTCAATCGTGTGCTAGCATGATTTTCTTGAACGTAATTGAATCTAATTCAAATTAACTGAACTGGATTAGTTCAATTGATGATATCCAAATTCAAACTCTTATTTTTGTGATCCAATTAGGTTCAGTTCCATATGGTAATGAGATATGTCACGATCTCTATCATTGACCTCATCGAAATACCTTTCGATGGATCAGAACTTTTTTGATTCAGACAACTAATATGATTGATCATCTAAATCATTTTAATTGCTCTCAAAATCCACTAGTGACACCTAGCAGCATATGGTGGCAACCCATCAGAACTGAAAATGAACCTCTCGATGTAGTTACCTGTGTGGTCAAGTTCTTCTATCTTGAGCCTCAATTAGATTAGGGATAAGGTAAACTCATCAAACCCTAATATCCATCATATGATTAATCGTTTGATTCAAGTCCAATGTGAAAACCTTAATAAAAGCTCTTTCTATTATTTTACTCTTTCATGACCATGGGCTTATCGACTTGATTCTCGTGATCATCATAGGGCTACTCCTCATCTGCCGAGGTAGATAGATTCCCTCTTGGTGCAATCTAATTCCTACAATGAACATGCTATAGCCAACATACACCTCATGGTTCTGAATGGCTAGGAGATCAAGTCATGTTGTAGTCAAACTATAACACTCTCAAGGTAAACTACCAATGCACCTTAGGTCAAAGAACCAGACACAACTATAGCTTCAAGCCAGTCATTGATGAGAATGTAGAATTTCTAATGACTGCTCGAGGTGGTCACGCTCAATACCCTCATTCTCTAATGAGTACCTGTACTCTTGCTCCAGCATCTCTACATCGTAGACTCAAGACTCATCTACTATAAAGAAGCGATTGTACACCAACCTTCTGGATCAATCATCATACTCATGGTGATCCTATGGTCAAGAGCATTTTATGAGTTAATAATGAAAATTCATGTCTTAAATTTTTAATTCTTGAAAATAAGAATTATCATTGCCATTAACTCAAGGGATATAGCACAGGCACTAAATATACATTATGATAGAAAATAACTCATTTTATTGTTTATAGTCAAAATTATAATCTTTTCCTTAGAAGTGTATAGCAAGTGTCAGCCAATTCTGGCTTTTAGGGCGCACATATCTAATAGATTGAGGGTATTGAGGATATCAGCTCTCATGCTATAGTAGATGATGATGATGAAACTCCTACAGCAGAGCCTACAGTAGTAAATATTAGGATAAGGAGCCAACAGAGTAGCAAGAACAAATAGAGACAGCTTCACTTTCACAGACCAATCATTCGGATACTAGCTCATGATTACCTAATAGATCCGATGAGGATGCATTTGTTGAGAGACTCTCCATCAAAATCATAGCGTCAGTCTGTGTAGAACTTTAGAGGTACATATCAGAGGCATAGTAGATGAGATGAGATCAGATGGAGGCATGATCATTGATCAGAGATGAGTTAGAAAGATTGTTTCGGACACTCACTACAGTGAGGAAGGATGTTCATTACCGGACCCAGTAAATTAGAGATATTAGACTACACACTTCTTCTACCTATCCTAGACCTACATCTTAGGATTATCCTGATAGGATTTCTTTCTACAGCTTTAGTGATTCTTTCAACCTATTTTTGGCATCTATATAGGATATAGCTCTCATACATTTTGCATGCTTTCATGATTTTATCTTAGTAATCACCATTGGATAATCAATAAAATTTCATCTTTTGTGAAAGTTCAATATGTTTAATATTATTTGTTTGACTCAATATGTGTGCTTTGCTTGCAAAACAAAGAAAGAGAAATGATTGCTTATTTAAATTAATTAAATATGCATGATTTAAAAGAAATAAGGGGAGAATTAAGAAAAATTAATTTTTCAACACAGGGAGAGAGTTAAGAAAGTCAAGTTTTCCAACATTTATTATGAAAAATTAAAAAAATAAAAAAATAATTTTAAACTAAATAAGGCAAAATATTATTAAGATATTAAAAGCATAATTATTTTGACCTATTTATGCACTCATGTTATTCTAGTTATATGATTTACTTTAGAGAAATTATTTTCAATTTACTTTTTATTCCATCATACTTTGCATGGTTTGATCCTATCATGATTTTTAATAATTAATTGGTATGAAGCTTATTCTTGAAAAATATTTTACTCCAAATAAAAATTTTAGATAAATAATTTTTGAATCTCATAAAATTGTTAATAGACATTTATCATGATTTTATTTATTCATGTTTTACATTGGTATCAAAAAATTCATCCTTAAGTGAAGTTTCACAATTGGTATTAAACAGATTTTTTTGTCTTACACATCAATGCTTTATCTTCTAGCAAAAATAAAAGAATATCTTTATCTCAAATCTAATTTTACAATGTTATATTCTTGATGCTACATCATTTAAGATAAATCCAAAAAGTTCATACCTTTTCTAAACTTAATTGCCTAATATTCCATAAAAAAAGGGATGAAATGATCTTTCAAAGAACAACAAAAAATTTGTTTATAATTTATCTTGGATGATTTGTTGATATAAAATCAAAATGATTTATCATAATTTAAAATTCTCAAAATGGTTTGAATTTTAGATCAAGTCGTACTAAGAAAAATCTTTGGATAAGTTGTTATTTGATTTTATTTTCAAAGCTACAAAAAAAATAAAAAAAGATTAAATGGTATCATTCTTGTCTTGAATTTTATTATATTTTTTTGATAAAAGAAAAAAATATTTTATCTCAAATCTGATTTTGCATAGCTTATATGATGTCATTTGAGATAAAATCAAGAATTTCATACATTTTTGAACTTGATTAAATGATATTTCTTAAGAAAAAAATTTATGTTTAAATAGAATATCTCTCTATGATTTATTTTGCATATTTGGTTGATATCATTTGAAATTAACTTATCAAAATAATTTGATCTGAATTTAATTGATTCATCTTTTTTGATCAAAAACTTCAATAATTGATATCATAGTGATCATTATTATCTTGTATTCTATTGATTTATCTTTTGATAAAAGAATAGGTGCTTTATCTCAAATATAAATTTTCATAGCATACTTTAAGATTTTTAATGGATTGTTATTATTGTAAACATCTTTTGAAGTAAATAAAAAGTAAATAAAAAAAGTTTCTATATGAGTGAATGCTATGTTTATTTGAATTGAATGCATAATTTAATACTTAATTTGCTTGATTGATGCTTATTTTCATAAAATTTTATTTAATTTTAAAATAGCTTTGTTTACAAAAGTAAGGGGGAGAAAACACCAAAGATAAAATGATTACTAACTTGGTATCAATCAAATTTGAAAATCTGAACTTAAAAATCAAAATCGTATTAATTAAGATTAATGTGGTATCAATTAATTATGCTTAACTTGAAAGAAAAAGGGAGAGTAACAAAAATTATAAAGCTTAAGCCTGCAAATTTTGAAAAAAAAAAGGAAAAGATAATGCTAAAAAATCAATATATATATCATTTTAGTAATCTAAATTTAAAATATACTTATTTTGAAATACAGAGGAAGAGAAAGTTGAAAAGTAAACTAATCCAGCTATTAATATGAAAAATAAGAAAAAATTATTGATTTGATTTGATTAAAAATATCGATGAATTTATGATCTTCAATTTTCTATTAATTACCTTATTTTGAGCCTTATTGATTTTAAACTTTCCATTAAATACTTTATAATCTTTTTAATTTATGCTTTCATTTGTTTATTCAATTTAATTTACTTGATTTAAAGTGCTATCAAATAAACAAATTATTCTTCAATGTTAAAAATTATTTAAAGTGGAATCACTAATATGTTGGTTTCATATTTTGATTTGCATGATTATTCTTTATAATTGATTGAAGTTAAATTAAATTAAAAATATATTCTTACTCTAAGAAGTAAATTTCTAAACTTAATTTTGAAACTCATTAAAAATTTAAATTTGATACTAAATTTTTGATCTACATTATAAAATTCTTATGAATTATTTGTATTGAAGCAATTTTTACTCAAAGTAATAAATTTAAAAATATGACTATCATTTGTTTTGATACTATTTATTTTATTTTACTTGATATATTTTTGATACATATCCTTTTTAAATTTAATTGACTAAAATTTTTTAAGAAAAAGAAAGATTGAATATTAAAGTACATATTATACTTGATTTCATGGTTAAATCTTTTGAAAAGCTCTATTTCTCTTAAAGCTTAAAAGTATATATTTAAACATCTGATTAAAAGATCATATTCATTTTGTTAGATGTATACCCTAGAAACCAGATTGGCTGACACTTGTTAAATACTTTCTAGGGGTATTTTCATAATTTTAACTTAAAATAATTAAACGGTTATTTATTCTATCACATTGTGTATAAAGTATCGATGATACATCCATTGAATTAATAGGTATGATAACACATATTCTCAAGAGTTAAGAATTTAAGGCATGTATTATCATAATTAACTCATAAATTGCATCCGATCATAGGATCATCATGAGGATGGTGATTGATCCAAAAAATTGATGTACGATCGCTTTCTTAGGATAGATGAGTCTTGAGTCTATAGTGTGGAGACACTGGAGCGAGAGTATAGGTACTCGTTAGAGAATGAGGGCACTAAGCGTGACTACCTCGAGTAGTCACAAGGAAGCCTATCTTCTCGTCGATGATTAGTTCGATGTTGCAGCGTGTGTCTAGTTCTTTAACCTGAGGTGCATCGATAGTTCATCTTGAGGGTGTTATAGTTTGACTACACCATAACTCGGTCTTGTTATGATTCGAAACCCTGAGGTGTATGTTGGCTATAGCATATTCATTGTAGGAATTGGATCACACCAAGATGGGATCTATCAACTTCGATAGAGGAGGAGTAGTCCTATGATGATCATAAGATTGAGTCCTGAAACCCATGACCATGGTAGTATGAAATAATAGAAAGGAGTTTCTATTAGGGTTTTACATCGGACTTGAATTGAATGATTCATTCATATAATGGGTGTAGGGTTTGACGAGTTCACCTTAACCCTAATCCCATCGAGGCTCATGATAGAAGAACCCAATCACATAGGTAGCTGCAATAAGAGGTTTGTTATTTAGTTTTGATGGGTTGCCACCATATACTGCTAGGTATCACTAGTGGATTTTGGGATCAATTAGAATTATTTTGATTATTAACGATTCTAATTAGGTGAATTAGAAGAGTTTTGGTCCATCGAAAGGTATTTTGATGATGTCGATGATGGAGATCATGACATATTTCATTACCATATAGAATCGAGTCTAACTGGGTCACACAAATAAGAGTTTGGATTTGGATGTCATTAATTAAGCTAATCCAGTTTGACTGATTTAGATTAGATCAAATTAGGTTCAAGAAAATCGTGCTAGCACACGATTGAACCTATCATTCTCCTTCTGTAGTCTTTCTGGATCATCTCGACTAAGCCAAATTTGATTTGGCTCATTCAAGAGTCTTGTATAGATTTATTCTAGTCTGACTAGAACTTGTCTAGGTTAGAAAAGTCTTATCCTAATCTGATCTAGGCTCGTCCTAATCCATCGAATGGAAATAGGATAAGATTTGCTAATTTGTGGAACTATTTGGACAAGCCTTATTCAAAATCTCTATAGGGATTTGTCTTGATCTGACTGGATCTTGTCCTGACCTGATCAAGACTTATCCTAAATCCCATGAGATGAGAACAAGACAAGGGTTGTCGTTGCCATATTAGGGCTTGTCCTAAAATCATGGGATGAGATTTGGACAAGCCTCTCCCAGAAATTCAAGATGAATTTTTCTTGATCTAACTAGATCGAGTCCTGGCCTGATCAAGGCTTATTCTAACTTGATTAGGACTTGACATAAATCAATTGGATGGGACTTGAAAAGATTTTGTCTTAATCCCATAAGATGGAAAAAGGACAATGGTCAAATGTTGATCCGGATGCAGGAAAGAAAGGGAGAGGGGTGTGCGCCCCCCTGAGACTATCTAGGGGCGCATGGCCCCTTGCAATTTATGTGGAGTTTGTGAGTGCATGTCCCTTTATGGCATGCACATCTGATGGATAAGAGAAGGTGCCCATTCAAATTTGATTTGACTAGTCAAAGCATTTAAATTTGATTTAAATGTCTAGGAAGATAAGAGTTTGCACCATCTACTCATCTTATCCTTTATTCCACACCATATTTTTGAGTTTTTTGTTATAAAATATAGAAAAAATATGGTGTGGGGCATGGAGATCATGGAGGAGTTCTTTTGCATGTTAAACTTCAACCTGTTCAAAGTTATATGCGAAGGGACTCTTGACTAGGTCTATAAATAGGGCCCTGTGCAAGCTGTTGTCTATCCTAATTTCTCTATGGTGAAGTCCTACCAAAATATTCATCTCCATACCTCCCTCATATGATCCCCTTCCTCTTCTCCATGACTAAGAGTTGGGCAAAATCTGTGAGCAAAGATCAAGTCCCGTTGGTGTGAAGATTAGCGAGAGACGACAGTGTTCGTGAGACAAACGTGCAGCCTTTAGAGTTTGTTTTGAAGGTTCTATGGAAAGACATCAGATCTGATCTTTAGAGATTAGATCTAGAAGGAGGATACTTCTAGATCTGATCCAAATGGATACTAGTAGAGGTCGGGTGCATGCATGGTTCAATCAGAATCTTGGATCAGTCGTTAGATCATCACAATGGGTAAATGGTTTACCCGATCAGTTGATAATTATTATCACTATTTTTATTTTTATTTTAATTTTAATTTTAGATTATTCTAATTAGATCTAAGAACATTTGGATTTGATCAAGTCATAAAAAAAATTTTAAAAATTATTCCACTACAAATCTGATCCTATCAGATGCATCCTGCGACATGAAAATCCATTTTTTCTCCAACTGGTATCAGAGCTAGGTTGCTGCTTCCAGATCTTTCTTTAAACTGATCTAAAATTATTTTTTTATGATCTAATTATTTGATTTTCAGATGTTACATAAGATGTAATCAGATCTAAAATCAAAAATTATATTTTTTAAATATATATGTTTGACATAAACAATGCATGCTCTAGTCTAGATCTGTTGTTCTATATCATGATAGTTTTCAAATATATTTTAGATTAGATCTAATTTAATTTTTTATGATTTGATCATTTATATTTCAGATGTTACATTAGATGTAATCAGATCTGATATATAGGATCTAATTTAAAATTTTGATATATGTGATATAGGCAGTATATGTCTAGACTAGATCTCTAGTTTAATCTCATAGTCTCGATCAAAAATTTTATGAAATGTTCATTTAATTTTCTAAAGTTTACATGATTAGATTAGTTAAATTTTAGATATTATATATGATATAATTAGATCTTAAAGCATGAGATGCATTTAAAATTTTCACATGTATGACATATGCAATGCATGTCTAGACTAGTTACATATATCTATGTCATGAGTAGTCTAGATTAAAATTTTTTATGATGAGATCATTTAAAATTTTACTTTCAGATATTATATCAGATGTAATCAGATCTGAAATATAAATTTAAATATTAAATTTGATACATGAGATGTATGCAAAATATGCATAGATTAGATCTTAAATCATGTAATAGTTATATGCTTTAGATCTAACAGTTTTGTAGTATAGTTCATATTTCTAATTAACGCATTCCCGTCGGCCATCCGGTCATAAGAGTAAGAAGGGTTTAAAGGCCCTCTCTTTTCATTCGATGGGGTGCTCTTATGGCATGTTGGGGTGCTGCACATTTGTCCTTGATAAAAAATCGATAACTTATTTTTCTGCAAAATCCTAGATCCTAAAATTCTAGGATTTTTTGATACATGTTTTGTTATTGAACCCTTGAACTTAATTAAGAATTAAGTTTATGAAATTAATTAGGTCTGAAAATTATAAATTTGTAGATCTAAGATACCTTCATAAATCATGGGTTCGGGTGAGGGTAGCTCAATTAGGTCTAGCGATTGATCAAACCAAATCAAGAGTTGGTTAGGTGGGATCAAGAGTGCTTAGATTTGACCAGCCTAATAGGATTAAGTCTGGGTCAAGGTTGACTCATAGTCACATGTGGTCGATCAAGTTAAGACCTAATTTGGCTCCGTGGTTTGAGCCTCGGTTGTAAGCTTACTCGATCAGTTCTGATCAGACAAGTTGATGTCTAATGTATGTATGACAAATACGACCAGTGGTCTTTAATTGGAAGCTACTCGATCTGAATGCGTTCATGATGAGTTAATGGCATATTCCTTTTACTGATCTCACTTACTTGATCGATTGAGTCGACCCAGTTATGGTTTGAGGTGGCTAACGATTCGAGCTAACCCATGCCATTAGGTTAGTCATAAATGTTATGATTAGTTGAGTCTAAGAGACCAAATCAAATCTTCCTAAGAAAATATTAAGTCCTAGGCCTTCCATCATTGTAGATGTGCGGGCCCTTCCTAGGGTTGATTGTTCTTGATTGGATATAGTAGTTCAGTTGCAATGGAAAGACACAACCATGTCTATTAGGCATTGGATGCTATAGGTTGGAGGATGGTTTGGGCTCAATATTTTGGATACGGTGAGGGACACAATCAGGAATCCAATTTGTGCAAATAGTGGGTTTGACTTAACTAAGAAGTGGAGCAATATTTCGGGCACGGTGAGCTTCATGAATTAGAGATCAGGTTTGGGTGCATCGTGTTTAGAAAAATATTGGACAAGAGTTGTCCACTCATCAGTTGACCCATCACCAATAACTATTAGGTGAGGTGGTAAGCCAGTCGATGGGACCACACGACCCACTAGAAATCAATGATCATGAACATTTTCACGTCTCTACCAAGGGAGTGTAGGGATCCAAGAAAATAGTAGGATTCTAATTTATTTAAAAATAAAATTTCTAAACAAATCGGTTGAGTCAAATTATAAGTCTAACTAGAAACTTTGACTCTCTATAGAAAAATATCTGCATCAAAACCCCTAGCCCGAATTCTAGATACCCACAAGTTGACCAGACCAATTTACAAGGATTGGCTAAAGAACTTCAAAAATGTTTTGTGTTCAAAAAAGTTGACCTATGTATTGGATCAGGACCTCCCCTTTACCAGCCCATCCGACTACTGATCGAAGAACGTCTCATGAGAAGTTGTCTGACGATCATAACAAAGTAAGGTATCACATGTTGGGCTCAATGTTAGATAAATTATAGCACCAACATGAAGACATCAGGACTGCTCGCCAAACATTGGTGCACCTGCAAAAGTTGTTCAGTGAATAGAGTCGTGCACTATGTTATCAAGTCTCAAAGAGACCTTTTAAGGTGCAAATGCATGATGGGCAGTTGGTCCAAGATTATTGCTTGGCAATGGTCAAGGACCTAAAGAGCTTGAGAAGCTCAAAGTCTTGATGGTTAAGGAACTACAGATTGATATGATTTTACAGTCCTAGATTAATTCGTATGGGTAGTTCATTATGAACTTCCATATGAATAAGCTCCAGTGCATCTTGGCTAAGTCAATAAATATGCTGGTTACTATTGAGGAAACTTTGAAGGGTTCAAATGGTTCAGTTCTGGCTGTGGAGCAGACATCTTCTAAGAGAAAATCTTTTGGAAAGAAGAAGAAGTCTGTGAAGAAGCAAAAAATAGAAGGGGAGAAGAAGGGCGAGTTGAAGAAGAAGGCCACTGAGATGGAAAAGTATTTTCACTACAACTCCAATGGCCATTGGAAGTGGGATTGTCCTGCATACCTGGCCAGCCTGAAGAACAAGTAGGAAGAAGGATCTTCTGAAGGAATACTCCTCATTGAGTCTGTCGAGCAAAACGTGAGTGCCATAGGATCAAAATGATTTAGAGATAGTGTGGCATGTTAGGCTAGATCATATAGCTAAAGATAGGATCAACAAATTAGAGAAATCTAGACTAATGAATTTGTTGACTTTTGAGTCATATCCGATTTGTGAATCATGCCTTTAAGGCAAAAAGACCAAGCTTTCTTTTATGGGATATGGGAAAGGGCCATAGACATACTTGCCTTGGTACATATAGATGTGTGCGGCCCATTCGATGTGCCGGCCAGAGGCAATTATGTCTACTTTATTATCTTTACCGATAATCTATCTTGGTATGGGTATGTGTACTTGATACGATATAAGTCTGAAGCCATTGAAAAGTTTAAGAAATTCAGACACAAAGTAGAAAAGCAAACCAAAAAGTCCATTGAGGTTCTTCGATCAGATCGAGGAGGTGAATACCTTAGTCAAAAATTTCTGAAATATCTCAAGGGCAATGGTATAGTCTCATAATAGACTTCACTTGAAATATCTCAACTTAACGGGATTTTAGAATAAAGAAAGTGAACCCTATTATATATGGTCTGTCTATGATGAGCTTCACGGATCTTCGAGAGTTTCTTTAGGGACATAATTTAATAGGGTTTCATCTAAAATTGTTCTTACCACACTGTATGAGATATGGCATGGTAAGAAGCCAAGTTTGAGTCATCTTAGAATTGGGATTGTCCGACGATGGATAAGTTAGAGTCTAGGTCCCTTAGAGCTTGATTTATTGGATATCCTAAAGAGTTATTAGGATATTACTTCTATCTTCCAAAAAACCATAAGATGATTGTGGGTTGACACATCATTTTACATGAAAAATAGTTTGTTCAAGATGATGTTATCGAAAGATAGATTAGACTCAAGGAGAAAGTCTCCAAAGAGCAATGAGCCAAGGAACCTTAGAAACCTAATTAGTCTGAGCCAATCCATAATTCACTACCTCTTCCACCTTGTAGGTTAAATAGAATTTTCTATCCTCCTGAAGATACTTAAGCACTATTTTAGAGGATGTAGAGAAAATATTCCTCATAAAAAATGGGTTCATGGTGATGATCCTAGAACCTATGATGAGGCAATATTAGATATCGACTTCGAGAAATGGTTAGAGGTGATAAAGTCAGAAATTGACTTGATGTGCTCCAACCAAATTTGGATCTTGGTAGATCCACCTGAAGGTACAGTATCTATTGGGTGTAAATGGATCATCAAGAGAAAGATATATGCAGATGGAAATGTAGAGACATTCAAAGCTAGGCTAGTGGCAAAAGGATATCAGGTTACCTTCTCATCAGTGGCCAACTTCCGCACATTGCTTGCCATTATAGTATATTTCAATTACGAAATATGGCAGATGGATGTGATAATGGAGTTCATAATTGGATATCTTGAGAAAGATATTTATATGGAATAGTTGTTTGTTTTCACATCCAATGATGGTGATCACAAAGGTCTACAAGCTGCAAAGGTCCATCTATGGACTTAAGCAAGCATCTCAAAGTTGAAATGCTTGATGTAATCAAATTGTTTGATTTAATCAAGAATGAGGAGGAATTAAGTACGTTCATGAAGGTCAGTGGGAGCGCTGTTGTCTTCCTCATATTATACATCGAAGACATCCTTCTAATTGGAAATGATATTCCCAGGCTGATATAGGTCAAAGTATGGTTATCTAAGGAATTTTCTATGACAAACCTAGGTAAGGCATCCTTCATTTTACGTCTATAGGGATAGACTAAAGAGGATGCTGGGTCTCTCTAATAAAGGAGGTATTGAAGAGGTTCAACATTGTGAACTCTTGGTCCAGGGGTATGTAGACTCAAACTTTATGTCTGATAAAGATGATCAAAAGTCGATGTCTAAAAGTTTGTTCCATGCACTGGTAGTACTGTAAGTTGGAAGAGTTCCAAGAAGTTGTTTTCACATCGTTCAGATCTAATTGAATCAAGAGAGATATTTCAAAAATTTCTCTCTTGGATCTAGATTAGATCTGAGACTTTTCAGATCTGATATTATTGATCTAATAATAAAAAATAAAATAAAAATAAAGAATAAATTAAATCTAAATTAATTTTACCTTATAGTGGGTAATCAGATTACCTAGTGATGATCCTGATGTCATTCTGAGGTTCTGGATCTAGCCACGCAAGTGCCTGACCTCTATCGATATCCACTTGGGTAGGATCTAGAGATCTTTTCTTTCTTTACCACTTCTCCAAATATCAGATCTGGATCTGATTTGGAGGATCTTCAAAACTCATTTTGAAGATTGGGTGTTGTCTCTTGCGGTAGTGCTGCCTTCTTCCTTTCTCGTTGCCTTTCTCTTGCTTGGATCGCACCAAACTGAAGTCCAAAGATTCTTGGGTGTGAATAGGAGAGAGAGGACTTAAAGATGGCATGGAGGAGAGAGAGGAGTGGCCTTGTAGCATGGGCAATGGGCTAGAGATCTTAATCTTAACCGCAAATAGGGTTTATATAGATCCTATTGCACCATGTAGTGCCACATTATCTCGGCCAATCACAGACTTTTGTGCAATCAAATCTAAATCTGATTGATGGGATGACATCATCTGATCCAATTAGATGAGGGCCCCTCTAAATCATCCTTAGATGGCACCAAGACTGATCAAAACAAGTCTCTCTTGGTGCCATGCACTTTGATTCCCTAAAGCAACTGGAATCCCATTTGTATAGGACTCCAGGCATTATCCACATGGGGTGCATGCCTCCCTAGGCATGCACCCTTTATCTGTCTCCTTTTTAGTAGGTGGATTGGTCCAAATATTCTATCCTATGATGGCTTGACACATGGGCAGATGTCTAAGTGTCAAAGGTCAATGTTTGACCAAATGTCCGAAACAAGATTTGGCAGGTGATAGAAAATGGCAGACGTTATCTCAAATTTATCTCATAAATTAAGACAACCCTTTTCTAACCTGGACAAGCTCTAGTCAAATCAAGTAAAGGTACCTGAGTGAGCCCAAACATATTTGGCTCAGTCGAGATAACTTTTAATGATAATTAAAGAAGAATATTAGGCTCAATCATGTGTTAGCACGATTTTCTTGAACCTAATTGAATCTAATTCAAATCAATTTAACTGAGCTAGTCTAATTGATAATACATACATCCAAACCCTTATTTGTGTGATCCAATTAGGTTCAATTCTATATGATAATTAGATATGTCGCGATCTCTATCATCGATATCATCGAAATACCTTCCGATGGATCAGAACTTTTTTGATTCAGACTAGTATGATTGATCATCTAAATTATTCTAATTGCTCTCAAAATCTACCAGTGACACCTAATAGCATATGGTGGCAATCCATTAGAATTGAAAATGAACCTCTTGGTGCAGTTACCTGTGTAGTTAAGTTCTTCCATCTTGAGCTCCGATCGGATTAGGGTTAAGGTGGACTCGTCAAATCCTAATATCCATCATATGATTAATCATTTGATTCAAGTCCAATGTGAAAATCTTCATAGAAACTCTTTCTATTATTTCACTCTGCCATGGCCATGGGCTTATGGACTTGATATTTATGATCATCATAGGGCTACTCATTTACCGAGGTAGATAGATTCCCTCTTGGTGCAATCAAATTCCTATAATAAACATGCTATAGCCAACATACACCTTAGGATTTCGTATGGCTAGGAGATCGAGTCATTATGTAGTCAAACTATAACACCCTCAAGGTGAACTGCCGATGCACCTCAGGTCAAAGAACCAGAGACACAACTACAGCTTCGAGCCAGTCATCGATGAGAAGATAGAATTCCTAATGACTGCTTGAGGTGGTCACACTCATTGCCCTCGTTCTCTAACGAGTACCTGTACTCTCGCTCCGATGTCTCTACATCATAGACTTGAGACTCATCTACTATAAAGAAGTGATTATACACCAATCTTCTAGATCAATCACCATCCTCATGATGATCCTACGGTTAGAAGCATTTTATGAGTTAATAATGAAAATTTATTTTAAATTTTCAACTCTTGAAAATAAGAATTATCATTGCCATTAACTCAAGGGATGTATCGCAGACACTAAATACACATTATGATAGAAAATAATTCATTTTATTATTTATAGTCAAAATTATAATTTTATCCTTAGAAGTGTATAATAAGTGTCAGCCAATTCTAGCTTCCAAGGCACACATATCTAACAAACCCCCACTTGACCTAAAGCCAATTGGCTACAAATCTAAGTTCTATCTTCTCAAGATGGGCTTCGATCTTCTATTGGCCCAATGACTTTGTAAGTGGATCCGCCGTATTGTCTGTGGAGTCAACTCTCTTGACCTCGACGTATCTCTTCTCGAGGTAATCGTAGATGAGGTGGTATCGCCCCTCAATGTGTTTGAATTTCTGATGAGACCTTGGCTCCTTAGCAAGGGCTATGGCACCATTATTGTTGCAGTATAGAGGAATGGCATCTAATGGCATCACTCCAATCTTTATGGTGAACTTCTTGTATCAAAATGCCTCCTTCGCAGCTTCTGATGCAGTGATGTATTCTGCTTCCATGGTGGAATAATCTATTTGGAACTCTTCCAACTGACAACACCACCATTACATACAAACAGATTCTTAGATGTCGACTTTCGATCATCTACATCAGACATAAAATTCGAGTCTGTATACCCCTAGACTTGGAGTTCTCTATTATCAAAAATCAAGAACATATCCTTAGTTCTTATTAAGTACTTAAAGATACAATTCACAGAAGTCTAGTGTTCTTCGCTTAGATTCGACTAATATCTGCTCGTGACACTCACAGCATGGGCTATATCAGGTTGCATACATAACATGGCATACATGAGGCTCCCTATTGCAGAAGCATAAGGGATCTTGTTCATGTATTCTATTTCCTCAGGTGTGCTAGGGCACATCTTTTTGGAGAGATGAATGCCATGTCTGAAGGGTACCAAACCCCTCTTGGAGTTTTTCATGCTAAACCTCTTTAGCACCTCCTCTATGTACTTCTTCTGTGAAAGACCTAGCATCTTATTAGGTCTATCTTTATAGACTTTAATTCCAAGAATGATGGATGCTTCTCCTAGATCTTTCATAGAGAATTTCTTAGATAACCACATTTTAACTATTATCAATATGGGAATATCATTCCCAATAAGGAGGATATCATCCACGTATAGTTCGAGGAAGATAATAGCGCTCCAACTGATCTTTCTAAAAATACATGGTTCCTCCTCATTCTTGATGAAACCAAATAATTTGATCACATCATTAAAATGAGTATTTTAGCTCGAAGATGCTTGCTTAAGTCCATATATGGATCTTTGCAGCTTGCATACTTTGTGATCAGTGTCACTGGATGTGAAACCCAGCGACTGTTCCATATAGATATCTTCCTCAAGGTATCTATTTAAGAATATCATTTTCATGTCCATTTGCCATATTTCATAATCAAAATAGGCTGCAACAGTAAGCAATATGTGAATGGATTTAAGTATGGCTACTGATGAAAAGGTATCCTGATAGTCAATGCCTTCGCGCTAACTATAACCTTTTACCACTAATCTAGCTTTGAATGTCTCTATATTTCCATCTATACCAATCTTTCTCTTGTAGATCCATTTACATCCAATAGGTACTATACCTTTCGGTAAATCTACCAAGGTCCAGACTGAGTTTAAGTGCATCGAGTCAATTTCTGACTTCATTGCCTCTAACCATTTCATGGAGTCAATATCTGTTATCACCTCATTATAGGTTTTGGGATCAGCACCATGAACTTCATTACCTACGAGGAACATTTTCTCTACTTCTTTTGAAATAGTACCTTAGTACCTCCTAGGGAGATGA
The DNA here is from genome assembly GCA_006176705.1 of Cocos nucifera. Classification (NCBI taxonomy): domain Eukaryota; kingdom Viridiplantae; phylum Streptophyta; class Magnoliopsida; order Arecales; family Arecaceae; genus Cocos; species Cocos nucifera. Next base: position 48,786 of record QRFJ01003146.1, on the reverse strand, counting down.
AAAAGTCTTTTCGATTTTTAAGGTGGAGGAGGTAGTGATTGTATTGACTCAACCTGATTTGGTTCCAAATGGTCCTTAGCTTTTTGCTCTTGGAAAACTTTCTCCTCTAGCTTGATCTACATTCCAATGCCGCTATCTTGAATAAACTATTTTTCAAGAAAGATGGCATACCGACTTATAATCACATTATGATCTTCTAGAATATAGAAATAATATCCTAATGACTCTTTAGGATATTTTATGAATCGAGCTCTAAAGGACCTATAGTCTAACTTGTCCGATTGTTGTCTTTTTATATGAGCCAGACAACTCCAAATTTTGAGATGACTCAGACTTGATTTCTTATCATGCTATATCTCATATGGTGTGGTAGGAACGATTTTAGAAGGAATCCTATTCAGTAAATATATAGTAGTTAACAAACTATATCCCTAAAAGTTAGGGAGGTCTGTGAAGCTCATCATGGATTGGACCATATCTAATAGGTTTTGATTTTTCTGTTCTGAAATCTCATTGAGTTGAGGTATTCCAGATGGAGTCCATTGAGAGACTATGCCATTCTCATTTTGCTCGATATTAAAAATAGATACATCAATATGTAACTGGTAAAGATCGTTAATAAGGAAACCACTTATAATTTTATTTCTTTCATAAAGAATATTACAATGGTCCCTAAGAAAACTAATTACATAGCCTTCTTGTGCTAAGCATAAAATAGAAATCAAATTTCTGCTTGCTGCAGGCACATAATAACAATCCCTATGTACTAAATCTAAACCAGATGATAGTCAAAGAGGGTAGGTTTCCATGGCCATAACAGCAACCCTTGCTCCATTTTCAATGTGTAGGATCATCTCACCATCCCTCAGCCTCCTGCTATCCTCAAGACCCTGCATGAAAGTGCACAAATGAGCACTAGAATCAGAGTCAAGCACCCAACTGGATGCAGAAGATACCATAAGATTAGATTCACTAACAAGCATACCTTCAGAAGGACCTTCCTCCTTATTCTTCAGGGTGGCCAGGTATGAAGGGCAGTTTCACTTCTAGTGGCCATCAGGGTTGCAATGAAAATATTTTTCTTTGTCAACGATCTTCTTCTTCAGCTCTACCTTCTTTTCTTTTCTCCTTCCAAATTTTGCTTTTTCATGGACTTCTTCTTCTTTCCAAAAGACTTTCGCTTGGAAGAAGTCCGTTCCATAGCAAATACTCAGCAGTAACTAGCATGTTTATAAGCTCGGCCAGAGTATTTTGATGTTTATGAATATGGTAGTTCATGATGAACTATCCATATGCATCAGTCAAGGATTGCATAATTATATCATTCTACAGATCCAGATCTAGCTTCACTTCAAGTTTCTTAAGCTCCTTCAAGTTCTTGATCATCATGAGACAATGATCTTAGACTGACTGCCCATCATGCCTTTTAGTCTTGAATAGTCATTTAGTGACCTGATATTTAGCTGTGTAACTCTGTTCACCAAACATCTCTTGTAGGTGAGCCAGCATTTGCTGGGCAGTCTTGATATCTTCATATTGGCGCTGAAGCTCATTAGACATCGAGCCCAACATATAGTATCTAGTCTTGTTATCTTCTTTCGTCCACTTATCAAGAGATGCTCTCTGTTCAGCAAATGGACAAGCTGATAAGGTGGGGGGATCCTGATCTAATACATGAGTTAACTTCTCAAAACCCAAAATGATTTTAAAGTTTCGAAGTCAATCCTTATAATTGGATTCGATCAGTCTATGGGTGTCCACGATACGTACTAGTGGGTTGGATGCAAATATTTTTCTATACAGAGTCAAAGTTTCTAGTTAGTTATTATCATTAAGACTTGACCAATTTGTTTAGGGGTTTAATTTTTAAATAAATTAGCTCCCACTATTTTCTTGGATCTCTACACTTTTTTTGTAGAGATGTAAAAATCTCCATGATTATAGATTTCTAATAGATGGTGCTGAAGGGAAATCTTGATTTCCCAGGATCAGGTTCGTTCAGATTTGATTGGATTAAGAGGCATATTTCAAAAATCATGTCTTAGATCCTAATCAGATCTGACACTTTTCAAATCTGATTTTATGATTTGATAAATAATAAAATAAAATTAAAATAATTTTGAATTAATTTATCTTGATTCTCGAAAATCTGATTATCCAATGATGATCATGCCGAATCCTTGAGGTTCTGAATCTAGCCACGCAAGCGCCTGGCCTCTACCGATATCCACTCAGGTTAGATCTAGAGATATTCTCCTTCTTTTTCTTTTCTCCAAAAATTAGATTTAGATCTAATTTGGAGAATCTTCAAAACTTCTTCTAAAGATCACCCATCGTCTCTGCAGCAGTGCTGCCTTCTTCCTTTTTCGTCAGCCTTTTCTTGCCTGACTCGCACTAATCTGAAGGCCCAACTTTCTTGGACATGGAGAGGAGGAAGTGTTAGATATATGTGCCCTAGAAGCCAGAATTGGCTGACACTTGTAATACACTTCTAGGGGCAAAATTGTAATTTTGACTATAATTAATGAAATGGGTTATTTTCTATCACACATGTGTATTTAGTGTCTGTGATACATCCTTTGAGTTAATGGTAATGATAATTCATATTTTCAAGAGTTGAAAATTTAAGACATGAATAATCATTATTAACTCATAAACAGTTCCCGACCATAGGATCATCACGAGGATGGTGATTGATCCGGAAGGTTGGTGCACGATCGCTTCTCTTTAGTAGATGAGTCTTGAGTTACGGTGTGGAGACACCGAGCGAGAGTAGGTACTCGTTAGAGAACGAGGGCACTAAGCGTGACCACTCGAGTAGTCATTAGGAAGAAGTCTACCTCTCGTCAATGACTGACTCGATGCTGCAGTAGTGTGTCTGGTTCTTTGACCTTAGATGCATCGACAGTTCACCTTGAGGTGTGTTATAGTTTGACTACACCATTACTCGGTCTCCTAGCCATATGGAACCTTGAGGTGTATGTTGGCTATAGCATGTTCATTGTAGGAACTGGATTGCATCAAGATGGGATCTATCTACCTCGGTGGTAGAGGAGTTAGCCCTATGATGATCATGAGAATCAAGTCCAGAAATCCATGCCATGGTAGAGTGAAATAATAGAAAGAGTTTCTATTTAGATTTTCACATTGGACTCGAATCGAATGATTACATCATATGACAGAGACTAGGGTTTGACTAGTTCACCTTAACCCTAATCTGATCGGGGCTCAAGATAGAAGAACTGAATCACACAGGTAGCTACACCAAGAGGTTCGCATTCAGCTCTGATGGGTTGCCACCATATACTGCTAGGTGTCACTGGTGGATTTTGGGAGCAATTAGAATGATTTAGATGATCGATCATTCTAGCTGTTCGAATTAGAAGAGTTCTGATCCATCGAAAGGAGTTTCGATGATGTCTATGATAGAGATCATGACATATCCCATTACCATACAGAACTGAACCTAACTGGGTCACACAAACAAGGGTTTGAATCTGGTGATCATCAATTGAACTAATCTAGTTTAATTGATCTGAATGAGATTCAATTAGGTTCAAGGAAATCGTGCTCGCACTCGATTGAACCTAACGTTCTTCTTTTACTATCATAAATAAGTTGTCCTGACTGAGCCAAAGGAGTTTGTGCTCAATCAGAGGTCTTTATATGGTCTGACTGAGGTTGTCCAAGTCAGAATAGGTTGTCTTATTTGTAAGACATTACCTTCCATTTTTGGTCACCTGCCATTTCTTGTTCTTTGACTTTGGTCAAAAGCTACCTTTGACTGGTCAAACATTGACCATTGACCCTTTGACTTTTGACCACATGTCATGCACCTATTGGAGAGCTGGTGGGGGCCTGTCCCCCTATCAGAACCTGGCAAGGAGAAGGGCGCACGCCAAGGGTGGCGTGAGCCCAAGTAGGAGGCGCCTAGGAGTCCTTGTTGGACAAGGACTCCACCTCCCTTTAGGATTCCAATCAGAGTTCTACTAAGAATCCAGTTTGACTGGTCTTAGGCGCCCTCTAAGGAGGAATCCAGGGGTCTCTATTCCAACCAATCAGATTTAGATCTGATTTCACAAAGGGTTGTGATTGGTTGAGAGGAAGAGGAGTTGGATCATAAGAGGTCTATAAATAAGACCCTGCGCCCAACCCTAATGCGAATGCATTCAATTGAGAAACCCCATGCCCCAAGGCTGCCTCTCCCTCTTCTCCATGCCATAGTCTCTTCTCCCCTTGTCTCCATGTCCAAAAGAGTTTTGGACTTAGGTTTGGTGCGACTCAGATCAAGGAAAGGCGATCAAAAGCAAGAAGGCTGCGCTGCTGCAAAAAGGACGATGCAGATTTCAAAAGAGTTTTGAAGATCCTCCAGATCAATCCAGATCTGATTTTTGCAGTGTGTGATAGAGAAGAAAGAGGGTTTCCA